>CM042145.1:79584988-79606188 GCA_023376005.1 Doryteuthis pealeii
TCAATAACGAACTATTTGTTGAACCAATACTATTAATAGTTTGGTAGATAAGAAGGTGGATCGGTAAAAAAAAATGTTACCAGCGAAAAATTTGTTATTTTTTTGAAAGCTTAGGGTATCTTCTTTTGAAATTAGAAAACTCCTCTTTTTGACTCCCTGGGGATTTTTTTTGTATTGAAGGGTGTGGATATGCAAACCAAATCTATAACAGATTAACATCAAGTTTCATCATATGAAAAAGGTGACGTGATTGGTAATTGAAAGAATATTTAAAATGTAATGTATTTTCCTAAGAGTATGTAAATTAAAGAAAAGAAAGGAGTAGATGAAGGTTTAGAAAATAAATGTTTTAACTTCGAATTCATCACTAAAATAAGTTTATCTATTAGGAATACTTTTTTCTTATTTCCACACACACACATACACACACATACACACACACATTTATATATATATATATATATATATATATATAATATATATATATTATATATGAGGGAGAGTCAAAAATTATCTGCACTTGTTTTATGGAAGCCGAGCTCATCGTGAATGATTTGATAAGCAGAACCATGAATAATCTGCAGAGAACAAGCATCTCATCAATAATAACTCGCCGCGTTCGCCAGTATCATTTCTCGAGATTGCCTGAATATTCTCATCACTTGTGGAGTTTGATGGGCATCCTGCAGTTAAACCTCTCTATCTCATACACATTTTACGCCATAATGCCTTGTCCCCGTATTGTGCTTACGGCCTCCGATGAATTTTAGCCCCTGGCATTCCGGGTCTTTGCTCTTTTTTCTTCTTTGTGCATATAGGTAAAGACAGCAAGCAAAATGATGCGATCGGACTTAAACTTCGGTCACGTGACCATAACAGTGCCAACTATAAGCCCGCATAAGCAGAACCTAGTGTTACAATATTAAAGATGTGTTATTGCCAAAGTGCGGATAATTTCTGACTACCTTGTGTGTGTGTATTATATATTATATATATATATAATATATATATGAAAGTAAGCAAACAAACAATGTGTTTATTTTGATATGGCCTTTTTAGCGACACTTTTTGGAGGATATGTGCTTAATTGAAGTCATACCTAATTTGAAAATTATTTAGTTAATAATTAATGAATTTAGGCGGGCATATATGTTCAAATGTAAGGTAAACAAATCCAGAAAATGTCAATCCCTGTATGTACATTTCGACCTATTAGGTCTCATCAGCTTCAATTAAGCACATATCCTCCAAATATATATATATATATATATATATTTATTTGGGAATAAAAGGCCTTAAATACCATGGGTATCATGGTTCTCGTGGCATACTCGCGAGTGAAATGCGTCCATAACCACGATACCCATGGTATTTAAGGCCTTTTATTCCCAAATAACTTTGCTCTGTTTACAATAATTAAACATTGAGCTCTCATACGGAACCTGAACTCTACAACAAATTACTGGTAGAGAATTAGGACCCGCTAGAATCACCTTTTACAAGAAACTGGTACCACACCAAAGTATATATATATATATATATATATATATATATATATATATATATATACTTTTTAACTTTCTAACGTCAACACATCTGCATATAGTGAATTTGTAGATATTTTAATCTCCCATAGGGTACAATTTATTAAAATATCACTATCAGCTTGTATGCGTGCTGCAAACTTGCACCCGATTCATGGATCACCAATTAGTAATAATAGTTATTTTTGCGTAAATCTCTTTCTTGAAAAGGTCATCACCTTCAGATTTTGACGATCTCATTTACCCTCTTCAAACCGAAAGTAAATCAGATAAACACACCGAGAGCGTGGAATAGATTTACCGAAATCAATTTTTCACTGCCCAGTCTAATTTGAAGGCATATTAACTTTTGACAGCTTTTGTATAAGCGACCATGAAGAAGAATTCCATAGCAAATATCTTTCATGTCTTCTTCTTCTTCTTCTTCTTCTTCTTCTTCTTCTTCTTCTTCAGCTGAGATAACACCTAATTTACCTGGGAGGTACAAAAATAAAGCAATCAGGAAATGCGTGTGAAACCGCAGTTGGATCTCAACAAGGTACCTGGATGTCTTACCTGGTGTGTAGTTATCCACCAGAGGGCGCAGAGGTTTTGAAAGCTGTTATTTCGTTTCTCTGAGAACCAGCTTCAAATTAACTTTGTTACTCGCGGGGTTTTGCAAAGTAATTGTGCAGTTTATACTGATAAAGAAGACTAGAATTTGGAGATAAACAACAACAACAACAACAACAACAACAACAACAATAATAATAATAATAATAATAATAATAATCGGAGTACAACAAACTAGCACAACGGGAGTACAACACCAGACACGACTGGGTTGGGAAGGTGATCCACTGGAAATTATGCAAAAAAATTAATTTTGACCATACAACAAAATGGTATATGCATAAACCAGAATCTGTCCTGAGAAACGAAACGCATAAAATTCTGTGGAACTTTGAAATAAAAAACGGATCACCTTATCCCAGCAAGAAGACCAGACCTAGTGTTGACAAACAAAAAAGAAAGAACTTGTCAACTGGTGGATTTTACAGTGACAGCAGATCACAGCGGTGAAGCTAAAGGAAAATGAAAAAAATGGACAAATATCTGCGACCTTGCCAGAGAACTGAAAAAAATTATGGAATATGAAAGTGAAAGTGATACCAATTGTAGTTGAAGAGTCCTGGAGACCTGAGGAGACTTGCTGTCACTCAGACTCCAGTGAAAGACCATCAGCTAATGCTGATGTGGAAAACTCAAAAAAAGCAAATAATAATAATAATAATAATAATAATAATAATAATAATAATCAGAAGTATGATTAACAAGAGAAAGAGAACTTGTCACCTGGTGGATTTTGCAGTTCCAGCAGATCAACAGGGTGAAGATGAAAGAAAAGGAAAAGTTAAACATATACAAAGAAGAAATTGGGAAATGGTACTGCAATGAATCTAAATCTTATGGCAAAATATATTTCGCGTAATTTCTGAAGTTTTATCAGACTCAAGACACCAAATTTTCAATAGAAAAGTTGCACGTGTATGCATGCTCATATATATATATCTGTTGTGTTACAGACTGGATCTCTCTGTGATCGTAAAATATATAAAGAAATGCATGTATTTCATAGTTTAAACACCGCCTTTTAACGGCAGCTGTCAAATAGCCGAGAGCGTTAACGAATCGGCTAAGGAAAAGTCAGTCGGGTTTCGCTCCTAGTAAGAGGTAGTTGCTGTCTCTAGCCACACTGAAGAGACGTGAAACGTCGAAACACGGTGTCTTTGGATGACTTTTATATGCTCCCAAAGCGACTTAAATTAACTTTCACTGCAGCATAAAGCAATGGTCGTCTGTTGTTTGCAGACTAGATCTCTCTGATGATCGTAAAATATATAAACAAATGTATGTATTTAATAGTTTAAACACCGGCAGCTGTCAAATGGCTGCTGTCAAATCTACCGAAACGGACTGAGAAAAAGTCAGTCGACTTTCGCTTCCGGTCAGAGGTAGTTTGCTGTGTCTAGTCACACTGAAGAAACGTGAAATGTCGAAACACGGTCTCTATGAATGACTTTATATATATATATATATATATATATATATATATATATATATATATATAAATTAAAGTCGTCGGGTGGCCTAAAGTCGGTATCAGCTAGACAACAAGGGGTCTATCCCCTTTATACTCGGGCTAGACCAAGGAGATTGTTTTGGCATCTGATGTGGAGTGCCACATTTACCATCAGTTCCTCCCTTTACCGCATAGATCACTGTTCTACTCTTGTTGGTGAGGGAGGAACTGATGGTAAATGTGGCACTCCACATCAGATGCCAAAAACAATCTCCTTGGTCTAGCCCGAGTATAAAGGGATAGACCCCTTGTTGTCTAGCTGATACCGACTTTAGGCCACCCGACGACTTTAATTTTATATATATATATATATATATATATATATATATATATATATATATATAAAGTCATTCATAGAGACCGTGTTTCGACATTTCACGTTTCTTCAGTGTGACTAGACACAGCAACTACCTCTGACCGGAAGCGAAAGTCGACTGACTTTTTCTCAGTCCGTTTCGTAGATTTGACAGCAGCCATTTGACAGCTGCCGGTGTTTAAACTATTAAATACATACATTTGTTTATATATTTTACGATCATCAGAGAGATCTAGTCTGCAAACAACAGACGACCATTGCTTTATGCTGGCAGTGAAAGTTAATTTAAGTCGCTTTGGGAGCATATAATAAGTCATCCAAAGACACCGTGTTTCGACGTTTCACGTCTCTTCAGTGTGGCTAGAGACAGCAACTACCTCTTACTAGGAGCGAAACCCGACTGACTTTTCCTTAGCCCGATTCGTTAACCTCTCGGCTATTTGACAGCTGCCGTTAAAAGGCGGTGTTTAAACTATGAAATACATGCATTTCTTTATATATTTTACGATCACCAGAGAGATCCAGTCTGTAAACAACAGATATATATATATGAGCATGCATACACGTGCAACTTTTCTATTGAAAATTTGGTGTCTTGAGTCTGATAAAACTTCAGAAATTACCGGAAATATATTTTGCCATAAGATTTAGATTCCATTGCAGTACCATTTCCCAATTTCTTCTTTGTATATGTTTAACTTTTCCTTTTCTTTCATCTTCACCCTGTGATCTGCTGGAACTGCAAAATCCACCAGGTGACAAGTTCTCTTTCTCTTGTTAATCAATACTTCTGATTATTATTATTATTATTATTATTATTATTATTATTATTATTTGCTTTTTTTGAGTTTTCACATCAGCATTAGCTGATGGTCTTTCACTGGAGTCTGAGTGACAGCAAGTCTCCTCAGGTCTCCAGGACTCTTCAACTACAATTGGTATCACTTTCACTTTCATATTCCATAATTTTTTCAGTTCTCTGGCAAGGTCCAGATATTTGTCCATTTTTTTCATTTTCCTTTAGCTTCACCCTGTGATCTGCTGTCACTGTAAAATCCACCAGTTGACAAGTTCTTTCTTTTTTGTTTGTCAACACTAGGTCTGGTCTTCTTGCTGGGATAAGGTGATCCGTTTTTATTTCAAAGTTCCACAGAATTTTATGCGTTTCGTTCTCAAGGACAGATTCTGGTTTATGCATATACCATTTTGTTGTATGGTCAAAATTAATTTTTTTGCATAATTTCCAGTGGATCACCTTCCCAACCCAGTCGTGTCTGGTGTTGTACTCCCGTTGTGCTAGTTTGTTGTACTCCCGATTATTATTATTATTATTATTATTATTATTGTTGTTGTTGTTGTTGTTGTTGTTGTTGTTGTTTATCTCCAAATTCTAGTCTTCTTTATCAGATAAACTGCACAATTACTTTGCAAAAACCCCGCGAGTAACAAAGTTAATTTGAAGCTGGTTCTCAGAGAAACGAAATAACAGCTTTCAAAACCTCTGCGCCCTCTGGTGGATAACTACACACCAGGTAAGACATCCAGGTACCTTGTTGAGATCCAACTGCGGTTTCACACGCATTTCCTGATTGCTTTATTTTTGTACCTCCCAGGTAAATTAGGTGTTATCTCAGCTGAAGAAGAAGAAGAAGAAGAAGAAGAAGAAGAAGAAGAAGAAGACATGAAAGATATTTGCTATGGAATTCTTCTTCATGGTCGCTTATACAAAAGCTGTCAAAAGTTAATATGCCTTCAAATTAGACTGGGCAGTGAAAAATTGATTTCGGTAAATCTATTCCACGCTCTCGGTGTGTTTATCTGATTTACTTTCGGTTTGAAGAGGGTAAATGAGATCGTCAAAATCTGAAGGTGATGACCTTTTCAAAGAAAGAGATTTACCAAAAAATAACTATTATTACTAATTGGTGATCCATGAATCGGGTGCAAGTTTGCAGCACGCATACAAGCTGATAGTGATATTTTAATAAATTGTACCCTATGGGAGATTAAAATATCTACAAATTCACTATATGCAGATGTGTTGACGTTAGAAAGTTAAAAGTATATATATATATATATATATATATATATATATATATATATATATACTTTGGTGTGGTACCAAGTTTCTTGGTACAAGGTGATTCTAGGCGGGTCCTAATTCTCTACCAGTAATTTGTTGTAGAGTTCAGGTTCCGTATGAGAGCTCAATGTTTAATTATTGTAAACAGAGCAAAGTTATTTGGGAATAAAAGGCCTTAAATACCATGGGTATCGTGGTTATGGACCATTTCCACTCGCGAGTATGCCCACGAGAACCATGATACCCATGGTATTTAAGGCCTTTTATTCCCAAATAAATATATATATATATATATATATATTTGGAGGATATGTGCTTAATTGAAGCTGATGAGACCTAATAGGTCGAAATGTACATACAGGGATTGACATTTTCTGGATTTGTTTAGCCTTACATTTGAACATATATGCCCGCCTAAATTCATTAATTATTAACTAAATAATTTTCAAAAATTAGGTATGACTTCAATTAAGCACATATCCTCCAAAAAGTGTCCGCTAAAAAGGCCATATCAAAAATAAACACATTGTTTGTTTGCTTACTTTCATATATATATATATATATATATATATATATATACACACACACAAGGTAGTCAGAAATTATCCGCACTTTGGCAATAACACATCTTTAATATTGTAACACTAGGTTCTGCTTATGCGGGCTTATAGTTGGCACTGTTATGGTCACGTGACCGAAGTTTAAGTCCGATCGCATCATTTTGCTTGCTGTCTTTACCTATATGCACCAAAGAAGAAAAAAGAGCAAAGACCCGGAATGCCAGGGGCTAAAATTCATCGGAGGCCGTAAGCACAATACGGGGACAAGGCATTATGGCGTAAAATGTGTATGAGATAGAGAGGTTTAACTGCAGGATGCCCATCAAACTCCACAAGTGATGAGAATATTCAGCAATCTCGAGAAATGATACTGGCGAACCGGCGAGTTATTATTGATGAGATGCTTGTTCTCTGCAGATTATTCATGGTTCTGCTTATCAAATCATTCACGATGAGCTCGGCTTCCATAAAACAAGTGCAGATAATTTTTGACTCTCCCTCATATATATATATATATATATATATATATATATATATATATATATATATAAATGTGTGTGTGTATGTGTGTGTATGTGTGTGTGTGGAAATAAGAAAAAAGTATTCCTAATAGATAAACTTATTTTAGGTGATGAATTCGAAGTTAAAACATTTATTTTCTAAACCTTCATCTACTCCTTTCTTTTCTTTTAATTTACATACTCTTTAGGAAAATACATTACATTTTAAATATTCTTTCAATTACCAATCACGTCACCTTTTTCATATGATGAAACTTGATGGTTAATCTGTTATAGATTTGGTTTGCATATCCACACCCTTCAATACAAAAAAAATCCCCAGGGAGTCAAAAAGAGGAGTTTTCTAATTTCAAAAGAAGATACCCTAAGCTTTCAAAAAAATAACAAATTTCGCTTGGTAACATTTTTTTTTACCGATCCACCTTCTTATCTACCAAACTATTAATAGTATTGGTTACAACAAATAGTTCAGTTATTGATAACTC
Source organism: Doryteuthis pealeii (assembly GCA_023376005.1). Lineage (NCBI taxonomy): Eukaryota > Metazoa > Mollusca > Cephalopoda > Myopsida > Loliginidae > Doryteuthis > Doryteuthis pealeii. The sequence continues at coordinate 79,592,620 of CM042145.1, forward strand.
CACAAATTCTATTATATTTTCGTAATTTTTAAAAAACACGTGTATTAATATATAGATATCTTTTCATTCTAAAGGCACCCGTGAAGACCATAGTGGGCTGGAGGTATTTCTTGGTATCAAGGTCTTTGGGTCTACATTAAAGAATTATTCCCGTAAGTTGAAATCCTCTTCTTTAATTCGTAATCTTAAAACATTCTTCATGGTTTGGAGAATATATATATATATATATATATATATATATATATAAAGGTTTTACATATCTATTTATTAGGTGACAATAGATATGTAAAACCTTTATATATTTATTTTATTATATTACATAACAGCTCTATTTTATATTGAGCACTCTACCAATAATACTGCCTTTGGTACACCGTTCCAGCAAAAGCTGAAACAGTTACCATCCCTCACTATATATATATATATATATATATATATAAGTACTGTTATGTGCGATACTGTAATGATGTGCATACATTGTACATGTGACTGTGTGTATATATGCTTCAGTGTATAGCTTTTATGAATTAAAAACATGCCTGTACGTAAGTAAGTGATCGTGGTCATAATAACCAAAGATAAATTGCCAAATAGATAGACGAACTGTATTTTATTACTATTACAAACGCACACACCATTATACACACATCTTCGTTTTGTGGTATTTTTGTTCCTTTGTTATACGTTAATAAGGTTTATAAATTTTTCTATTGACGGTTTTTATTTATTTATTTTTATTTTTTTTATTTTGAATTTTGACATGGCAACAGACTTGGAACATTTGACCGGATGACAGACAATATTAGGAACATTTGTTCTCAACAAACATTTTTTTTTAAAAAAGAGAGAAATAAGAAATTACAGTTATTCGCCCATTTCATTCATAAAGGAGGAGAAGAAGAAAGAGAAGAAAAAAGGAGAGGAAAAGGAAATAAGAAAAGAAATTATAACCACACAAATAAAAACATAAGCACGTCCATTTCCGAAAATAAACTCTAATGATGAAGTTCATGCTTCGAAATCGATAAGACAGAAATAACATCTTTTTGTTTTTATTTTTCATACGCATTGTATTGGCCTTCAAAATATTAATATATGTTAATAAAGTTGTTATATTACAAGAATTGTCCATTGAATTTCTTCTTGAAAGGAACTTAATGTTCCATGACTTGTATTTGTAGCACGGGTTATAAATAACATAAACGTCGTATTTCTACAATACGCAGTATTTCAACAATGGCTTACAAAGAGACACTTTAACAATATATCTATTCGCATAGTTTTTTGTGCTTTGTGGCTAAGAGCAGAAAACCCTTTAATTGCTAATTAGCGAAACGGTGTCTCTTGTAGAAAATATAATTATAGCAACATGAAAGATTCAAATATCTGATGACAGTTTTTCTTTGGCGGATAATTATACCAGTTGCTACGGGATGTAAAACGCCGTTTCATGTTAACGACCATTGAAGGTAACTACAAATAGTTCAATTATTCGTAGAGTTACCGCTAAGAAGGCAAAGTCGAGAAAGGGTATATTAGGGTTTTTTCAAAGACATTTTCTCCTCGGCTTATTTCAAAGCCAAAAGACTGCAACTTCAATATTCTTTGCTTAATGGCTTATCAATCTTTATGGGCTAATGGCAAATCCATTCGTGAAGAAGAAAAGTGGTATAAATATTTAACCCATAGCTGGGGGGAGGAGGCGGTTCATTATTATTATTATTATTATTATTATTATTATATAACCTCTCTGTGTTGGGTTGCTCTTAAAATAATAATGGAGTACTTATTATTATTATTATTATTATTATTATTATTATTATTATTATTATTATTTGCTCCTTTTGAGTTTTCACATCAGTGTTAGCTGATGGTCTTTCCCTGGAGTCTGAGTGACAGCAAGTCTCCTCAGGTCTCCAGGAATCTTCTGAGTATTCTGGCAGATTGCAGCAGTGCAGTGTTCTGAATGGTTTCAATCCTTCCTCTGATTTCCAAACTTTCCAAACCCTTTTCTAATCCTTTTGGAACCGTTCCAAGTGCACCAACTACAATTGGTATCACTTTCCCTTTCATTTTCCATAACTTTTTCAGTTCTCTGGCAAGGTCCACATATTCCAAATATTTATTATTATTATTATTATTATTAGTAGTAGTAGTAGTAGTAGTAGTAGTACGAAGGTGAACGTAATAGTATGACTGGTCCAGCATGCGACTTCAATATGCTATTATTATTTTCACACCTTTTGGGTTTTTCACATCAGCGGTATCTGATGGTATTTTACTGTAGTCTGAGTGACAATAAGTCCCGTCAGGTCTCTAGGACTCTTCTGAGTATTCTAGCCGATTACAGCAGGTAGTAGTCTGGGGGGTCTCAACTCTTCCTCTGATTTCCAGATCTTCGAGTCTTTTTTCCAAGTTTATTGGGACCGTTCCAAGTGCACCAACTACAATTGGTATCATTTTCACTCTCATGTTCCACAGCTTTTTCAATTCTCTGGCAAGGTCCAGGTATTTATCCATCTTTTTCATTTTCTTTCAGCTTCACACTGTCCACCAGTTGACACTTTATTATTATTATTATTATCATTATTATTTTTTTTTCATACCTGCCGTAGCCGGTGGTTCACTGTAGACTTGAGTGACAGCAAGTCTCCTCAGGTTCACTGGACTCTTCTGATTATTCTAACCAATTTTAACGGGGTGTAGTTTGGATGGTCTCGTTTTTTCCTCTGATTTTTAATTCACACATTATTATTATTATTATTATTATTATTATTATTATTATTATTATTATTATTAGTGTGTATCAAAATTATTTTTGTTTGCCTACATATATTTCCTACAAAGCTTATTTCAAGTAGACACCTAGAGAATATCCATGTCTATACTATATATATTTGTATATGTGTGTGTGAGTGCGTATATATATATATATATATATATATATATATATATATATATATAATCGTGAAAAATAGAAAAAATCTGACGGTATGTAACTATATAAAATTTGAAAAAACAACAAGGGGGTCAGATGAATGTTATAGAAAAAATATTTGAGTAATATTCAGAAGCAACAACACAATAAAAGAAAATTACAAAATACTGAGTTTTAAGTTTTTTTCCCATATAAACGAATGCCCTGTCGATGGTTTATTGAATAAACCGAAATGTTATAACTCCTGCTCCTACATTAAAATAATATGCATCTGAACAACTTGTTTGTTCAATTGTTTTATGTACTTACACACACACATACACACGCACGCACGCACACACACACGCACACACACACACACACACACATATATATATATATATATATATATATATAAAAGTAATTGGTAATTTGCTTGAAGCATTGTTAAGTATGTTATAATATGTTAATGATTTGAAGGCAATTACAATGCGTATAAAAATAAAACAAAAACAAAAACAAAAAAATAAAGACAATAAAAACAAAATAAAAAACAAAAAGATGTTATTCTTGTCAAAAATAACAGCTTTTTTTTAGACAAAAATAACATCCTTTGTTTTTCTTTTTTATACGCATTGTAATTGCCTTCAAATCATTAATATATATATATATATATATATATATATATATATATATATATATATATATATTCTGATGCTTCAAAGAATTTTCATTTTTTAACGATTTTACTCTTTACTTAACTTCAGCTACACATCCAATCACTGTGTTCACCCTATTACTATATCACACCTTGAGCATGTCTCCTCAAGTCTCCAGGATCTTCTGAGTATTTTGGTCGATCTTAACAATGCAGTTGTCGGGATGGTCTCGATTCTTCCTTGAATACCAATTCCAGGGCACCAACTACAATTGGTATCACATTCACATTCATGTTCCACAGTTGTTTCAGTTCACTGATAAGGTCCAAGTATTTTCTTTCATTTTCACTCTGTGATCATTTTTTCTTGTTAATTGAAGAGGTCTGGTCTTCTGTCCGCGATTAGGTGATCTATTTGCATCTCAAAATGCCAGAAAATGTTATGTGTCTCATTTTCTATGGCGTATTATGGTTTTCGTATTTAGCATTTGGTAGTTTACTCAAATTTTCTTTTCTTGTACAGATCCCAGTGGGTCACCTTTTCCAGCCAATCTTTCCTAGTCTGTTGCATTCGCTTATTACATGATTAACCATTTCGTCTCCGTCTTCACACATCCTACATTTGCTATTCTGTTGCGTCTTATCTATTTTGCTTTGATAGAGTTCGTTCATATGGCATTATCTTTGTGCTGCAACTATGAGAGTTTCCCACTTGAGGTTTCCCTTCATTAACCATGTCCATGTGCAATCTCTCCAATATTTCGCTTGAAGTATCCATATAATTATTTTTCTTCTCGTTTCTGTTTTCTAGTTTTGTCATTTTTTCTGTTTGTCTATATGTTGCAATTGCTGTTACTGGCTGATGCAATTAGTATTTCTTTGCTCATTTTAGTGTATTCTCCGAGTCATTGAATTGTTGCATCTACACAATCTTGAATCTTATAGTAATGCTCCAGTTCTGAAGATCTGGGGAGTGTAGAGTACCGCTCATTGCCATTACTGGAGTGTTAGTACCTGTCAGAGTTTCATCTATAGACCAAAAAGATTTGTTTTAAAATTATTCGTTTGATAGGATTGTGTGCAAAAAACTTTACGATTACACAAAAAATCGAAATATGAACGCACAATTAACGTATTCATTAACTCTGTGTTACGAATTATGACTTTAAGTGTAATAAAATTATAACGATATGGTAAATGAAAAGTTACCATTAACCGTTGTAAAAGTTATTGATAGCAGTTTGCTGACCTAGTCGTTGATTTCTGATTGGCTGAAGAAAAGGGTGAGAATGGGACTGACTTAGAGTTAGGTAGATTTTGGCCGTTAGTCGGAAGGTGCAGTCATGGGTCGTCTGTTCCCAAAGATGCCATCTTCTCACCGCGCGGTTAAAAATATTTTAGGCTTCTGTTTTATAATAAATTCGTCTTTGAGAACTAAACAGTCTTGCTTTATTATTAAAAATATAAAGAAATGAGCACAGACAATCGCAGCCCAGAATCACAGAATAATGAAATAAATCAACCCAAAAGCCATTTATATATCCGATACGAAAGGGATATATAACACCTGATGTATAAAATTGCCCTAGACAGGTTTACATATTATTAATATTTATCTAACAATTTTATTTATAGACGATACCATATGCACGCACATGTTTAAGCTTTCTTTATAATTTCCCATGTTATATCAGGGGAATTTCCAGGGTCATTTCCAAACCTAACTGGATCGTAAATTAGTATTCTCCTATTTTTCAAATACAGCACATCTATCGCTAATATATATTTGTATAATTTGTGATTACTTAAATGATATCATCATTTTTACATGTAATATTCTAGCGAATATAACAATTCCTGCTATCAACGGAACCTGCGACTCACAATGAAATATAATAGGCCAATTTTAATACTCAAGAGACTTGTCATATATGATAACTATTTGTGGCTTCTATTGGATTTTCATGGGAATAAGAAGTAGCAGAAAATAAATTATTTCAACTACAATATTATAAAAGACAGTTTATAGGACTTCAGAGCTCTTTGTCCTAGAACAGAATTTTAATTGGTATCGGTGTGTATTTAATTATTGGTGATACTGTACATACACACAGAATATTTCCAAGCATACCCTCTCGTACAAGTTCCTCTATTTGGTAATGTTTGCAATATATAATAAAATGCCTTACTATCTCACCTTATATTCAAAAGGAACTTTGAGAAGGATTTAAAATATTTATGAGTTTTGTGTTTCTTATTAAAGGAATCCAATAACTGTAATGTTAGTAATGCAGTCAGTTTTGGATTTTTTAATTTGAATGTATTGAATTTGAATCCTTTATTCAAATTTCTTGAATGGCTCGGAATGAATATGTAAATGAGGATGAATTAGCCAATAGCGTTATAGATAATTGATCGTAAACTTTTTTTTTCTTATTTTGTACCGAATAAAATATCTTTAAATAAGATTTTTTTAAAAAACATGGCAAATATACGTTTTTAAACACATTTTTAACTCATTGTTTTCCTATTCAAACCATAGATGGGACCCTAGCAGGTACTACCACTCCGAGTCAGGCTAGACCAGTAAGTAATGGTGATGAAGGAGTACTCCATACTCTCCAAAATTGGATCTTCACTATTAGATGCAAACTCTTACCCAGGACACTAAGATCCTCAGCCAGCGCATTCTAGCACATATATAATAAGTAAGGTTGGAGCTTGCCATAAGGGCAAACTGGCTGTGACAATCATATAAGGCTACCTTGACATAACCAGCCGATTTATCGTAGGGGGCCTCTCTGAATGCCCGTCTAGCCTAAGTAAGAGCCAAAGGGAAGTGTTGCATGTCATACTGCTGAGCCAACAGAATTCCGTCCTTAAACCTCACGGGTTGCTACCCATGACCAACAGGTGGTCCCATTGGAGGGATTTCAGAGGTGCAGTCGGTGTATTCTACTCCCTCAGCCGACAGGGCTACAAATATACGCATAAAGCAATGCAGTACCATGCAGTACAAGAAACTAAAACTTTAAAGAGGTGTTACACTTGCCATTGTTCCCATGCATTATATTGAAATTCAGAACGCAACTTAAGAAAACTTTATTAATAAATATGAATATTTATACATCATTCCGAGCTATAGCCACATCAGTACTACTATATTTGTTGTACCGGCCGTTCCTACAGTGGAGAATATACACCGGTTCTCACTATAAATAGTGAGACACCGAGTGAAAAGGTTGTACTGTTACCGTTTAACGGCAAGCTAGCCGTTCCTGTACCATTATTGTAAATACACTTGTCCTATTTTACCCTACCTCGACTTGACTTCTTTTTTACTGTTGGATTAACATCACAACAATATTGTTGGAGGATTCCCCCTTGGAATATTGACTAACGTACTGAACAGCGACATTGTACTAAGCGAGTCTGAATTTTGGCATTAAATAAACCTACAAAGGTTGATATGTCATTAAACAAAGAAACCAAACCAATAATGTATTGTTACAACTCGTATCCCAAATTATCCAAGTATAACGAGCAAACCATGCTAGGTACTGCTGGAGAAGTAAGCGATGGGCTCCTACACATGGAAACGCCAGCAAAAACGTATATTCATTTGTTCTATTTCTCTGAATGTTTGAGATGAGGTTTGATGATTAGTATTATATGCGTTATTCGGACTATTGTCCCCAACTTCATTGTTATTTGTACAACGTTTCGGCCGATATGCCCTCCGGCGTTCTTCGGGTATTTCTTGTCGGACTCGGGAACCTTCTCGAACTCGGGAACCTTCTTTTCGAACTCGGGAACTTTCTTGTCGTAATCGGGAGCCATCACGGAACTTTGAACCTAACCCTCTATTTAGTCAACGAGGGTATCCTGTTCTCATTCCGCTAACCATAGCTGGCTTAGGGGTTGTGTCAATTATGTATTCGGCCGAAACCTTGTACAAATAACAATGAAGATGGGGACAATAGTCCGAATAACGCAGATAATACTATTCATTTGTTCTGTTCCGGTCACTGAATGTCATTTGAAGGACTTTCCAAGAGCGATGACCGGTAGAGATATGTTACGAATGAGAATCATAAAACCTGTTCTGTTCTACTGGCATGCCTTGATGATGATGATGATGATGATGATGATGATGATGAGGAGGAGGAGGAGGAGGAGGAGGAGGATGCATCATTAGTATCACACATTCTACATGTTTGGACTAAGCTTGCGAGTAATGACAATACTGAGTATGAAAGTTTTAATTTTTCTTTTCTTTTGGACTATAACAATAGTTGCTATCCATTACACTGGTTTACCAAAAAAATATTTTTTGTCTGAGGCAAGAATGTGAATAGGTGTTTTTTTTACTAATTTGGGTGTGCTAAATTCAAATTTATAAACAGTTTTGCTCGATCACCTCTAGTTTTCTGTCTTTTAAATAGTCTCATTTTAGTATATACAGAGTATATACGTGCTTATTTCAACAGTTGCAGCAGCTTATTACAGATAAAACAGGATAGATAAAGAACATTGACGGAATAAATATACTTGAATGACACAATGTACACAATTCAGAAAGAATTGGTCTTGTTGAGGCATCCTCGATGTTTTGACGAGCTTGGAGCCATTGGAGAATATTAAAAAAAAAACAAAGTAAAATTAAATCATATGTAAGGCAATAAAATGTGCGTCGTTGGAAATTGTAAGACAAATATATACCCAAAAGATTGTGTAACACAATTGTCGAGGGACACCTTCCTCCTGCGCTGCGAGGGACGACAGCCTCCTGCGTTGACTGCCAGTGCACTACTGGCTGTTGATTGAGACGTGTTGGCTACGCTTAACTGCCAAAATCCGTTTTGATATATAGCTATATATATATATATATATATATATAGGGGGACATGAGTCACACAATATTAGAAATTAACTCTGAATGCATATATGCCTTTATGTACAGTATGTGTACAAAATATACAGTATGCATATCTAAAAATCTAGAGGTGATGAGTAAAAACGGATTTCAAATCTGAATTCAGCACCCCCAAATTATGTTAAAACAGCTATTTTTGTGCTTGCCTCAATTTCTTTGTAAACCAGTGTTATCAGAGTTTGGTCTGGTTGTCTTTTTTAAAATATGGTACAAGGTAATGTTTCTTTAAGAAAGTTTATTATTATTTCAAAATAATTTTTGAAAGGTTAAGGAGAAACGAGAAACGATAAAACAAGTATGTTGAACTGAGGTACTAATATACAAAATTGCTGTAGAGAGAGATGGAGAGACAGACGGATGGAGAGAAAACAGGAAATATTCCATGATATATATACGTAGAGAGAGAGGTGGATAGATTGTGAGAGAGAGAGAGTGTGTGAGTAAGAGAGAAAGAGAGAGAGAGAGAGAGAGAGAGAGAGACCATCTACGTACATATACGTATACTAAAATCTTTCCTTCCTATCTCTATCAATATATATATAGTCATATGCATATATATCTGTCTGTTTGTCAGTCTCTCCACATGCAATTTTTTTATGTTAGTTCCTCAGTTCAACGAACTTTTTATATCTTTTCTCAAGTTTATTAACCTCATACATATATTATATATATATATATATATATATATATATATATATATATATTATATATATATATTATTAGGGCGTGTTTGTATGTGCGTTTATTTAGAAAGGTCTTTTGCATCTTTAAATTTACGTAAAAGTTCTTCTTTTTTTGTTCATGTGAAAGACGTTCATTATGGAAAATATTCCAGAAACTTTTTTTCCATTGTCATACAAAGCAGAAAGATTCGCTTTCTTCTCTTTTCATTGACAAAGAACAAAACGTTCATAAGTTCGTTTGATACATTTGTTCTTTAGAAAAAAATGTGGTAGGATTTTTTTTTTTTTTTTTCACCAAGAAAAAAAAACTGACCTCGTTAACCAATTCAGCTAATAAAAGAATAATGCGTCTGAATTTTTTTTCGGTATCTAATAAGTACTTGTCTGAACTCTGCAAGAAACCATATAAAGTCCTTCTATATTTAATTACGATTGTTTTCAAAAACGTATTCACCAATTATACAAACATTTCAATTTTCTTTTACCCTACCAAAATATCTTAATAAAAACTAAAAAATTAATAAAAATCTGTGTTCCTTTTCAGTGTTAACAAGTGACACGTGTGAGGTTCGATGCCTGCGGTTACGATAGGGTCGCAGTGGCGGGAGAGCCACTTTGAGAGGTTTAAAAGGCAAGGATTTAAAAAAAAAAAAAAAACGAAGAAAAAATCGTATTCTAAAAATAGACTAAACAAGACTGACAGGCGTCAATTCCGAGCCCTTTAGCTGTAACAAGAAAAAAGGAAGGAAAAGGGTTAGAGAGAATAGAAAAAAGGGGGTTTAGAAAAGGTTCACGTGGAGTAGACGGGAAAAAGCCATGAGCCAAGAGACCAGCGTTAAGATCACACGCATGAAATATATCAGTCTAAGAGTCTTCTCATGATATCTGAATTTATCCTCGAAGAATCTTGGAATTACCAAACATATTAAGCTTTTCAAATACTACCAAAACTTTACATTCAAAAAATTAACAACCACACAGCACATCTTTTATAACTTGTTGGTAATTAACACAAATAATATGTATACATATATATATATATATATATATATATATATATATATATATTGACATTTTCTCGATTTGCTTAGCCTTACATTTGAACATATATGCCCGCCTAAAATCATTAATTATTAACTAATTAATTTTCAAAATTAGGAATGACTTCAATTAAGCACATCCTCAAAAAATTGTCGGCTTAAAGCCATATAAAAATAAACAGATTTGTTGTTTACTTAACCTATATATATATATATATATATATATATATATATATGTGTTGTGTGTGTGTGTTGTGTGTGTGTGTGTGTGTGTGTGTGTGTATATATGTACACATAAATATATTTCTTATATAAATAATTATAAACACACAGAAATTGTTTGTATAAATAATTAATAATACAAATTGTAATGATAATATATAATAAATACAATATAAATAAATAAAAAAATCACTATAATACACATTACAATAATAAAACAATAATAATTACAACTTTAACTACACAACTCTTACTATACAAATGTGTTACCCCCTCCACACACTCACCCCTTTTTCTCATCACTTACTTAAAACACAAACATATAAATATAGACATACGCAGATGTCTTTCTTCCTAACACCCCCTTACTTAGAACCCCCATACAACCCCCACACAGCAACTCAAAAGTTAAAAGAATATTTTCTCGCCACTTACTTGAAAAAACATTCTTCTTAATGAATATGCATTCACGCTCGCACACACACACACACAACAGTGAGGTTTGTTTCGATGTCGTTTATCATAAAATATATACACACACGCGCACACACACATACATACACACACAACACCTAGAAAAATGCTGAATGTCATTTTTCAATACATACGCACACACAAACTCACACATACACACACACATACTCACATGCACACCATAAAAGAAGAATATTTGACGTCATATTTCAAACCATCTATCTTTCCAGTGATTCTTCTTCAAATTTCAAATTTTGAACGGATTGATAAACAAGGACTATCACAGTCTTCCTCATTATTCTGTGATAAAAAAAATGTTTACTCTTCCTTATATCAACAAAAGCCCCGAAGAAGATCTACTTAACAGATCGAAACACTGCAGCGTCGGCTAATAAACTTACCACTCATTTTATTTAAACCTGTGTTTTTTTCAAATTTCTCACTATACTACATACCGTTGGATTCACTTCCATCTCTCTTCATATATATATATATATATATATATATATATATATATATATATATATATATATATATATATATATATATAAGACAACACAGGGACTCCCACACCTTCGATAGAATTGCTCTGTGCTAACTACATATATCCTCATTAAGTAGCATAGTAAATATAAATTATTGTCTAATATTTTGCTGAAGCTACAACTATCGAAGGTTAAAAAGCAAAAAAGTAAAAAAGCCCCGAAGAATCCTTGGTACCAGCAATACCGTTATTCACAAAATACAATTTGAAACTATATATTGATCATGTAGTTTTAGTAAAATAAAATACTAACAAATGATATTTGTATTAAATATTACCAGAAAAAAAATACCCTCCGAGTGGTGTAAAAAGGAATTGCCTGAGAGAGTGGGAGTTAAAAATTCAATGTCAGAGACTTTGTACTATAAGTAAGTAATAAGGAGTAAAATAAAATAAATAATTTAAAATGGAAACTTAGTTTTGATAACTTTAAATATATATTAAAATAAAACAAACTATATATAAATATATAATACCGGGAATGTATTTTTTAAAACTAAGGTTGCATGCTCAAATTTTGAGGGCCGGATTTGCTCAGTCGGTAGAGCGTTCGGCTAGAAACCACAAGGTTCCTAGTTCGATATCGGCCCTCGCCAACACAGCGTATGAGTAGCACAGGGATCTGTGCGGTAAAGTAAGGAGTTGATGGTAAGTGTGGTGCTTCACCTCAGACGCCAATATCCTTGGTCTAGCGCTAGTGAAAAGTGAAAGACTCCCTCGCTGATTGGCTGATACCGACTTTAGGCAACTCCGACGACTTTTTTTATGGCGATTTTGGTAGTAGTTTCGGTTACAGAACAATAGATACCTATTTCTCCTTATTAATAGAGTGTTAGACAATCGGTATCGATGATGAGTTTAACTAAGTCTAGTTAGTAAATGACAATCGAGGATTTATCTATGAGAGAAAAAGACTCGTGTCTTGCCCAGTAACACTTGGTGAGTGAGTTTATTGATTGATTAATTGATTGGTTGGTTTTAACGTCATATATATATATATATATATATATATAATATATATATATATATATGTGTGTGTGTGTGTGTGTGTGTGTGTGTGTGTGTGTATTTACCAACCCCTCCGCACAAGTAAGTTGTGACACAAGGTCTTAAGCGGAGTTTAACTGGTTTGAATCAGAGTTTTCTTCTCCTAGATTGGTTTCCTAACCAATGTTATTAGAGCTCAATCCGCCCTACTATTATCCATTGATGGTAGGTAGAATAGTTGGATTCATACTTTTCCCTAGAGTATTAGCATTATATGAATGCAAACAGTCTTCTCCAGGAATTGAACTCGTCTAACCGTGTCTATTTCCTGCGACGGTAACCATTACACTACGCGCCTCCATTTCAACGTCATATAAATCCATCTTTGCTTATTTTATGCTGGGATGAAATCATAATACCGAATGTTGCTTGCAGAAACATTTCGTCCTAAAAAAATATTCTTTATTTAAAGGACACAATATTTATTGTTGGTTTTGTTCAGATTTTTTACTCGTTTTTAACTGAAACTAAACAACAATAAACTTTATGCGAATAAAAACATTAGCGATGAATATATAGAAAAAAAGATATTTGATTTCCCAAATTATTCTTGAATTAATGTATATTCTTTTTATCGTAAATAACAAAATACTTTTTACAACACCAACGTAATTTCAAAGTTTCACAGAATTTTTTAAAATCTGATTCAAATATTAAGTTATCTTTCATTGAATTCGGCTTGCTGATATTTCTGGGAAACGACCCTTCGATGAAGTTTTTTTTATTTCTGTGTAGTTATGTTCTGTGAAGTCAGTTTTCCGGCGAGTGATATTCGATATAATGAATCAGGCCCTTTTATGCTACAGGTTAGAGAATCGTGCACCATTGTGCGTTGTATTCACATTTTTGGTAGTTGTTCTTAAGAAGCATTACACACGATCCTATCAAATATAAATCATTTGCAATTAGATCTATTTGATCCACAGTGGAGCAAGGGTAATGGCAATGAAGGGAACCGCATCCTACCCAGACCTACTGAACTGGAGCCTTATCATCAGACACTGTTTTGTGTCATACCATGACACTCCTTTTTGTGGATCTCTCCTTT
>CM042145.1:79606288-79613788 GCA_023376005.1 Doryteuthis pealeii
AAAAACTACGAGATGAACGCTTTATGCCAAAAGTTTATTCATTCTTTATTTTGGGTCTAGCAGATTTCCAAATTGCCATTCGTAATTTCTTCCTCGATTACGAGTTTGTCCACTCCAATTCTAAAAAATAAATCCAGGTTTTATCGTATCCAATCTTCAACTCAATGTCACTGTTCAGGGAAATCAAAGTCTCTCTTATAGCTTCTAACACCAAGAACATCAGAGAGAATAATCTCGTCATTCTGTTCCATTACTGTATTTCAATTAATAGTGCAATTGCTAAGTCAACACTCTTAGGCTCGTCGTCTTTCATCATAAGAATAAACCTTTACATCAGATTCGTTCATCATATACTTACGTCATGACGTGATCGTATTTAGACGACTTACAAGTGTCATGGATAATTCCTGCTTCGCTTATGATATGTTATTATCTTTGTTTGGATAATATTGATGATAGAATATATTCACGCATACGCTTCATGCAGGTGTGAAGTCCTGTGTACTACTCGATCGCCGGCCTACTCATCTACACATGCATCGTTCATTGATGAGAGAGAGCCAATCTAACTTTTCTATGAATATCGTTCAAATAGCTAGATTGCCCCGAAATTTGACGTGACGTGATAGTATCGCAAGCGTAACTTTACTGATGCACTAGACAGTGGCCTCTACTAATACATATACTATACATAATAATAGTGATGTTATATTTATTTTCGTTTCTATCATTCAGTCTTTCGAGCATATAACTTTTAGATAACAACGTTGTAGAGCGGCGAAAGCTCAACGATGGAAAGGTGAAGTGGTCGGGATGAGAATAGATACGAATCCAAACGAACTAACAATGAGAGGAGATCAGACTGAAGGCGGTCATAAAAAGATTACGCAAATGTAGATTGGCGTCGCACGACGATAGCAAGAGTGAGATTAAAGAGAGGGTAGGAAAAAACGCGCTAGTAAAGGAACAATATGGAAAGGTGATATATAAATTAAGAACGATTAACGTGATAAACGAGTGGTAGAAGTATAGTTATGGGTATGTGTGGGAGAGCAAGAAAGCAATTGGGCCAAAGAGCAAGAGAGATAGATGAGGATGATTGAGAGTGAAATAAAAGAACAAATGACTGATCGATTATTCTACTCTAGCCTTTTTACTTCGAATGATATGTCTGGAGAGATGCTAGGTTGTTGAATCTTGATGTTGAGTTCCATGTGGACATTCCATTCACGGTTTTTGAGGGGTGGAACCACAAATCTAGTGGGGGAAGATAGACTTTAGAGAGTAATAGTTCTTTGTGTACATTTTTTAACATTTTTTTTTTTTTTTAGAAATTTAATAGTAGTTTACTAGATAACAAATGTACGGTAGACAGAAACTAGTTAGTTTATTTTTTCTCGATTGAGGACATTTTACTGATTTTTTTAAAAATCCCCCAAGTTCTTAGGTGGCAGACTAATGTCTTGTTATCATTCTCACTTCACCATTCTGCTTCCTGTTTTCCCAAATTTAATTATCATCATCTCTTACCTCATCTATTTTTTTCTATTTTTTTTCATTCGCCACTTAGATACATCTATTAGCGCTACTTTGTGTCATTTCTCGTCCCAGTAGTTAAGTAGTTCTCTTTCTCTCTAGTACGAATTTAGTCACAGTTATGAAAAGTCGCCTTTAATACTGTGGGGTTCTCTCAGTACACCCTTGCGACCTCACTCCACAACACTCAAACTACCTCTCCCGTATAGTTTAATTAGCACGTAGCAACAGACTCTTACATTCCTTGGCTTTTTTCTATTACCTTCCTTTCTCTCACGCTTATCTATGTTTCTACGCTATTTGGTTCTGTGGTTTGTAATTAGGAACCATGGCGCCCTATAACTGTATGGTTATTCGGATTTTGAATTCATATTTAAGCTCGACATGTCAATACTTGGGTCATTTGATGCCAAAGACGTTTTTGTTTTATCCATTATAAATGTTATATCCGTATATCTTATCAGAGATTTCCATATGATCAATAAGTTGTTTATAGCAGTCCATACCTTTTGTATGCGTATATTGACATCGCTCTTTTTTTTTGTTGGTTGGATTGCTGGATTTTACGGCATGTCAACCCCTGGGTTATTATATGCCAAAAGATTATATTTTATTCATTATTAAAAAATAAAATTTGAATACCCATTGGTATTCAAATTTTATTTTTTACTCAATTTTTAAAACACATTTTTAATACTTTAATACTTATTTTTTCTCTCTAAACCATAGATGCAGCCCTAACACGTACTATCATTCCGGATCAGAGTGGACCTTGGAGTAATGAACTCCACACTCTGTGGAATAAATTCAATTTCAAGAGTTTTCAATCCTGAATTGTAAAACATTTATTTCCTGGTATTCTGAGTCGAATCCCTGACCACGTGGATACTCTTCTTTTTTGTCGCCTATTTTATCTCTGGCGCCTAAAATTGAGAAAATGTGAATGGATGAAATAATTAGATGATAATTTGTGACAATTGATTTTTTACAACTTTATCGCATTAACAATGAATATTATGGTAAAAAGAGAGAATGAGCTTTTTTTAGTTGGGCAGTCAATGAAAGAGTCATAGCCGTTGCTGCCAAAAAACTATACTGGGAGTGAGTGTTGTGGGGGAGGGTGTTCAAACCCACCAGTATTAAAAGCGACTTTTCAAACTGTGAGTAATTGTAGAAGAGAAAAGAAAATTAACTACTGAAAAGAAAGAAAAAACGCTATAATTATCAAGCAAAAAAAAAAAAAAAAAGGAAAAATATAATAAATGAAATAAAAAAATGAGAATGAAAAATTTTTAAAAATCCAGCAATCACTTTTACCGTAATTTTCAGACTCTATTAAATTCATAAAAAAAATGTAATAATGATATAATTTTTCCCCTCCTGATTGTCCAGTGGCCATCATCATGTTAAACGTTTCTCTCTCTCTCTCTCTCTCTCTCTCTTGCTCTTTTGCCCAATTGTTCTTGCTCTCCTCACAACCGATCTTACTCCCCTCACGATCGTTCTTCCTTTCCTTTTTTCCTTTACGCGCTTTTTTCTCCCTTTTTTTTTGGCTATCGCCAATTTGTATTTTATGACCGCCTTCAGCATTATTTTATTTTTGAATTGAACACTGTGAGAAAAAAAAAGGAAAGCAAGAATACATCACTATAAAGATATTAGTTAGAGGCCGCTGGATGTAAATTGCTTGCGAAAATCCGCCAATTTGGGGCAATCAGCTTTGATTACATGAAAGAATTTCCCTCATCTGAAATGCAGGTGTGGTTCCGGTGTCAGAACACAGGATTAAAACCTGTGAGGTCTCTGATTATCCTATTAATTCAGGAGAGGATTCTAACTGAGCAAAACACATTCGTCTCTAATTAAGATCTGTAAAGGTTTTCTTATGATGAAAGACGAACGAGCTAAGAGTTTGACTTGAAGCTTTATTGAAATATAACAGAACTGAGTTATTTTGATGTCGGTTGACATAAAGACTTGTATTTCCCTGAACTGAGAGTTATTGCGATAAAAACCTGGATTTTTTTTTAGATTGATTGAAAACTCGTAATCAGGAAAGAAATTACGAATGGAATTTGAAAATGCTAGACCAAAATAAGAACTGAATAACCTTTTGGCATAAAGCGTTCATCTCGTAGTTTCACACATTTGGTACATCATTTCTCAATTTTCTCTCTCCTCTCTCTCTCTCTCTCTCTCTCTCTCTCTCTCTCTATCTATCTATCTATCTATCTATATATATATATATATATATATATATATTATATATATATATATATATATTCAAAACAACCAACCTCGTCGTTCGTAACAATTTCTCTCCCCAAACAAGTCGGCTTAATGAAACCAATGTAGTATACAGATTTAAATGTCCCCTAGGAGATTGCAGTCTTCCAGAAAAGGAAAATACATTCATTGGATTCACCTCAACCACATTGTCACGTCGTCTAACCCTCCATTTAACAGATAATAGCTCTATTTCACAACACCTAAAATTACATTCATGCCTCCACTCTAATTACCGACATTTTCTAACGGAAAATACACACATTCTGCACAAAGAAAAAAATTAAACAAAGACTCCAAATACTAGAAGCTTTATACATAAAACAATACAAACCATCCTTAAACAAAATTAATTTCCAATGCAGTACACACATTTTAATATGCCTATAACTCCTTTCCCATCAATTCTTCTCCTTCCAGCCTCCACATTAATATAATTAAAAAAAAAAAACCAAACAAAAACTGGAACACATCACCACAGATGATGGCATTTCGAAGTGCCGAAAGTACTCGGGACCTGAACTTTGGTGGACTTATCCATGAATTCCACCCAAACATTAAAAAGCTGGCCAGAAAACTCGAAAAGATAAAAAATAAAATTGTTAAACAGGAGATGTGTCTTTTGTTTAATTCTACATGTATAAATGAAAGAATGCTGCCCAAATACACATATGTGTATATATATATATATATGTATGTATTTATATACAAGGTGTGTCATAAAAGTATCAAGATTGAAGCTTTATTGACTAAGAGAGAGGTGAACAATGAATGGAACGTTATTTTTTTTTTCAGAATACAATGTGTGTCATAAAAGTGCCGAGTTTGAAGCTATATTTACCAAGATAGAGATAAACAATGAATGGAACGTTATTTTTTTCAGAATGTCAAAAAGTACAAAATTCTCGATACTTTTTTTTAACATACCTTGTATATGGGTATGGATATATGTATATGTCAATATATATATATATATATATATATATATATATATATATATATATATATATAAGATTACGTATAACGTGGGCAAATATATTTAGAATGCAGTTCTGAAATACTGCAAAATAAATCATACCTCACCATGGGCATCTTATTGGTCAAAAGCTTTTTCGTTCTACGGTTCTTTATGGAGACAATAAATAAAGCAAGATTAAAATTGCCCCAAAAAAATGTATCTATATATCCAGATATTTTTGAATCCTTATCTTTCCATGTGGTTCATGAACAAAGACTTAAAAGGTTCCATACAATTGGCACATCATTTCTCAAGTATCCCTAACCAAAATAAACACAGAATTAAAACACAGGATTAAAACATGTAAAGTCTATGAATATCTTATTAATCTAAGAGCGGGGTCTAACTGACCAAAATAAATTCGTCTCTAATTAAGATCTGCAAAGTTTTTCTTATAAAGGTTGGTATAACGAAAGACGAAAGACGAAATAGCTTGACTTGAAACTTTATTGAAATATAACATAACTGTGGTCAGTCAGGGTGGAGCTTTCTAAAATATAAATAGGTGGCTAATCCAGGTGGCTGTTAAGTTGTTATAAAGTCAGTTGATTGGCCTATTGTTGGGATCAGCTAGACACCGTAGGAGTCTATCCCCTTTTCACTAGTGCTAGATCAGGGGAATTGTTTTTGTGTCTATGGTGAGCGCCACATCTACCACCAGCTCTCCACTTTACCTCAATTATCCAAGCTGTGCTACTCATGCGCTGAGTTAGGGAAGGCTGGTATCGAAGCTGGAATCTCGTGGTTCTGAGGCAGATGCTCTACTGACTGAGCTAGACCAGCCCCTTTATTCTGCATACTTTGGTAAGGCCGTCCCATTGTAGAGTAATGGTTAGCAAGCTTATCTCATAGATCCATTGCTACTGAACATCAAGTTCGATCCTCGCTAGGTGACCCATCCTTGCCACCTTGTGTCACAGCCTATCCATGGCAAACTGTCT
Organism: Doryteuthis pealeii; assembly: GCA_023376005.1. Lineage (NCBI taxonomy): Eukaryota > Metazoa > Mollusca > Cephalopoda > Myopsida > Loliginidae > Doryteuthis > Doryteuthis pealeii. The sequence goes on from CM042145.1 coordinate 79,612,070, forward strand.
GGGTAAATTAAAGCGTCCCGTCGTGGTGTAATGGGTCGCAAGCTAGTCTCGCAGATTCATTACTACTGAATATCAAGTTCAATCCTCGCCGGAGGCTTCCTACATACCACGTTGTGTCACATCCTACCCGTAGCGAATGGCTTGGATAAATAACTATTTTGGTAATTTCAACGCTTGTCGTGAACAACTACAAAGAAAGGTAATCATACAAACTATTGCTAATGGTGGGATATAGAGAGTGTTGAATTCATTTACTAGTTAGATATATATATATATCATATCCTTCTTTATCTATTTCTACCGTATCGTCCTATATATATATATATATATATATATATATATATATATATATATATATATATATATTATAAAAAAAGAAGGTCCGCAAAATGTATTATGTTTTTAGAAAAAAAAATTTAAATTCTTTTTATCTTACATATGCAACACGTGTTTCAGATCTTCTGGTATATTCTTCAGGCTTTGATCAAATATAAAATATTGAATTTTCTCCCGTTGAAACCAGAACAACATTATATATATATATATATATATATATAACAACAATATGAATTCTATTCTAAACATAGATAACATAATTTTATCATTTCTAATGCTTTTTGAAAAATAAAGCAATTTTCTGTCTGGGTTACAGTTCTTTTATAGATCGACTTTTACACGAGTATATAAAAAAACACATTAATTTCATGAAAAAATATGAATTCAAAGCAGCTGTACTCCGCCTAAGAATTGAGATCTTGTGTAACATCCTGTCCGTAGCAGAGTTTGTTTTTTTTTGTTTCTTTGTTTAATAGCATATCTAAATCCCAAACCATCCTTGTAGAAAAAATAGTAGCAGTACTATTTTACCAATTCTTTCCGAGATGATGGCTTCATAATTTTTCCAAAGGTATTAGTTGGAAAGTAAAAGTAATAGCACGACTGGAGTTCGAACTACTTCGATATCGCAGCCAATCACTATAGCCTGGGATAGTCACCGCTTCAGCTTTCACTGGAATGGTGCGCTAAATTGCAGTAGTATTAGTGCTCGATATAAAGAATAGAGCTATTATATAATAATATATCTGATATATAAGATATATAAAAAAGTTTTGAATTTTTCGATTTTTTCGATTTTCCTTGTATTCGAATCAACGTCACCTGATGAATGCATGCGATTTTGCATGTATGAAAACTAAGGTTGTGACTGTTCTATTGCCATCAAATAAATAGATATGTAATACCTTATATATTTATTATATTATATATATATATATATATATATATATACACACACATATAAACACACACACACACACACACACACACACACACACACACACACATATATATATATATATATATTATATATATAATAAAACAGCGCTCAATGCAAAAAGTAGTGGAGAGCAAATACAATAATATCAAAAGGAAAAAAAAAACTTTAATTTACTGGAAAATCAATCGACAAAAAGTATCTGTGATAAAACACACATGAAAATGTACAAAATATTACTCTTCCCCTTGTGGAGATACAAAAAATAAAAAAAGGTAGAAGACTAGATCACATGACTAATATCTAGTTCGGAGCCAGTTGGCATACTAGATCTTTATTTTCATGGCGGCATATGGACACCAATTCTGTGTTTTATTCATTTATATTTTTTCTTATAAAAATATTTTTTATTCGAGATTCCAATAATATTCAACTTCTTTTGGCAC
>CM042145.1:79618788-79634133 GCA_023376005.1 Doryteuthis pealeii
AAGTAAAAAAATATATTCATGGAGAATACGACGTAAATATCTAAGGGAATTGTAACTTGAGTAGTAATATAGTTTCGGTTACAGACAGAAAAACACACAATCTCCATTAGGAAAAGATGTTTTAGCCGAGCACGATAACCACTACATCACGGAGACTACCAACACCAGAAATAGTGAAAGCTCAGCCAAAAGTCGAAGAAATGAAATGATTCCCTAACTTTTTTCTGTCCAATAAAGATGGTAAATTATTCTGTGATATTTCCAGTCCATCCCACAAGACATCCATTCTAGAGCTTTTACGCAAAAATATCTTAGATAGGTTGCATTCACATGCAAGAATTGGATCATCTATAAAATTGGTTCACGTTTGTTACTTCTAAAATGGACATATCTGTAAATTAGTTATATACAGTTATGGTCACTTTTTTGTATGTTTCTTCTGTTATCAGATTATTTAATATTGTGGCTGGTATGACACAGAATTTCATCACTATACAAAAACTCTCCATTGAGATGTAGAGATTTAGGTAATCTGAACATTAGCTACATAAATGAGCGTAACCTCCCCTTGTTTCTTTCACTTTAAGGAAGCCTTATGTTTTGGTCGGCCATTTTCATTTCACCGTAAATCTACACTGAAAATACGAAATTGTTCAAATCAATACAACTGCATGTTTTAACACGAAAATATCATAAAATGTGTTCCTAATTTTGCTTTTGCATTACTTGAAATGAACTTAATTGTTATTAAGAACACATTTTATGATATTATCGTGTTAAAACATGCAGTTGTATTGATTCGAACAAATTTGTATTTCCTAGTGTAGATTTACGGTGAAATGAAAATGGTCGACAAAAACATAAGGTTTCCTCAAAGTGAAAGAAACAAGGGGAGGTTACACTCATTTATGTAGCTAATGTTCAGATTACCCAAATCTCTATATCTCAATGGATGATTTTTGTTCAGATTACCGAGATTTGTTGGGTAATTAGCATCCAACTTTGTTGGGAGAAGAGTATGTTGTTGGTTTGAACAACAGCAACTATGCACTACTGACTAGTGCCCAAAACAGCTGGTCTTTATCGAACTAAAGATTAGTCCATTAATTGTATTTGGGGGATTTCATTCATTGATTTCTGATTGACTGTTTGGTTTCTATGATGTTATAAAGCTTCATAAATACTCTGGCATTCCGCAGTAGGATTGCAACAAGGTTAGATCCGTATTAAAATACGGCTTCCTTGTCTTACCAATTCGACGGTAATTGGAACTTCGTATGTTTATTCTAAGTTCCATATTTACCAAGCCCTTCTACACGAGTAAAATGTGACACAGTCAATCTCTTGAGCAAAGTTTAACAGGTTTGAATTCAGAGTTTTTCTTCTCCTAGACTAGACCGACCTACTATTTACTCATAGTTGGAGGGAGAATAATTGAATTTATACCTATCTCAAGAGTATTAACCCTATGGTAAATGTAAACATTGGGTCGTCAATTCTATTTTGTACTTCAATGACCATTACACCACGACTTTCCACAAAAGCCCCAATGCTGGAAAAAATGTAAAAGTTTTTAAATAAAATAACTGCTGCATTATATCTTTTATTCATTAATATATCAAAATTGAAAATTTCATTAAATTCGGCTAATTCCCTGATTTTTGGTATATTTTTTCTTTTGGTGGGGTGACTTACGATGGTGGAATTTATGTCCGTTAGGTTCGATTTAATCCTGCATCTAATAGAGGTTTCAGTTTTGGAAATCTGAGGAGTGTAGAGTACCTCTTCATTGTCATTACTCCCAGATCCACTCTAATCCTGAGCGGTAGTACCTGTTAGTCAAAAAGATCTATTTAGAAATTACCTTTGGGGAAATATATGAGTGCCTTTATTCTCCCAGCTAGATAGTACCACTAATATTCTTGGACAAGGATGGATCTGGTTTTAAATGAACCCATGAAGTTTGATATGCCACTAAAAAAATCAAACCAAACCAAAACTATTTAAGCCATAGATGGGACCCTAACAGGTACTACCAGAGTTTATAACTTTATTCGAACTGTTAGGTCATTATACGCTGCCATCGACAGGGAGAGTTCTTAATCCTTATCACATCTTTGTGTGCGCGTGTGTATGTGTGTGTGTTTGCATGCTTGTCTATGTATTATGTACCCCTTACATATCGGGTATATAATTGAGAGTGAGAAGAGAGTTCTTCCAGGCTGTGGTTGTGTCGGTGCTGCTATATGGCTGCACCACCTGGCCCCTAACGAAGCGTCTTGAGAATAAGCTAGATGGGAGCTGTACACGAATGCTGCGTGCAGTCTTGAACAAGTCGTAGAAACAGCACCCCACAAGGAAACAGCTGTACGGTCACCTGTCCCCCATCTCACAAACTATCCGAGTGAGACAGACAAGGCATGCAGGACAAAGCTGGAAAAACAAGGATGAACTCATAAGCGACGTTCTCCTGTGGAAGCCAACACATGGACATGCAAGTGTGGGGCGCCCTGCAAGGACCTACATTGACCAGCTATGCGAAGATGCTAGCTGTTCCGCAGAGGAGCTCCCAGGTGCAATGAATGATAGGGAAGGTTGGCAAGAGATTGCCATGGATACCCGTGCTGCATGTACGACATGATGATGATGATGATGAGAGAGATGAGGAGATGAGATGGGTTCTTACTTTTCAAATTGTTCTTTCTTCGTTCTTTTGGGCTGGATTTCTCTGCTTATTTCTTGCTTATTATGTAAGCAAGACATTTGTTTTTCATATTCTTTATTAAAAACCCACAGGCCAAAAGGTTTTCTTACCGCACGGTTAGAAGTCGGTCTCCCAGGAGCGAAGGACCCCTACGTCTGCTCCTTCTGACTAACGGCCGAAATCTGACAAAATTTCTATTCTCACGCCTTCCCATTCGCGGAAGTCGTGGGGGGGGGGTCATTACCTATGGATAATATAACTCTCTCCGATTTTGAATTTCAACGAACTTCAATTCAAAATCTAACTACACTAACATAATTCGTAGGCTACCCACGAATTATGTAACATATGTAATCATAATTAGAAAATAATAAAAGCATCATAACGAGATTTTTATTCGAGAATACTTTCAAAATTCTCTCCGATTGATTGATTGATTTTAATGGTATATCACCCCATTAATGGTTATCATGTGCCTAGCGTGTTCGAGATTTTTAATTTCTATCTCCTCGTGTCTAAACTGTGCACTTGCTCAATTCCGCAATAATTAAGTTTCGTACTGAATCCACTACAGGTATCTCCTAATCTATATTGACCGCTGAACGCGTTGGATTAACGTTAATCCACTAATTAAAATAACAGAACGGTCAGTGGCCAAAGGCTTTGTGAATACCTGGATCACCAAGTGCGAAATGTCACTATATACTGTCACTGATAGAAGTGGCCAATTTGAAAGCAAATTCTTCGCAGAACTATTCAAAAGAAATTGGCTTCCATGGGCTGAAAACACCTTTGTATCATCCGCTTTGTATCATTCTCAAACTGAGAGAGCTCATCGACCAAGACAATTATAATAGTTCGTAAAGAATTATATCTGAAAGCATTACCAATTTTTCTCGAAGACATACGCAATATGCCAACACATAAGGATTTCCCCCTTCACAGGAGTTACAGGCTTCTCAATATTAATCCCTAAGCTGCTGGTTGGTCGAGCTTATATAGAAACAGATTATACCCTTGGGAAAGGTATGAATCCTGCTCTCCCTCCAGCTATGGGTAAATAGCAGGGCCGACTGGGTTCTTTAACCATGGCTAGGTAACCAGACTAGGAGATGGAAAACTCTGAATTCAAACCTGTTAAACTCCGCTTAAGAAATTGACCTTGTCGTATCCTGTTCGTGCGGAGGGATTGGTAAATAGATATACAGAAACAGATTGTCACACATTCATTAGCGAATTGCAATTTGATCCCAATTGGATTTTCACTATTTCGCAAAAGGACATCACTATATCGGTATTAAACGTCTTATTCCAGTTGCAGCCAGACAACTAGACCAAGAGCTACTAACTATCGAGGGCATCAAGCGAATTTCATTTTTATCACCGGACGAAGGAAATAGGATCTTAGAAATATCGCAAACTGATAATTCTTTACGTATGCATCTATTCCAACGGCATTAGATTTAAGTACATTTTATTTTTGAACAGTTTCTTTGAGTTATTATCATTATTTCCATATATAGACTATGTGATCTGTATTACATTTATATGAGAACCACACACACACACACACACACACACACACACACACACACAATATATATATATATATATATATAATAGTAATTGGTAATTTGCTTGAAGCATTGTTAAGTATGTTATTATATATTAATGATTTGAAGGCAATTACAATGCATTGTAATTGCCTTCAAATCCTTAATATATATATATATATATATATATATATATATACTAGCAGCGGCTACCCGGCGAAGCCCGGTATAGGAGATAAAAACATGGTTTAATAATCGGTTGCAGATCTATTACAACTAAATAGCGAGTTCGATCCTCGCAGGATGACCCATAAAAATCACCACGTAAAAAAGATCTTATTTTTATCCGCCTGGTGGGAGGTCATGGAATTTTCTTTTCGTCGGAGAAGAGAGAGTGACATCATATAATGATATAGTAAGAAATTTTAATTCAATGATTAACTATATTTCAAAATAAAATATAAATGACGCGATTTTCTAAATTTCAGATTACTATTTCAAAGCAAAAAAAAAAAAAAAAAAAAAAATTAAATAAAGTAATCAAATTTATGTAAAACGATAAATAATCTTAAAAAAAATAACATTATTAATTCAAAGCGTAGCCGATCGAATATCAAATTATTATAGTATACTATACTATAAATTTGATAAAAATTTGATAAAAATTTACAATATTAAGTATAATATATTATTTTTTAAATCAAAAAGTCTACTGACTTGAAAACATTACGAAAAGAAAAGAAAACTAAATAAAAAAAAAAAAATAAAAAAATGATACATACTTAAAAAAAAAAGAATTTTGAATGTGCTTAAAAGTTAAATATTAAATTACAGTTCTGATTTTGGTACAAATACAGAATGACGGGCAATAGATAATATCATTAGAATCTTATTTTACGAATAAATAACATTAGATTACGGAAACTCACGAAGGAGCCTAAATTCTAACCCACTTACTTGAGTGTCTCAAAGTTTTCATGTATTTCCGTGAAATGTATTAGGTAATACAATGGTATTATCTCTTGCGCACTATTCTGCATTTGTATCATGATTTTATTTGTATTTCTAATATTGAAATAAATAAACATAAAAAATGGGTTTGTTTACATTGACAAACGACGGAAAATCGACCTTACATACTCCATAACTATGTAAATTTTAATTTTTAAATAAAAAAAGTGCTCAGGCATGAAACCTCTGTGGAAAATTAATGTTTCCTATTAAAAATATTAAATGCAAAAAAAAAAAAATCTAAAAAACTCACATCTTTTTGAAAAGAATTTTGTATTTGTTTCTTTAATGTTTAAAAGTTAAATATCAACTCACCGTAATATCGATGTCAAAGTGTAACTAAGTGATTAATTCTTAAACTGTCCATAAAAATTGTATAATAATAAAAATAGATTAAATAAACGATTGTTCATCATGTACAATGAAATATTTACTACAACTTTGAATCAGTAAAAATGTAGATTTAGTATGAAAAAAATGAAAAAAAAAAATTGATCGAGCTTCCGTTATTCATGTTTATTGTTTACTTTTTAGTAAGAAACGCCGAAAATGGCGTAGAAATTAAACGTTATCTTATAATGCTATTTAATTTTTTAAATGTATTCGATAATATAAATAAAATTTTCATTACTATTGCTCAGAAACCACACCCAGGTGATATTTAATGTGTATATATATTTACTTTGTCGTTAATTGTTTTATTTTCGAAGTTTCCTCCGGACAAACAAATTCACACAACTTCCCTTTATATATGCATAGATAGTCCGGCCGAATAATCTCTGGGGGTTGGAATATAGATAAATAATACAATATAGATCCTATTCAGAAATTATTTTTAGTATCAGATTGAAAAATATTTTGATGTGTCATTGCAGTCAGTTTCTTTTAGAATTTATATCATCCAAATGCTTACTCTCGCGAGCTATACACTTATAAAGGGCTTTCGGTCAAGTCACGTTAAAAGTGCCGGTTCCTGCTAGATCACCGAAGTCAAGTAGCTATGAGCCTGTTCAATACTTAGCTTGTGTGACCTCTTAAGCAATAGCAGGTACTGTAAGAAACCGAATACCAAAATGATTGATTCGGCATTAATTGATCCGAAAACGGTTGCTATGTCGTAAGACAAAACAACCAAACAAACATTTCTTCTCTTCTTTCTCTCTCTCTCTCTTTCACTCTCTCTCTCTCTCTTATCTCCCCTCTCTATTCTCTTCTTTCTCTCCTCTACTATTCTTTCTCTCCCTCCTTTCTTCTTTCTCTCTCCTCTTCTGTCTCATCTTCTCGTTAAGCAGCGATAATTCGGTTCAGTGCTTAATTCGATGACCACTTAAACAACAGCAGGTACTGTAACCTGGATCCTTTGTTTATAACAATGTCTTGATTCGGCATTAAATAACCTGAAATGGGTTGCTATGTCGTAAAACAAAACAACCAAACAACCAAACCAAACATTTATAAAGTCTCACACATCGCTCGCCTCTGGTATTGCTGCGATTTCATGACGAATAAAACCTTTCATTTCGTCAGTTATCTGGTGCCTATGTTTAAAGACTTGAGACTCCTGGTATTCCCAGAGATAGTAGTCACAAGGTCTGGTGATCGAGCCGGTCACACAATGTCCCCACATAGTGAGACTATTTTTAAATAAGTTCTTATCATAAATACAGGAATTGCATGCTTACTGTTGTTCAAATCTATACCGCCCACCGCTCCTTGTTATTTGCACTTGCTTCAGCGGCATTTTAAAACCCATGATATTCTTCTACTGAAAACTGTATAAAGAGCTGGGTATATTGTAAAAGTTATTACCTCTATTCAATGGACGAAAAAAATATGAAGATATTTCTTTGCTTATCGGGAAGGGAACTGCTCATTCCGTGGCAGAAGAAAAAAAAGGTAGAATACGGAAAGAAAAAAAAGTTTATCATTTTAAATATTCGACGCTTTTCACGCAACCCAGTAAACATATCAACTCTGAAAACACCAACATTATTTTTATCGCTAAATCTTTCCAAAGAGGAATATGTCTTAGGCCAAAGTCGATATTCTAGCAAAATAAAACAAAATAAAAATACAGATCAGTTCTATTCTCTCTCGGCCAGTAGTACTCACTGAAAAATGGGCACAACAGCAATTTTCTAATATTGATTGAAAAATACTCATGGTAACAGTGGTGTGTTCATCCATTTGCAAATACCTGCTTTTTCCCTTCTTTACTATTATGCTTAGTGAAGTGAGGTGGCCCTGTTTTGAGAAACATGTAATACAAAGACAGTTTAGAAAACAATGGAATTTTATTTTTCAGGTTAGCACCTCTGATTGAAAATCAGCTATAAATGTTGATATTGAATAACATTCAGTTCATGTCTGCGTCTCAGAATTCAAGTAATCTAAGGTTGGTTACATCAAGCCCTAGCACCTATATGATTGTCCCGACCATATTGCTCTTATGGCAACCCATATACAGTGCCACCTATATGTGTTAGAAAGCGGTGTCTGAGTGTCTTAGTGTCTTAGGTATGACGTTAAACTGCATCTAGTGGCGAGGTTCCAATTCTGAACTCTAGTAAGTGTAGAGTACTCCTTTATCGCCATAACCCCTAGGTTCCCTCTGATCCGGAGTGGTAGTACATGTTAGGGTCCCATCTATGGGTTAAATAGATAAAAAATGAGTTTAAAAATATGTTTGGAAATTGAGTTTAAAATAAATGAAAAAAAATACAATAGGGTATTGAAAATATATTCATGATTACAATCAAACATTTACAAATGAAGCATATTTCGGCATTAGATAACCCACAAGCAGTTGGTACACCGTTAGACAAATAAAAAAGCCAAATCCTCCTCTGGTATATAAAATGGTTCCAACAAAACAGCAATGGGTTGACTCCATGCTATCCAGAGCACGGTATTGGAACCTCACCACCGGATTATGTTTAGTGTCATACCAGAACATCCCCCTTGAAGGATGAGGATGCAGGTAGCGCATTTTAAGCAAGGGCTTGGTTAAGTGTCACACAAAAACTGAACACAAGATCAATTTGTGCGTCATCATCTGAAAAATGCGACAACACATTTAATAAGTTATTACAGGATTATGGTGGTTAAGTTCAATCCTGCCCACGTGTTTTAAAGAGGTGCCAAAGGAATTTTTGGTAAAGATGAGAAACTGTGTTAGTTGAACCCAGTTCTGATGAACCTGTTAATTCACAAACTGAGGAAAATTAAACAAAAATGAATACTCTCATCAGCTTTAATGTTTAACGGCGAGAATGATTGGTGATGGATGTATTTACCCAACCCATTCGCCATTGTTTAGAAAATCCAAGAATAATTTGGATTGACTACCAAAAACTTCTGAGAGCGTGCAGCACGAATGGATTTTTAAAATCCGGGACAGACGTTGTATACTCTCTTTACTTCTATTATTCTTCTGCTCATCTTTGGTATCTTACGTTCTTCTTCTAGCGTCTGGACTTCGTCTTGGGGAATTCGTGTCTGGTCTTCCATAGGGAATTTCTCTTTATCAGAAGCCCTGTGTCATTGGTAGTTTTCAGATAATAACCCAAGACTTCGATTTGCTTTAGACCATATTTTATTCCGAAATCCCCACCAGACTACCTGAGATTGAGTCGGCCGAGTGCTTAACACGACTTACCACTTTCGTGGTTTGTCCGATACTGATACTAAACTCTCCTTCTAATCTAAACTGGAAGAGGGTCTTCTCCACCGATTCTCACGGATGAGGTCAAGCCTTGTCACTCAATCCTTCAAGGCCGCTGGCTGCAACTTATAACAGCCATTTTGGTTTCTACCTTACTGTAAATAAGTGTTAGGGTACTAATAATTATGTAACACAGATATGCCCAAATATAAGAACAATTCTAAAATTCAATACGGAAAGTTGACATACAAATATCAGATGAATCAATGAATAGAGCATGTTCAAAACTAATAATCTGAACATTAACAATGGAATATTTCAATGTGACTCACTTTTACCTCTTCTTTTTGCTCTAATACATCTCTCCATAGATCATAAAAAACATGGGCGATCTAAATTTATATCCAAAAAATAATCAACACAGTCGGCCGGTGCTTTAGTATACACTGACTGAACCTCTGCTGAGAGGTAAAACACCCCCAATGAGTCCACCTGTTTGGCACCGGGTGGTGATCTGTGATGCTTAAAGACGGAATCCTGGTGGATGAGCAGTCCATGACATGAAACACTCTACTTAGGCCCTTACTAGACAGACATATGATAAAACGGGTTGAGGCTTGCCATAAAAGCAATAGGGTCGAGACAATCAGATAGGTGCTAGGGCTTGACGTGACCAGCCGATTGATCGGAGGGGGCCTCTCCGACCGTACGTCTAGCCTAAGTAAAGGAACAGAGTGGAGTGTTGCATGTCATGGACTGCTCATCCACCAGTATTCCGGGTCGCCACCCACGGCCAACAGGTGGCCCCATTTGCGAGGGGGGGGTCTTACCCTTCTGCAGAGGTGCAGTCGGTGTATTCTAAAGCCCCAGTCGATAGGGCTGAAGCTAAGCTAAGCTAAGCTAAGCTAAATGGCAGATCTTAAAAGAGTGTTTCTAAAAAAATATATGTGTGTTTATAGAGAGAGAACATAAAAATAATCTTCCGGATGTCTTGCTGTAAAAATAAAAAATAAAGGGAAAGAAAAAAAAAAGAAGATTTCACTTAGCAAGAGAACATCTAATAAAAAGAAAACATTTCTACAAAAGAACATCTGTTTTGGAACGCTGACAAATGGACCAACATCATTTCCAGTGATAAATGTAAAAAACAGAGCCTAAATCAAGAGAGAATGTCCACCGAGCAAGAGGCGCAAGAAATAGCCTAAGACATATGACGAAAGCAGTAAAATCTAATGGTGTACATTGAATCATGCAAAGCTATATCAAGCAATGATGCAGGAGAAGACTATAACAATAAACAAAGCGCTATATTTACCTAGCACGGGCGCCTCTTGGTGGTGTAATGGTTAGCATATTGGTCTCTAGTATCCTTATCTAATAGTGAGTTCGATCCTCCCTTGGTGTGCCATAGCAAAATTAAAATTTAACAAATAATTATCCATACTTTGTCTTATTTGGATTGTTCGGACTATTGTCCTAATCTTTATTGTCATCTGTACAACGTTTCGGTCGATGTACTCTCCGGCCTCCTTCAGATATTTCTTGTCGGACTCTGGAGCTTTCTCGAACTCCTGAAACATCTTTTCGAACTCGGGAAAATTCAGAGAAATAACTATCTATACATAACAAAATTGATTGATCATAATGGCATATCAAACTGTTTGGGGTTATTTATGCCTAGAGATTAGAAAATTACGTATATTGTACACACACACACACACACACACACACACACACACACACACATATATAATATATATCTATATATATATATATATATATATGAAGAAAATATTTTCAAAAATATAACAAACACAGGTTGTTACGATCAGGGGAAACAATTTTATGTGTCAATACTTAAGTATTTCGGTATTAAACCACCATCAGGACACTGTTAAGGAATGTTTTTGTGAGGGACAAAATGAAAGATGTTAAGTGTATAGTGAATGTGTGAAAATGATGTTATTAACAGTTAATTGTTATATGTGCGTTTGCTTACGAAAGCTGATGACGTGATCATTGCATGTGCAAAAATGGAAAGTGAAGATCATAGGATGACGCATGCAGACACGTGAATAAGCGGAGAACGAAAAGCTAACAAAGATGTTATGTATTTTATATGGATATTAATATTTAGAAAAATAAGAGGATTAATAGATAGAACGTTTAATATATATATAGAACATATATAAACACATATATATCCATATATACGCAGATCCATATATATATATATATATATATATATATATATATACAAAATATGTATATGCATGCATAGACGTATCAGGTTGTATTGTTGTGACCGGGATTCGCAATCTTATAACCACCGATTATTGATTTGCCTATGTATTTGGATATATTGAAGAAGCCAGGCCTATAGTTAACATTATCAATGTTGCTTATAGCACTAGCTTCAAAAATCTGTCTAAGTCTATTGTAATGGATATAGGCCAACATATACGGATTTTCGAAATCGAAACTATGTTTGTCATTAAATGCATGTTGGAAGAGACAATTATTTACGTCGCCTATTCTAATGTTACGTTTATGTTCGTAAATGCGCTTACCTAAGCTTCTAGATGTTTCTCCAATATACCCTTTGTGGCAGTTATTACATGGTATAATTTAAACGCCTGCTTTCGATTTTATGTGTTGTCGGAAGTTTTTTTTTATTAATATATATATATATATACATATATATATATATATGTTTTGTGCAGTTATTTGGTGTTTGTTTTGTTTTAGGGTATATCAATTCTTTACGAGTCATTTAATGGCAAATCAAGTCATTTTGATAAATCCGGGACTCAGATTGTTTACTGTACTCGTTGTTACTTAAATGGTAACTTAATTAAATATTGAACAAACTCATCGCCGCTTAACTTCGGTGATCTTGTGGGAACCGGTCCTTTCAGAATGACTAATTTGTGAAGTTGTTTCAAATAATTTATATAGTGATCCATTTCAATGGCATAGGGTTGTTTTCTGCCAAGAGATTAGAGAATTGCGTTCATTGTACATCTATATATAATTTTCGTGTAGTTATTTCTTAAGTGTTTTTTGAACAAGGTCATATGATATCAAGTATTATTATCTAATACAAATAATTTACACACAGTGGCATGGTTTCAAGTTTTCCTATCTAATAATTATATAGTTTAAAGTAACTATTTCTACATGATAATAGTAATTTGTTTGCATATATATATATATATATATATATATATATATATATATATATATATATTTCAGGCATGTGCTATTGAATAACACGGAGTACTTTTTCTTCATTTTTGGGATCTGTATTTTTTCCAGTCGTCTGGCGATCTTTTTGGTGTTTGTATCCAATTGATATAGAATATTTCCCATACTGTTATCCCGAGCGCTTTCGACTGTTTCGCCAATCTTCATCATGGGGTATATAAATTGGTTTTAGTTCATTTTATATATATATATGGTTTGAATTAACCAATAATAATCCTTAGTAAACAATTAGAACTTCAAGTAATTATTCTTAATGCAAAAATTAAATTAAAAAGTTTGTTTTAAGAAATTGAGTTAACAAAACTTGAATACCCATCAAGAATGAATACAACAAAACGTCTTTGTCATAAAATAACCCAATAAGGGTTGACATGCCATAAGGTCCAACCAACTAAGTAACCAACAACTAATCATTTTTAAATTTTACCCCTAGGTGGGGCCCTAACAGGTATTAATACTCCGTGTCAGGGAGTAATGGCAATGAAGGCGTACTCCGCTTGCCCCAGAGTTCCCTAATGTCATTATTAGATGCAGTTTAACGTCATTTCAAGGGCACACAAATGATTGGTATTCAATAGGAATTCTTGATGCCATTGTTAACTATAAATTATTTGTATTAAGAATACTTACATGAAGCTCGACTAGAAACCACAAGGTTCCTAGTTCGATACCGGTCCCCGCCAACTCAGCGTATGAGTAGCACAGGGATCTGTGTGGTAAAGTAAGGAGCTGATGGTAGGTGTGGCGCTCCACCTCAGATGCTAAAAACAATCTCCTTCGTCTAGCGCTATTGAAAAGGGGATAGACTCCCTCGCTGACTGGCTGATACCGACTTTAAGCCGCCCCGATGACTTTACTGAGTTACATGAAGCTCTACTTGTTTAAAGATTAGTATTACTTAATTCAAACCGCATATATATATAGTGGACTTGGGAGTAAAGTGAATGAAGCTGTATTTCATACGCCGCAGATCTTGAGCCTCACCATCAGATGCAGTATAGGGTCATATCCAGGACACCACTTTTTGGGGGTAGTTAGTCTTACTTTGCATGAATATCCTTGTAAATTCATATATTCACCTCTGCAGCTATGGGTAAATTAGGCAATCAGTTTAGGAGAAGGGATGTCTGAACCTTAACCAGCTATTCTCAGCTTAAAAATTGATCTCATATCGAATTCTTGTTGTATACCCTTTCTTTTCTTACTTCTATTATTCTTCTGTTCATCTTTGGTATCTTACGTTCTTCTTCCAGTGTCTGAACCTAGTCTTGGGGACTTCGTGTCTGGTCTTCTAGGTCAGTCTTGTTGCCAAGACATTCATCAACCACAAAAACATATTTATTTAAACTTTTATTTCTTAACTAAACATGTTTCTCTAACTAATCACAGCGCGCGTGTGCAGTGATTCTCAGCTAAAGCAGTAACATCTTATCTGCCTGACGTCCAAGCTGAAATTGAAAGTCAACCAGGTCCCACGTGACTTACCGTATTTCGCGGGCTTTCTGTAATATTCCATGGAAAGTCCCGCCCGTGATATGAAAAGGGGCCATCCCTTCAGAAATACAGGGGCTTGACAATAATTTATTCATAGATTATGTAACATTCTGCCTGAAGCAGGGGTGCTGGGTAAATACAAACAAACTGCAAAATACTGAATACAAGTTTTGGAAAATTGAGCGTGAATGTAAAATTCAAGAGAGAAATCCCCGTGGCGTAGTGACTAACGTGTTGGACTGCGGCATCATGGTAAGGGAGTTTGAATTCCAGTCATACTATTACTTCACTTTTGTAATACTTTGGGAAAAAGTATGAACTCCCTCATCCCCCTAACCGCGGGTTAAATGTTCTTCTACAAGGATGGCTTCGGCATTAAATTACCCACAGAGGTTGATATGCCATTAAAAACGCAAAGAAACCAGCAGCTTTCAACTCACAGTTAATTATTACAGTCAATTTTTACGTAGTCACTTAGTGAGTTGGTTATTTTCTCTCAGTGTACATTCATCTCTCTCTCCCTCACTCTCATATATATATATCATTGTATTGATGAATCTCGTGAGATGATGTTTTTCTGCCTGTACCTGAGGCGAGCCTATGAAATGTTGCATGGGAGACGACCAATCTAGAAGAAGGAAAATTCCTGTCGTGTCACATCCTGGCTGAGGCGGAGGGATTGGACAAATACATCCACTGAAAAAAAATTATGCTTATATATATGTATATGAAAAGTTTATTTACAGTACAGAATTTAATAAGGACGCGTAAAAGCATATGCATTATGTAAAATAAATTGTTTTTTTTTTTCTTAAAAAGAAAGGAAAAGGGTACCCTAGTTTTGATTTAAAATCAGAAATGAATTTCTTCTTTTCGATCAATGCTCCTCAGAGAAAAATTTCATTGAAAGATGGTGAAATAGTGTAGCTGAAGACAACGGATAAGACAGAAAGCAGTGAGAACAAGGAAAAAAGTTTTGTTCTTTTTTTTTTTCTCAGTAAGAGAATTCGTAAATTTACGAAACTTACAACTCACGTGGGGGGGGGGGTCGGAAATTACGAGTGCCCCCGTTTGATAAGCTGAGGCTTGAAATGCCAAAAAGGAGTAGTTTGTTGGGACTGTTTCTGAACGCACAGGAAGGTTGAGTGCGAGAAATGAAGAGAGACTCGAGAATTTGGAGTTGTAGTTCGCTGTTGGAACTACAAAGGACTGAAAACATAGCTGGATGGTAGGAACGAGCAAAGCAGAATTTCTTAATAGGTTCGTCCTATGGTGGACGGAGTATTTAAGCCTGCAGCTGTGGGACAGTCCACGTTGCCAGACCGGATGTTGTAGGTATGTGCTGCTTGATTCGAGATTCCAGTCTCAAGGTAGTACGGCCGATGTAGCAAATCTCACATTTGCATGTAAACTTAATAGATAAGTAGCTTTGTGATGGGGCTATACTATCCTTGAAGACTAGGAGAAACAGCACATCGATTTTTAGGACATCCGAGGATTGATGGCATTGAAGCAACGATGGATCAGACTTTTTGATCTTGTCTAACAAAGGAATGGAAGATTTGCCCAGCCAAGGAAGTCTTAGGTAGACTGGGCATTTTTCGGGACCAAGTTTCGGAAGGGTTGAAAAGCTGCGCACATTTGTATCTTAT
>CM042145.1:79634143-79654143 GCA_023376005.1 Doryteuthis pealeii
AAAAAAGTTTTTTTTCAGAATACAGCGGTGCGTCAAAAAAGTACAAAAAATCTGATACCTGTTTGGACACACCTTGTATGTATATATAAACTTACATGAATTTTACGATCATGGGGTTATGCAGTAATAGAATACGGTTTTCCTTATAAGGATTTCATATAAATGGGTAAAACTTTAAAAGTCGGGTATAATGGGTTGCTATCCTACCGACGGATTGTAGGCGATGTTATTTACCTTGGTAATCTTTCTTTTAAATCTTCCTCAATCGTTTCCTTTAGAATTCTTTTTCTTTTAATTTTTTTTATCTAAGTAAGATTTATTTGGAGTTGTTCGGAGTGGAGGGGCTTACCGGAAACCAGGCTTTCCACGATTTCGAGTCTGTCAAAATTAAAAGCCAAATTAATGAAGTCTTTGACAGGCAACTGTAAGAGAAGCGATAACGGGAGAGAGAGAGAAATAACAAGGAAATCACCGATACAGATATGTTTGTTTTGTTAAGCGAGTAGATGTTTGGCAAGGAGAGAAATGAAAGCGAGAAGTGATACGGCGTTTTCTGTCGGCTGTCAAACACATCAGAAAGCATGGACGCCATTTTTCGAGTGGTGCCTTTTAATAGAAGAATTGACTTGCGCAGAACAAGAATACGGGCAAAATCCCGAAGAAGAATTGAGCAAATTCACATCATATCACGGACCTTAAACGAATATGAAAGGCATGAACTGCTATGGACAGAAAATCGATCAAATGGACATTTTTGATCTCTCTGAGTAAGATAAGCGAAAATTCTTCCGGGCTATATGTCTCAGTGCTACTGTATAGCTGCACCACTTAGGACTCTAACAAAGCGCTTAGAGAAAAAGGAGCTGCTTGTTGTCGGTGAAAAAACCACCCAATAGAATGGCCACTTGTCTTCCTATTCTACTGCTTTTTCTTTTTCTTTTTTCTCTCTCTCCTTTGTTCTTTTTTTCTTATTTGATCTCGTACTTCTTTGTACTTTCTCTTGCTCTTTACACCACCCCAATCATTCTCCGCTCTTTCAACCCACTCTTTTTTTTCCTCTCTTCCCTGCCTTTTTCCACCTCCTCCTCTTCTATTTGCCTCTCGTCTTCATGCCTTCTCTCACTTATCTAAATTCACCTTTTCTCTCTATCAATCCCTTCTTCTTTATCTGATATATTTGCCTATCAACAGCGTTTTAGAATATGCTAACTGTATCTCCTATTAACAAACCCATTTGGATCATACGATATATTTGATCATTCTGATAGTAAAGAGAGAATAAGAGAATATAACAAAGTACTAAAAAAGTAGAAAAGATGCAAGGCCTGAAATCTGATTGCTCAGAAAGATAAAGTGAACATTTTTCCGAGCTGTGGCCATGTCAGTGCTACCGTACGGCAACTTCACTTGGACTCTAATGTAGCGCTTACAAAAAAAAAAAAAATGCTTGCGTATTGTTTCGAACAAGAGAAGCAGCTGTACGGCCACTTGTTCCCTATCACACAAACCATTTGATCTCTCTGATAAGATAAAGCGATAATTATTCGAAGTCCTAAACAATCAAAGTTGAAAATCCTGTTTTTTTCTAAGCGCAGCCGTTCCAGTGCTACTCTTGGCGGCTGCACCACTTGGACTATAACGAAGCGTTCAGAAAAGAAGATAGATGGGAGCTACATAACGATGCTGCGTGCGTCGTTGAACAATTCTTGAAGCAAGATCCCACAAAAGCAGCTGTAAGGCCATATACCCGCTATCACACAAACAATCCGAGTTAGACAACGAGACATCCCGGACATAATGGAGAAGCAAGGACGGTTTCTTATGGACACCAACACATGGGCACACCAAATTGTAGACAAACAGTAAGAAATCTACAACAATCAGCTCTCTGCAGATACTAGATACTACGTGTAGGACCTCTTGTTAAGTTTCTGACCGCCATCCTTGGCAGTTGTAAAGGACTTAAAGTAGTAAGTAAGTAAGTCTCCATTGCCCTTCTGCCATCATATCTCGCTTCGCGCATTACGATGAGAGACTCCGGTTATCCAAGCATTGGATTAAGCATATATTGTAGCATTTGTCTACGAATTGGGTCCTCTGGTTGGTCAGATGGTGCATTGATTATGTCATGCAACTGAAGGGTTCTCAGATACCCATGGAACTTAGTCTCCCAAATTTCGTAGCTGGTCGTCGCCATTGAAGAAGATCCGAGCGTACCTTGGCCCATAAACCTGTTAAGTTTTTAACCGCCATCCTTGGCAGTTGAAAAGGACTTAAATTAAGTAAGTCTGAGCTATTGAGATCCTTGGTAAGTGAATAAGTCCTGAGTTATGGAATCTACATAGTTTCAAAGTCCGTGATATAATCCTATTTGTTCCATCGTCACGAAGGTTCAAGTAGTTATGAGTAGAGGTATGACCAGAACAGTCGTAAAATAACCAATAATCAGCAGCAGAATACCGCATGATTGCCAAGAATATGTCACATGATTATCGCCGAGTCTATAAATAAGTGTGGACATCTGGCACATACCTTATATACAAAAAATGCACATCTCTAAGGGCGATGACTAATAGGAACGGAGAGAGAGAAGAGAGAGGAGAGAGAGAGAGAGAGAGAGAGAGAGAGGTGAGAGAGAGAGAGAGAGCTGAATATCCATGATACTAGCGTGACCTGATGATGATGGTGATGGTGATGGTGATGATGGTGATGGTGATAATGATACTTAGATTTGAAAAGTTAGAAAGTCGCTGACATGAAACGGTACCGTCGTAGAAAATGAATCGGCGACCTGAGTTCAAATCATGGACGGAGCTATTTACGTTTAACTCCGTGTTAATGCCCTTGGGAAATGTATGAAAAGTGAAACAATGTGTGAAGCGCTCTTAGCGTAATTTTATCGTCATACGTTAATGGAATCAGCAACCCGAGTTCAAATTCTGGACTTGAATTTCGCATAGCAGTATATTACCCGGTACAGGCAGAATCCATCTTTATTCTTCAGCAGCTCAGTTGTTAGAGTGTCCGACTAGGAACACAAGTCCCGGGCTCAAAACCGATGTCGCCAACTTAGCTTAGAGTAGCACAAGGATCTGTGCCGGTAAAGTGAGCAGCTGATGGTAGGTATGGCGCTCCACCTCTGACGCCCAAAAATCTCCTTGGTCTAGCGCTAGTGAAAGGGGATTATTCCTCGCAGTCTGGTTGATACCGACTTTAGGCCACTCGACAACTTACTTAGGAAAATGGTAGGACATGCTGGTTTCTTTAAACCTGGGTTAGGCAACCGGTCTAGGAGAAGGAAAACTTTTAAACCACCGCCAAAGAAACGACCTATGGAGGGTGTTGGTAAATGTATATAATAAACCTCGTGGATATAAAGTTGTAAAGTTCAGTTAGTCTACCTGTTGTGTGTTCAATCTCTGGAGGGGTCCAGGAATATAACATTAAGTGTAAATATACATGAAAAGTTTTAGGAGGAATATAATAATTATATAAGATTAGAATGGAAAAGTTTAAGGATGAATCATCATAGGCCACATGGAATTTTCTATAGATGACCCTGGGGCGTAGCGAAGTGGGAAAGTGGAAGAGTGAGAGCTGAGAAATTGTTGAAAGAGTCTAGTACGATGCATTGACAGAGTGAGACATGGGCTCTTTTTTTCGGCAGTTGTGGACTTGGGTGGAAATAAAAATCTCATGAGAAAAAGAGTGGCCTTGTGTTATAACTAAAAACAATAAATGGCACAAGGCAAGATGTCCCCTTGTTGGTTTCCAGACTCCAAACATCCAGGAATTGTCAGCCAACTCCAGCATCGGCTCAGCAACCGGATTCGATTCTCCACATAGCACAGAAGATGAGATAAGTATTACAATTATTATTTTACTATCAATACATCATCACTCTATTCGGAATGAGAGCCATAACCGCAACATGCAACTTCTCGTCTTTTGTAGGAACAGTTGATGGAAAGCTTTTCATTGTGTCAAATTCAAATCCCAAGGAATCTGATTTCAATTGAGAGTTCTCCTTCTACTAGACTGCTTTTTTAATCAAGGATTAAGATCCCTGTGTACCCTACCCATTTATTCATACTGCAGGGGGATTAATGGATTCATACACCTTTCCCAATGGTACTTTGCGCCATGTTGAAATGGCAAACAGCTTCGCCCCAGGATTTGAACTCGTCTCGTCGGGTCCATTTTTCTACGACGATAGTCATTACACCACGCGCCGCCAATCTTTTAATATTACGTGCAAGAAGGCGGTTGTGGGTTACGATAATTTTTTCTATAACCATGAAGTTAATGAAAATCATTTCCCCCAAATTATTGATAAGAATCAAATCATAAATATTAAAAAACAACAACAAGATGTAGCATTAAAATACCCTCCAGGGTTGATTATACCGTTAAACACGAACTATCCAACATTATACTTGAAAGTAACAATCA
Source organism: Doryteuthis pealeii (assembly GCA_023376005.1). NCBI lineage: Eukaryota > Metazoa > Mollusca > Cephalopoda > Myopsida > Loliginidae > Doryteuthis > Doryteuthis pealeii. The sequence goes on from CM042145.1 coordinate 79,638,596, forward strand.
AAGTGTGGAAATCTTTCATCGCAACATACCCAGACTTTCCTAATAACGACTTCAACCCACGTTGTTTTTTGTTAAGTAAAGATTGATTGATTGGTTCTTAACGAGGTGTGTCCATGAGTTGGAGTACATAGGAGATTATCGTTTATGTTCGTTCTTACTTCTCTAGCAGTGCCCTATGCTCGTTTTACTTGGAGGGATGGGAGGTAAGTGACCATGCATCTACGCTGCCTCCGGATTTGTTTAAAACAGCAAGCAATATTATTGTGTAGTTTCTATCAGTTTTTCTCCAGACTTTTGGGTTAGAGTCCAAGTGGCACAAGCATACAGTAGTACTGATACGGTTTGTTTAAAACTGGAAAGAATTCCGTTCTAGTTTAATATTATTCTAATAAGAATGTTCTCTGGGGGCACAGTTAAGTCCGACGCTTTTACTCTCCCAACTGACCAAGTGTTCAGTCTGAAACAATCTCTCCCAGCAATGCTGCACTTTTTCTCTTTCACCAACACTATCAAATATCTTTTCTCCGTCCACTCGTCGCAACAGCCAAAATGCTACTGCAAGCTTTTCTCAGGTTTGTGAGGCTGGTCATTATATACACAATACAGTGTTCATCCGGACTCCTTACTCTGACTTGCCCATGCAGCACGTGCGACATTAATCAGCACGCGTCAATCCTTCAATCAGGCCACTCTGGACAGTTTAGTAATTTCACCTGCGTCAGCCACGACTCACACCAGGAGGCTGTGAGTTCAATCTCCCCACTCACCTCTGATCTCATTCTCTGCATGCAAATACAGTCGGTGCACGCTTCGAACACTACGTTCGTGGTTTTATCTCGCCACAATGGTATACAATCAAAATAACATATCATTAGGTTTTATTTATTACCGATATTGCTATTATCAAATCTGAACTCAGTCGAATTCGGTAACGTAGCGTTAAGGCAATTCGAAGTTATCCATCTTCTAGACCGGTTGTCATTACCATAATGGAGGGAAAATGGTGGTTTCCTACCTTTTCCATAGGTATCAGCGCTATGAAAGAATGCAAACAGGCTCGTTCCGGATTGAACTCCATGTCCATGTCCTATACCATTACACACAAGCGCCTCCATGTTCGACAGCATTTATAGATGCGATAGTGCTATTATCAAATCTAAACTCAGGCGAATCGTTAATGTTAGCGCAAAGGTAATGGCAAAAGAAAGAAGATATTATATCAAAGCTCACAGAAGGTAAGTCTTTTTTAAAGAGAATATTTATTTCTTATTTTTAAAAACTTTGATATTTATTTTCAGTATCTGATATAAAATATTTTTTAACCGTCTGAACCGTAGTGTTGAATCGATTTTGTGTTTTGTGCACCCAATGTAAACTTCTTTATTTTTTCTTTCCTCACCTTATTTAAATACTTAAAAATACTTCAGCTTTGCAAGAAAATGACAAAGCCATAGACGCCAAAATTCCAGTACAGTCAACACAATATGTCTGCAATTGTCCTATTTCTTCGTCTATATTTTTTTCATTCATTTTATTTTATTTAATCTTCCATAACCCTAAGCTGAATTGCTATCACGAAAGCCGCTTTACACAATATCTTTAACATAAAATGTCTCTTCTCTAAGGGCGAATTTTATTAAATAATGTTATGGAACAATTCGCTGTTGTTGATGAATATTCCTCTTACACATCCAAACACACACGCACGAACGGGCTCGCTCGTCCTCTAGCTCTCCACACACTGTACACATATGTGTATATTTGTCTACCTCTTCCCGCACGCGCATATACTGCACACGCATATACTCAGAGAAATAAACATATAGAAGTCAGGCAAATGGACGACCGACAAGGAAACAGCACCCCTCCCCACACACAGAAACGCAGTTACACGCAAACACGTAAACATTATCAGAGAGTGAAGTGGAGGCCGCGTGTCTAAGGGTTATCGCCAGAAATAGTTTTCTGAGGTTCAATTCCTGAACGAGGCTGTTTGCATTTCCTATAGCTTTTTTGTTTGTTTATTTTAACAGCATTTCAACCCGTCGGGGTTAAGTCATGCCTAACGGTTAGGAAGTTATACATATCGTGATTTAATTTATACTTATTTTAGTAATTGGTTTAACAATGTGTTAGCATTATTGGGGATTATGTTGTATTAGTATTGATTTATTTCATGTCTATATTGTATGGTATAATTTTTATTTCCGAAAAAAGAGAGAACATCCTCAATGTTGACATTTTCAAACAGATCTTTATATTATTTGCTTTAAAATAACGATTTCTGATGTGAGCAAGAAACCTGCATTCCATGAATAAGTGATTAACTCTCAAGGTTTGACATAAACCCCTTGGTTAAGGCATGCATTTAACTATTCTCCCTCCTGTAATGGTAATTAGTAGGGCAGACCAGGCTCTAATCTTAGTTAGGCAACCAGGCTAAGATAATTTTGAATTCAAACTGTTAAACTCCGCGTCTAACAATTGACTTGTGTCGAAACCTATTTCGTAGTAGGCTAGATAGTGGAGAGATAGATGTCTTCATGGTTTTCTAGATTTGTGTTTTGGTAATTTTTATTCAATCTCCCAATTGATTCCTTAATGGATGTGCATCTGAATGATTTTACATTATCTTTTAAAGATAATTCCATGGAGAATTTATATTTTTTTAGATAAAAAAAACTAGATCACCTTCCCAACCCAGTCTTGCCTCGCCTTGTATTCTCGTAGCGCTGGTTTGCTGCATTCGCTTAATACATGGTTTATTGTCTCATCTCTGTCACCACAGATTCTACATTTAATGTTTTGTTGTGTCTTATCAATCAATTTTATAACGGTTTTTCTATTTTGTTTGTATAGACACCTTATTTGAAGTTCAATAAATCTTTAAAATAAGGTAGAATATTTCCTCTTCAAGACATTCATAGATTAATTATCTAAATGTGTGGTTAATAAAAGAGAAAAATTCTTAGTTAAACACTTTTTTTGTTATTTCTATTTTAGGTTTAAAATTGACATCGTAAATAAATTCTTCTACTGACTGCGCGTAACTGCGATTTAGTTAATTAGTGTAAACATACTGAATATATGAAATTTGACATATTAGATAAATTCGTCATCTGTTAAAGTTTATGGTCATTTAGTTGAAAATCTTTACTATTTAGTAAATTGATCGATTGGAGCCTAAATAGTAAAACCATTATGATTTCCAATATATTGTTTGGAGCATAGTATATTAAAGTGTATTAAAATCATGGATTGTTGATGTAAAATATTGTTCAACCGTAAAATGTTTATTATGATCCTTATATATTAGCATGGCTAGCATAAAAAAAACTAGATCACCTTCCCAACCCAGTCTTGCCTAGCCCTGTATTCTTGTAAACGCTGGTTTGCTGCATTCGCTTAATACATGGTTTATTGTTTCATCTCTGTCACCACACATCCTACATTGATGTTTTGTTGTGTCGTATCAATCAATCATTGCTTTGATATAATTTATTGTAGTACATTGTTTGTGCAGCAATTTGTATCGGTTTCTCTCTTGAGGTTTCCTTCTTAACCATGTCCAGGTCTTTTCATGTGCTATCTCTCAAATTTGTCGTTTGAAGTGTCCATATAACTGTTTTTCTTCCCATTTCTATTTTTTTTTGTCTTTCTGTTTTATCCATATGTTGCAGCTGCTGTTATGGCTGTTGAATAATTTTTCCTTACTTTATTTATTTATTATTATTATTATTATTATATTATTATTATTATCAAATATATGCACCCTTTAGTATTAAGTTTTAAAGTAATAAAAATTATATGAAAAATTATAATGGCTAATGAAACTAAATAACTTAAGAATTAAGATGAAAAAATTTTGAAACACAGGTGTTGTTAATCAAAATTAGAACAACTGAAACTTACTCTTCCATCACTCCCGTCTTTCATGGCTAGATTTTCATGGCTAATTTTCCTATTTTAACTAATTTAGTTTAATTTGGAAGTTAAATTTGGAAGTAAAGAATAAAATTCCAGTTATTTTCTACTTGTTAATGGATTTCTTTTAAAGATTTATCTCCGAGATTTTTTCTTATATTCATTAAGATAAATCTGAACAATTAGAAATCAATAATACCAAGCACATATTTATTAAAATCAAATTTTTAATATTAATATGCAAATTAGCCTTCCCGTTCACACTGTAAACTGTTATTTTGTTGTATATATAAATACCATTACATGTTATTAGTATGTATATATAGTCAACAGTATTAATAATGTAAAATATTTTTTATTAATAATTGAGGTTTACATAAAAATGAAATAATGGAGAATGTGACGTAAATAACTAAGGGAATTGTGACTTGAGTACAAATATAGTTTCGGTTACAGACAGACAAACACACAATCTCCATTATTATTATTATTATTTGAGTTTTCACATCAGTGTTAGCTGATGGTCTTTCACTGGAGTATCAGTGAAAGACCATCAGCTAACACTGATGTGAAAACTCAAATTATTATTATTATTATTATTATTATTATTATTATTATTATTATTATTAATTTTGACTATTATTTTCTTTCATATTCAGAAACATTTTTAGTTGTTTTTTCCTTGCCAGTACTTAATAAATTTAAAAGAGATTTTTACGGCTAGTTGAATATTAATGAAGAACGCAGGATTTGCTTTTGGCAAGATAAGAACGTATAAAGTCTCTGATTTACTTCATATTCCAAATAATGTTACCAGAGAATATCTAATTTAGAGCTGAGATAAAATCTTTAATCAGCAATAGCTTTCCAGAGTAACCGGATTCTGGCCGGAGCTGTTGGAGTTATGTGCCAAATCTTAGCGGTGGCGGCAGCGGCGGTGTGGGCAGCGCGGAGGCGGAGGCAACGGCGGTGGAGGCAAGAAGCTGGAGATGTGATCTGATACTGTTGGATCTTCAGTTGCTGCCGGTCTCAACTGTCAATCAACACTGAAATATGCAAATTGATATGATTTCAAGTGTAAATTTAGCACACATGCAAGATATGCCAGCATACATTAGCACACAATCACCCCCTGCTGGCTCGCTTATCTATAAACATGAAACATGTGGATATCAAACACACGCACACGCACGCATGCGCACACGCGCACACAACACATATATATCTGTATGTGTATATATGTATATAGCAGGGGTTCCCAACCTTTTTTTGTGATGCCCCAACTAATCACCTCTAAAATTCAGATGTATCCCATGTGGTATTATACGATTCTCATAATTAAAAAAAGTAAACTCCGTTTGAGCTGAAGAACTTAAAACGCCAATACCGTTGTTTAACGAACTTCAAACGCCATCTATGAAAATTAAAAGGAAATGAAGCAAAACAAAAGATAATTAAAAAATACTAGCAAATATATGCCCTCCGGGTGCAAGTATTTAAGTTTAATATAATAAAAATATCATGTTAAATTAGAAAGGCTAATGAAACTGAATAAGAATTCAGATAAAAATATTGGAACAGAGGGGTATAATCGGAAAATAGAACAACTTTGAAACTAACTCTTCCATCATTTTCCATTACTCCGTCTTTCAGGGTAAATTTTCCTAATTTAACTATCTAGTTAAAATAAGAAGTAAAGAATAATATTACATTTATTTCCTCTTGTTAATGGATTTCTTTTAAGATTTATCCCCAAGATTTTTGCTCATATTCAATAAGATAAACCTAACAATTAGAAATCAATAATACTAAGCATATATTTATTAAAATCAAATTTTTTAGATCAATATAAATTAGCCTTTCCATTCACACTGTGAACCGCTATTTTTTGTATATATAAACACAATTGCATGTTATTATTATGTAGATATTGTTAACAGTCTTAATGATGTAAAACAATTTACTAATAATTGAGGTTTAAATAAAAAATAAAATCATGGAGAATTTGGTGTAAATAACAAAGGAAATTGTGACTTGTATAGCAATATAGTTTCGGTTACATACAGACAAACCCACAATCTCCATTATATAAGATATATATATCAAAACTCCACCCCTTTTAAAATCAAATTGCTCAGCTGTGGGGTGTACCCCCCACGTTGGGTGAATAGTTGGGGCATCACAAAAAAGGTTGGGAAGACCCGGCTGCTATATAACATATATACACTGATATATAGTATCACCAAAGAAGAAGTACATCAAGTGTGTTTTCTTTTAAATCAAAGAATTAACATGGATTTGAAATAAAATAAAAAACTTTCTAGTGGAACAATTATGCATAAAAACGATATAATTAGGTATTAATTTGTAATCAGATTCTGCAGCATTGGAAACTCAGTAACCCTAAAAATACGAATATATAGAAATAAATCTAAAAATGAATATGAATCTCACATGAAATTTTATTTTCGGTTACAGAGCGTTGAAATTTTCATCTTCCAGTATCAGAGTTTCAATACAAGTGCGTTGGTAATAAAGTAAAACCTTAATATTATGGGTTGATTGTCATAATGTTTCACTATGAAAATAAAACGTGGTAACTTTTAGTTTAGAAGGAAATTAACTTTACACTTTGCCCAACCAAATTTCCCCCACGATGTGAGCGTTTAAAGCAAATTAGTTGAATAATACTTATTCGTGGGGGAAATTTGGTTGGCAAAGTGTAAAGTTAATTTCTTCTAAACTAAAGTTACCAACGGTTTTATTCACTTAGTGAAACATTATACAATCAACCCCATATATAGGTTTTACTTATTACCAAACGCACTTGTATTGAAACCTGATACTGAAAGATGAAATTTCAACGCCTCTGTAACCGAAAATAAAAATTTCATTGTTGAATTCAATATTCATTTTAGATTTATTTCTATATATTCGTATTTTAGGGTTACTGAGTTCAAATGCTGCAGAAATTGATTACAAAATAATACCTATTTATAATCGTTTTTAATGCATAATTATCATAGAAGTTTTTTATTTTATTTCAATCCAGCATCTTTTGATTTAAAGAAACACACTTGTGTACTTTCTTTCTTGGTGATACATATATATCAGTTGTATATATGTATATAGAGGGTTCCCAACCTTTTTGTGATGCCCCAACTATCACCCAACGTGGGGGTAACACCCCACAGTCTGAGCAATTGATTTAAAAGGGTGTGGAGTTATTGAATATATATATCTATTATAATGGAGATGTGGGTTTGTCTGTATGTAACCGAAACTTAATATTGCTATACAAGTACAATTTCTTGTTATTTACACCCACATTTCTCCATGATTTTATTTTTTTATTTAAACCTCAATTATTAGTAAAATTGTTTTACATCATTAACTGTTAAACAATATTCACCATAATAATAACTGCAATGTGTTATATATATACCAAAAACAATAGCGGTTTCACAGTGTGAATGGAAAGGCTAATTTTCAATTGATCTAAAAAATTGCATTTTAATAAATAATATGCTAGTATTATTGATTTCTAATTGTAGTTTTATCTTATTTGATAATGAGCAAAAATCTTGGGAAAAATCTTAAAGAAATCCAATTAACAAGAGGAAATAAATGTAATATTATTCTTTACTTTCTTATTTAACTAGATAGTTAAATTAGGAAAATTTACCCCTGAAAGACGGGGAGTATGGAAAATGATTGGAAGAGTTAGTTTCAAAGTTGTTCTTATTTCCGTTATACCCCCTCTGTTCCCAAATTTTTTATCTGAATTCTTATTCAGTTGCATTAGCCCTTTCTAATTTAACATGATATTTATTTATATTAAAACTTAAATACTTGCACCCGGGAGGTGCATATATTTGCTAGTATTTTTTAATTATCTTTTGTTTTGCATTCATTTTCCTTTTTAATTTTCATAGGATGGCGTTTGAATTTTCTTTTAACAACGGATTGGCGTTTTTAAGTTTCTTCAGCTCAAACGGAGTTTACTTTTTAAATTATGAGAATCGTATAATGACCACTGGGATACATCTGAATTTAGAGTGATTTAAGTTGGGGCATCACAAAAAAGGTTGTGGGAACCCCTGCTATAGTACATTATACACATTCAGATAGATATTTGTGTGTGCGCGTGTGCGCATGCGTTGCGTGTGCGTGTGTTTGATATCCACATGTTTCATGTTTATAGATAAGCGAGCCAGCAGGGGTATGTGTGCTTAATGTTTTGCTGGGCATATTCTTGCTATGTGTGCTAAATTTACACTTGAAATCATATCAATTTGCATATTTCAGTGTTGATTGACAGTTTGAGACAGCAGCAAACTGAAGATCCAACAGTATCAGATCACATCTCCAGCTTCTTGGCTCCACCGCCGTTGCCTCCGCCTCCGCGCTGCCACACCGCCGCTGCCGCACCGCTAAGATTTGAGCACATGAACTCCAACAGCTGCCGGCCAGATATCCGGTTACTCTGGAAAAGCTATTGCTGATTAAGATTTTTATCTAGCTCTAAATTAGGATATTCTCTGGTAACATTATATTTGGAATATGAAGTAATCAGAGACTTTATACGTTTTATCTTGCCAAAGCAAATCCTGCGTGTCTCATTTAATATTTCAACTAGCCGTAGAAAATTCTCTTTTTAAATTTATAAGTACTGGCAAGGAGATAAACAACTAAAATGTTTTTCTGAATATGAAAGAAAATAATAGTCAAATTATAATAATACATATAATAATAATAAATAATAATAATAAATAATAATAATTTGAGTTTGCACACAGTGTTAGTGATGGTCTTTCACTGATACTCCAGTGAAAGACCATCAGCTAACACTGATGGTGAAACTAATATAATAATAATAATGAGATTGTGTGTTTGTCTTCTGTAACCGAAACTATATTTGTACTCCAAGTCCACAATTCCCTTAGTTATTACGTCACATTCTCCATTATTTCATTTTTATGTAAACCTCAATTATTAATAAAAAAATATTTTACATTATAATACTGTTGACTATATTATACATAACTAATAACATGTAATGGTATTTATATATACAACAAATAACAGTTTACAGTGTGATGAACGGGGTAAGGCTTAATTTGCATATTAATATTTAAAAATTTGATTGTTAATAAATATGTGCTTGGTATTATTGATTTCTTAATGTTCAGATTTATCTTAATGAATAAAGAAAAATCTCGGAGATAAATCTTAAAAAGAAATCCTTTAACAAGTAGAAATAACTGGAAATTTTATTCTTTACTTCCAAAATTTAACTTCCAAATTTAACTAATATGTTAAAATACGGAAAATTTAGCCATGAAAATCTTAGCATGAAAGACGGGAGTGATGGAAGAGTAAGTTTCAGTTGTTCTAATTTTTGATTACAAACCACCCTGTGTTTCAAATTTTTTCATCTTAATTCTTAAGTTATTTAGTTCATTAGCCATATAATTTTTCATATAATTTTTGATTACTTTAAAACTTAAATACTAAAGGGTGCATATATTGATAATAATAATAATAATAATAATAATAAATATAATAATAATAGAAAGTAAGGAAAAATTTATTTCAAACAGCCAATAACAGCAGCTGCAACATATGGAAAACAGAAAGACAAAAAAAAATAGAAATGGAAAAGAAAAACAGTTATATGGACACTTCAAACGACAAATTGAGAGATAGCACATGAAAAGACCTGGACATGGTTAGGAAAAGGAAACCTCAAGAGAGAAACCGAGTTACAGAATTGCTGCACAAAACAATGTACTACAAATAAAATTATATCAAAGCAATGATTGATTGATACGACACACAAAACATCAAATGTAGGATGTTGTGACAGAGATGAAACAATAAACCATGTATTAAAGCGAATGCAGCAAACCAGCGTTACAAGAATACAGGGCTAGGCAAGACTGGTTGGGAAGGTGATCTAGTTTTTTTTATGCTAGCCATGCTAATATATAAGGAACATAATAAACATTTACGCTGTTGACAATATTTTACATCAAACAATCCATGATTTTAATACACTTTTAATATACTATGCTCCAAAAACAATATATTGGGAAATCATAATGGTTTACTATTAGGCTCCAATCCGATCAATTTACTAAATAGTAAAGATTTTCAACTAAATGACCATAACTATTAACAGATGAGCGAATTTATCTAATATGTCAATTCATATATTAGTATGTTTTACACTAATTAACTAATCGCATTACGCGCCAGTCAGTAGAAGAATTAATTTACGATGTCAATTTTAAACCAAATAGAAAATAACAAAAGTGTTTAACTAGAATTTTTCTCTTTATTAACACACATTTAGATAATTAATCTATGAAATGTCTGAAGAGGAAATATTCTTACCTTATTTAAAGATTTATTGAACTTCAAAAATAAGGTGTCTATACAAACAAAATAGAAAAACCGTTTATTAAAATTGATTGATAAGACACAACAAAACATTAAATGTAGAATCTGTGGTGACAGAGATGAGACAATAAACCATGTATTAAGCGAATGCAGCAAACCAGCGCTACGAGAATACAAGGCGAGGCAAGACTGGGTTGGGAAGGTGATCTAGGTTTTTTTTATCTAAAAAAATATAATTCTCCATGGAATTATCTTAAAAGATAATGTAAAATCATTCAGATGCACATCCATTAAGGAAGTCAAATTGGGAAGATTGAATAAAAATTACCAAACACAAAATCTAGAAAACCATGAAGACATCTATCTCTCCACTATCTATGCCTACTACGAATAGGTTTCGACACAAGGTCAATTGTTAGACCGGAGTTTAACAGTTTGAATTCAAAATTATCTAGCCTGGTTGCCTAACTAAAAGTTAGAGGCCTGGTCTGCCCTACTAATTACCATTACAGGAGGGGAGAATGTTAAAATGCATGCCTTAACCAAGGGGTTATGTCAAACACCTTTGAGAGTTAATCACTTATTCATGGAATGCAGGTTCTTGCTCACATCAGAAATCGTTATTTTAAAGCAAATAATATGAAAGATCTGTTTGAAAATGTCAACATTGAGGATTGTTCTCTCTTTTTTTAGGGAAATAAAAGTATACCATACAATATAGACATGAATAAATCAATACTATACAACATAATCCCCAATAATGCTAACACATTGTTAAAACCAATTACTAATAGTATAAATATAAATACACGATATGTATACAACTTCCTAAACCGTTAGGCATGACTTAACCCCAGACGGGCTTGAAATGCTGTTAAAATAAACAAACAAACAAAGCTATAGGAAATGCAAACAGCCTCGTTCAGGAATTGAACTCAGAAACTATTTCTTGCGATAACCATTAGACAACGCGCCTCCACTTCACTCTATGATATGTTACGTGTTTGCGTGTAAACTGCGTTTCTGTGTGTGGGAGGGGTGCTGTTCCTTGTCGGTCGTCCATTTGCCTGACTTCCTATATGTTTATTTCTCTTGAGTATATGCGTGTGCAGTATATGCGCGTGCGGGAAAGAGGTAGACAAATATACACATATGTGTACAAGTGTGTGGAGAGCTGAGAGGACGAGCGAGCCCGTTCGTGCGTGTGTGTTTGGATGTGTAAGAGGAAATATTTCAATTCACAACAGCGAAATTGTTCCAATACATTATTTAATAAAAAATTCGCCCTTAGAGAAGAGACATTTATGTTAAAGATATTGTGTTAAAGCGGCTTTCGTGATAGCAATTCAGCTTAGGGTTATGGAAGAAAATAAAATAAAATGAATGAAAAAAAATATAGACGAAGAAATAGGACAATTGCAGACATATTAGTGTTGACTGTACTGAATTTTGGCGTCTAGTGCTTGTCATTTTCTTGCAAAGCTGAAGTATTTTTTTAAGTATTTAAATAAGGTGAGGAAGAAAAAAAATAAAGAAGTTTACATTGGGTGCACAAAAACACAAAATCGATTCAACACTACGGTTCAACGGTTAAAATATTTTATATCAGATACTGAAAATAAATATCAAAGTTTAAAAATAAGAAAATAATAATTCTCTTTTAAAAAAAGACTTACCTTCTGTGAGCTTTGATATAATATCTTCTTTCTTTTGCCATTACCTTTGCGCTAACATTAACGATTCGCCTGGAGTTTAGATTTGATAATAGCACTATCGCATCTATAAATGCTGTCGACATGGAGGCGCTTGTGTGTAATGGTTATAGGACATGGACATGGAGTTCAAATCCGGAACGAGCCTGTTTGCATCTTTCATAGCGCTGATACCTATGGAAAAGGTAGGAAACCAACCATTTTCCCTCCATTATGGGTATGACAACCGGTCTAGAAGATGGATAACTTCGAATTGCCTTAACGCTAACGTTACCGATTCGACTGAAGTTCAGATTTGATAATAGCAATATCGGTAATAAATAAAACCTAATGATATGTATTTTGATTGTATAATTGTGGCGAGATAAACCACGAACGTAGTGTTTCGAAGCGTGCACGACTGTATTTGGCATGCAGAATGAGATCAGAGGTGAGTGGGGAGATTGAACTCACAGCCTCCTGGTCGTGAGTCGTGGCCTGACGCAGGTGAATTACTAAACTGTCCAGAGTGGCCCTGATGTGAAGGATTGACGCGTGCTGATTAATGTCGCACGTGCTGCATGGGCAAGTCAGAGTAAGGAGTCCGGATGAACACTGTAATTGTGTATATAATGACCAGCCCTCACAAACCTGGGAGAAAAGCTTGCAGTAGCATTTTGGCTGTTGCGACGAGTGGACGAGAGAAAAAGATATTTTGATAGTGTTGGTGAGAAGAGTGCAGCATTGCTGGGAGAGATTGTTTCAGACTGAACACTTGGTCAGTTGGGAGAGAAGCGTCGGACTTAACTGTGCCCCCAGAGAACATTCTTATTAGAATAATATTAAACTAGAACGGGGAATTCTTTCCAGTTTAACCGTATCAGTACTACTGTATGCTTGTGCCACTTGGACTCTAACAAAATGTCTGGAGAAAAACCTTGATAGAAACTACACAATAATATTGCTTGCTGTTTTAAACAAATCCCGGAGGCAGCCGTAGATGCATGGTCACTTACCTCCCATCCCATCCAAGTAAAACGAGCATAGGGCACTGCTAGAGAAGTAAGAACGAACTCATAAACGATAATCTCCTATGTACTCCAACTCATGGACACACTGCCGTTAAGACCAATCAATCAATCTTTACTTAACAAAAACACAACGTGGGGTTGAGTCGTTTATTAGGAAAGTCTGGGTAGGTTGCGATGAAAGATTTCCACACTTTGATTGTTACTTTCAAGTATAATGTTGGATAGTTCGTGTTTAACGGTATATCAACCCTGGAGGGTTATTTAATGCTACATCTTGTTGTTGTTTTTTTAATATTTATGATTTGATTAACTTTATCAATAATTTGGGGGGAATGATTTTCATTAACTTCATGTGTATAGAAAAAATTATAGTTAACCCACAACCGCCTTCTTGCACGTATATTAAAAGATTTGGCGGCGCGTGGTGTAATGACTATCGTCGTAGAAAATGGACCCGACGAGACGAGTTCAAATCCTGGGCGAAGCTGTTTGCATTTCACATGGCGCAAGTACCATTGGGAAAGGTATGAATCCATTAATTCCCCCTGCAGTTATGAATAAATGGTAGGGTACACAGGGATCTTAATCCTTGATTAAAAAAGCAGTCTAGTAGAAGGAGAACTCTCAATTGAAATACAGATTCCTTTGGGATTTGAATTTGACACAATGAAAAGCTTTCCATCAACTGTTCCTACAAAAAGACAGAGAAGTTGCATGTTGCGTTATGGCTCTCATTTCCGAATAGAGTGATGATGTATTGATAGTAAAATAATAATTGTATACTTATCTCATCTTCTGTGCTATGTGGAGAATTCGAATCCGGTTGCTGAGCCGATGCTGGAGTTGGCTGACAATTCCTGGATGTTTGGAGTCTGGAAACCAACAAGGGGACATCTTGCCTTGTGCCATTTATTGTTTTTAGTTATAACACAAGGCCACTTCTTTTTCTCATGAGATTTTTATTTCCACCCCAAGTCACAACTGCCGAAAAAAAGAGCCCATGTCTCACTCTGTCAATGCATCGTACTAGACTCTTTCAACATTCTCAGCTCTCACTCTTCCACTTTCCCACTTCGCTACGCCCCAGGGTCATCTAATAGAAAATTCCATGTGGCCTTATGATGATTCATCCTTAAACTTTTCCATTCTAATCTATATATAATTATTATATTCCTCCTAAAACTTTTCCATGTATATTTACACGTAACTGTTATATTCCTGGACCCCCTCCAGAGATTGAACACAGCCAACAGGTAGACTAACTGAACTTTACCAACACTTATATCCACGAGGTTATTATATACATTTACCAACACCCTCCATAGGTCAGTTTCTTAAGCGGTGTTTAAAAGTTTTCCTTCTCCTAGACCGGTTGCCTAACCCAGGTTTAAAGAAACCAGCATGTCCTACCATTTCCTAAGTAAAGTTGTCGGAGTGGCCTAAAGTCGGTATCAACCAGACTGCGAGGGAATATATCCCCTTTTCACTAGCGCTAGACCAAGGAGATTTTTTGGCGTCAGAGGTGGAGCGCCATACCTACCATCAGCTGCTCACTTTACCGCACAGATCCTTGTGCTACTCTAACGCTAAGTTGGCGACGATCGGTTTTGAGCCCGGGACCTTGTGGTTCCTAGTCGGACACTCTAACAACTGAGCTGCTGAAGAATAAAGATGGATTCCTGCCTGTACCAAGGGTATATACTGCTATGCGAAATTCAAGTCCAGAATTTGAACTCGGGTTGCTGATTCCATTACGTATGACGATAACAATTACGCTAAGAGCGCTTCCACATGTTTCACTTTTCATACATTTCCCAAGGGCATTAACACGGAGTTAAACGTAAATAGCTCCGTCCATGATTTGAACTCAGGTCGCCGATTTCATTTTCTACGACGGTAACCGTTTCATGTCAGCGACTTCTAACTTTTCAAATCTAAGTATCATTATCACCATCACCATCATCACCATCACCATCACCATCATCATCAGGTCACGCTAGTATCATGGATATTCATCTCTCTCTCTCTCTCTCTCTCTCTCTCTCTCTCTCTCTCTCTCTCTCTCTCTCTCTCTCTCTCCGTTCCTATTAGTCATCGCCCCTTAGAGATGTTGGCATTTTTTGTATATAAGGTATGTGCCAGATGTCCACACTTATTTATAGACTCGGCGATAATCATGTGACCATATTCTTGGCCAATCACTGGCGGTATTCTGCTGCTGATATTGTTATTTATACCGACTGTTCTGGTCATACCTACTCATAACTACTTGAACCTTCGTGGACGATGGAACATAGGATTATATCACTGGACCTTTGAAACTATGTAGGATTCCATAACTCAGGACTTATTCACTTACCAAAGGATTCAATAGCTCAGGACTTACTTACTTTAAGTCCTTTTCAACTGGCCAAGGATGGCGGTTAAAAACTTAACAGGTTATGGGCCAAGGTACGCTCGGATCTTCTTCAATGGCGACGAGAGCCAGCTACGAAAT
>CM042145.1:79659143-79689143 GCA_023376005.1 Doryteuthis pealeii
AACCAATATGGTCGTGAATGATCCTTTGTCATCAAATAAATAGATACGTAAAACCTTTATATATTTATTTTATTATATTATATTATATCATATTTTATATATATATATATATATATATATATATGTATATATATATATATATATATAGGAAAAGCATATGTAGTGATAACATTAAGTAAACGGCGCTTGATGGCAGTCAGTCTCTCGTCGATGTGATTTTTAAAACAAGGGATATATGTGTGTTCGTATTGTTCTTTATTGTTGTACTAAAAGTGGTTACCCGGCATCGCCTGGGTAGAGGAGGAAGTTTTTTAAAGTTAGTCTCGCAGATCCATTATTACTGAATTGTGAGTTGGATCCCCGCTGGATGCCCCATTAAAATCAACACGTAAAAAAGACCTTGCGTAGATCCAGTCACTCTGAAAATAGAAATTTATGTCTACAATATTAAATGAAAAAAATTCCATGTTGTTATCATTTAAATTTTATTTTTTATATATCTTCATGAATTTAAATCAATTCTTCATTATTTTTGCTCAAAAACCAAGCCCTGATGATATTTAATGTATATATATTAACGTTGTCGTAAATTGTTTTATATTTGCCCTTTATATATGTATAGATGGTGCATCATGAGAAGGGTTGTTAATTTTTGACGCCATAATTGGAAGACTGGTTTATTTTATTCATTTATTTATTTATTGGATGATGGGAGCGCCGGTTTGCTTTGTTTGGTACTCTGGGAAGGGCCTTTTAGTCTTATATTGAAGCAATTTTCTGATTAGTTACTTTATTTCTTTTATTGCGTTTAATTCATTCTAGTGTTGTTTTTTTATTATTATATATTGTTAATATTGTCATTATATACATATATATATATATATAAATGTATATATATACATACACAGGAAGCGCGTGGTGTAATGGTTAAAGTCTAAATCCTGGACGTTGCATTTCACTTAACGCTAATACCCTTGGGAAAGTTATGAATCCTACTCTCCCTCCAGCTATGGATAAATAGTAGGGCAGACTGGGCTCTTTAACCTTGGTTAGGCAATCGGTCTAGGAGAAGGAAAACTCTGAATTCAAACCTGTTGAACTCCGCTTAAGAAATTGACCGTGTGTCATATCCAGCTCGTGCGGAGGGGTTGGTAAATATATATATATATATATATCAAACAAACAAACCCACCTTAAACAAGATAAATTTTAAAATAATATATTATATTATATATTAAATTTGATAGAGGAATTATATATATGGTCGTGGTAATATGATTCAATTATAATATTATATATATATATATATTTATATATAATAATATATATATATATATATATATATTGGCACAAGAAATATGGAGTACCCAGTGATAATCGAATTCAGTAACAATGGTCTACTACACTAGTACTTTAGCCATTAAACCACCCGAGGCAATGAGAAAATATAAGTAGAGCTTGATTTTGATACAGGTCACAAGTATCAGGCACACAGTGTTGATCAAACTCACTGCTAAGTAGTAATTAATCTGTGGGGTTAATTCATACATCAGTCCCCCATGACAAGGTGACTATTAATTTGAAAATATCAAGTTTGGCACAAGATCAAATGGAACACGTAGTGTGAGTAGAAATCACTCTTAATGGTATTAGTTTCTTTGTTTAATGGTATATCGACCTTGGTGGGTTATTTAATGCCAAGACCATCCTTGTAGAAGAATAGTAGTGGAACTATTTAACCATAACTTGGAGGATGAAGGGTTCAATAGAATTCACTCATAATGGTCTGCTAGTCTCTCTCTCTCTCTCTCTCTAT
Organism: Doryteuthis pealeii; assembly: GCA_023376005.1. NCBI lineage: Eukaryota > Metazoa > Mollusca > Cephalopoda > Myopsida > Loliginidae > Doryteuthis > Doryteuthis pealeii. The sequence continues at coordinate 79,660,960 of CM042145.1, forward strand.
ATATATATATATATATATATCACGCTCGCCCGCAACTCTCTCTCTCTCTCTCTCTCTCTCTCTCTCTCTCTCTCTCTCTCTCTCTCTCTCTGTGTGTATCTCTCTCACACTCTCTCTCTCTATCTATCTATCTCTCCCCCTCTCTCTCTCTCTATATATATATACATATATATATATCACGCTCGCCCGCAACTCTCTCTCTCTCTTCTCTCTCTCTCTCTCTCTCTCTCTCTCTCTCTCTCTCTCTCTCTCTCTCTAACCTTTATACCATATGAAATTTCAAAAAATGCTGCCACAATGTTGCAAATATGGAGTACCCAATCAGGATCGAACCCACTCTTCAGTTGTAATCGATCTGTGTGATAAAAACAATACAATAGATATTTGGCCCCTATATTCCATACGTTTTCTTTTCTTTTTATTCATAAGAATATTAACACCCCCACCCCTACACCCCGTCTACGCTGTCGGAATGTGATTCAAGGTCGGTTTATTGCGATACCCACGTAGAAAACAAACCTATCAGAGTTTGTGCCAAAAATAGCCTAGTCACAGTCGGCTTTCCCATTACCTTTTTAAATCCCCTTTAATAAAGTCGTCCAAATCAATTCACCCGGAATTATAATAGAATCAGAGAAGGCCTCATGTGTTGGAACAATTTGGGAAATATGGTTGGCTAATATTCTGCCAATTAAATTAAAGACCCGAGTAACGGATTTGATTCGTTGCTGAACGATTAGAGTCTAAGGATTGACAGTCTGACCCTGGGGGAGAGAATTCACGGGGGGTTACAATGACCCAGTAGTGTTTATGGTGGGTCGTTCTGACCTCTTGTCATCCTTCAGTGATATCCACTGCCGTTGAAATGAAAGTGCTAATCAGAACAGCTAAGAGAAACTTAGCTCTCCATACCAACTGCTTCCAAAATTAATAATAACGATGACTTACAGAATTTCATCAACATCAACAAAAAATATTATTACCCCTTATTTGTCCATCCCATCACAACGTAAAAGACTAGTGTTACAGATCCATTACTACTGAATAGCGAGTTTGCTCCTAGCTGGATGGCCCATACATACGACCCGGTGACACATCCTACCCGGTGGCGTACAAGTTGTTTAAATACCAACTATTAACCCTTACTGTTATATATATGTAGGGTGCTCCATTATATATACTAGCAAATATATGCACCCTCCGGGTGCAAGTATTTAAGTTTTAATGTAATAAAATATTGTTTTAAATTAGAAAGGCTAATGAAACTAAATAAGAATACAGATAAAAAGATTTGAAACAGAGGGAGTATAATAAAAGATTTGAAACAGAGGGAGTTTAATAAAAAATGGAACAACTGAAACTTACTCTTCCATCACTCTCGTCTTTCATTGTTATTTTTTCTAATTTAAGTATTTAAAGAGGAAGTAAAGAATAAAATGACAGTTATTTTATCTTGTTAATGGATTTCATATAAGATTTATTGAAGAGATTTTTGCTTATATTCATTAAAATAAAACCAAACAGTTAGAAATCAATAATACTAAGCACATATTTATTGAATTCGATTTTTTAATATTAATATGCAAATTAGCCTTCTAGTTCACACTGTAAACCGCTATTTTGTTGTATATATAAATATAATTGCATGTTGTCAGTATGTAGACATGGTTAACAGTATTAATAATGTAAGACAATTTTATTAATAATTGAGATTTAGATAAAAATAAAATCATGGAGAATGTGATGTAATTAACTAAGGGAATTGTGACTTGAGTAGGAATATAGTTTCGGTTACAGACAGAAAACACACAATCTCCATTATAATAAGATAACGAACTAAAAAAATGAACTAAAACCAACTTATATACCCCCATGACTGGTGAAACAGTCGAAAGCGCTCGGGATAACAGTATGGGAAATATTCTATATCAATTGGATCCAAACACAAAAAAGATCGCCAGACGACTGGAAAAAATCCAAATCCAAAAAATGAAGAAAGAGTACACCGTGTTGTTCAATAGCACATGCCTAATATATATATATATATATATATATATATATATATATATATATAGTTATCAGATAAAGAGGAGAGAGAATTGAAAATATCGTAAAATATGTTTTTGGTGTTGTTTCAATTACAACAGCCTGTAAGTTCTTTTTTATTCTTCAACAGTCTCTTTAAGTTATTACCATTATTAACATTATTTCCTTATATATCCTCTCTCTCTCTCTCCCTCTCTCTCTCTCTCTCTCTCTCTCTCTCTATTATATATATATATAATATATATATATATATATATATATATATAGTTGTAGAAGAAAGTTTTTCCCTCCACCGCGGTTTCGGTGTTTAAGGTACACATCATCAGTAGAACTAAAAATTATAGGTATCTAATGTAATATATATTCTTGTTTGGTCTAGAATTGTTTTTATTTCTCTGTCATTTTAATTAGTATAAACTTTATTCTTTAAATCTAAACTGCTCCCTTTGAAATTAAATTTATATCTTATATTATATCTATATTAATCTTGATAATACATTAATGAGTTTTGTATCCCAGAAATTCATGTCTTCTATTCAGAAGATTTTTCTTATCCGGGAATCTAATTATCGCTAACTTTTCTTGTATGCTACTGGCAAAGTTTTCATATAGATTTTTCGTCTGCAGTTGATGACCATATATTAAGCTGTTTGTAATAATAATGGCAGATCTTTAATTTAAAAGTGATAAAATTAGCAATCATTTTTAGATAATGTTTGTTTGAATTTTAAACGTCTGGAAGGTGACATGTTGAACTCAATATTTTTACCGTAGATCAAGATTTATTTACATTAAGAATGTATGTTTAAAAATGCCTAATTTTGCGAAAATATATTTTCCGAGATGTTTATATATTAAAAAAACTTTTTACTAACGATCTTATTTTCGTGTACGGATCATCGAACGTAACAGAATGAAGTTCTCCCCTCCCGTAAGTCACAATCTTTATATTAAAAGATCGTAGATGCAGTGATGCGGATAGCTTTTTGATTTAGTGCACCCTGGGATGCATGTATTTGATTTGAATGAGTCCCTGGGAAATTTGATGGGTTCTAACAAAAGTTTCTTAATAAATTATAGAGATTTTACTTATGAACAACTAAAGCAGTCTAACTCCTACCTTGTACACTATACAGTGTAACTCATTTCCATGGAAATATTGAAATGTATTTACAATTAGCTGGAAATGATGGTGGAAGAAAAAAACACTGGGATGCATCGATACGATTTTTCTGTATCTTTTTAGATTTTTATGCGTCTGTTATGCAGGAAGTATACCTATCAGAATCTCTGTAGATGTATTATTTTGTTTGAAAAATGATGGCCAATTTTGCATTTAAATACAGAAGGAAATTGGCCATTATTTTCTTAACAACATATCATTTTTTAGTAAATACAATAGATGTTGTATCTTCCCCACCAATATTTCCTTTTTTCATATTGCTTAAATAAGGAAGTCTAGTAAAAATGTTTGATACTAAGATCTAGATCTACTATAGCGGTGATGCTGATAGCTTTTTGATTTAGTGCGTCCTGGGACGCACATATTTGTATTGAACGCGTCCCCATACCTATACAGTATATCTGCAAAGTGTTCCAAAGGATGTATATTTATTATTGATAGTAATGTCAACACTATGATAACTATTGGAATATATTTAGAGTTAGCTTGAAATGGTTAGGGAAGAAATTTTTTTTAAAAAAAATTGGATCAGTGAAACTTTGGCAGGTATTGAATCTCTTTAATATTTCCTATTTAATAATAGGTGTTATATTTTGATTCTTTAAGTTCCAAACATAGCTAATTAAGGTTGTCAGATTTTTGAAAATGAGTGTCTAATTTATTAATATTTGAAAATGGGTGTTTAAATTTTGATTTTGTACAACCCATGTAAAATTTAGTAAGTTCTGGTTTCTGTGTAGACGTTATCGATGCAAGGTAAATTACACCTTTGGTCAAACACTTTCCTTTTACCGGGCACATCCGGGTTTTGGCAATTGCAGTTTTTCTGTCTAATTTTCAAGGTTTTTAATTATTTTGTTATTATGTTTTTTAATTATCCTTTCTATATTATCCATAGAGGAGAAACTAATCTTTAAGTTGTTCTTATTAAAGATTTTGTTTAGAATGTGGTTAACTGGAAATGTTTATTTATTAAATTTATAAATATCTTGAATGTGGGTTATACCACAAAATCCTCTTATTTCAGTTTTTTTTTTGTTTCTATTTAGTTTTTCATTCTTTTGTAGTTTGTTAAATTTAGTCTTATTTCTAGTATATCCGCTATTATATAGTGCTTTATTATAAAAATCACTAACAATATTGACATAGTATCTATTTTCGATGTAGCAGGTGTATTACACACAGGACTTCACCCCCTACGTAATGCTGGAAGTCATTAGGCAGAGTTTGTTTGCTGGTTAGAATAATTTTACTAATAATATTTTACTAATAATTTTTACTAATTCTGTATTCTATTAAATCAGGGATTTTCTTAATTATCGAGGGGTGGTTAGACCCGGGTTTAACATATATGGTGTCTGCATTTGGTTTCATATAAGGCTTAAAACTACCTGTAATGAGATTAAAATTTTAGTGTTTGATTTGCTGTCAGCAGACAATCCACGTTGCAATGATGTATTTTCTAGTTTGGTCGAATTTTTGTCGGGACGCATTTTTAACGACCAACAATCCGTCATTACGGTAAATCCCAATATCCCTAATGTCCAGTTTTTTGGTTAAGTTGTAGAGTATTAATAAACCAACTATGTCCGAGACGAGATAGTGTAGGGCCCCCATGGCTACGTCAAAGCCTGTACTATTGCGGGTCTTCACCCATTCATTGTCGTCGTTCACCAAGACTGTTTTCCTGGTAGATCTTATAACACCTATTTCTTCACTGTGCAAAGTCCATTGCCTCGGAGAACAGTTTCTCTGATATTGACTGGTAAAACTCCTTCATGTCAAATTAAATGAATGCCTCTCTGACCTTAGTTTTTATATTGCTAAACCAATTGATCTGTGTTAATCCATCTGTTCAACTTGGCTTTGCTTTTCATTTCTATGTTGACTTTACTCACCCTACCGGTTTCAGATCTAGATAGGTTATTTAGTCAAGTTTCTGGTTTCTAGCCATATATATATATATATATATATATATATATATATATATTCACAATGATTTTTTCTCTATTATATTCACATTACGCATTAGATGATGGAGAAAACCTCAGATAAAGCGACCAAGTGTTTCTGTATAAAAAGCTCCTTTAATTCCTTTTAATCGACACTTTAAACCGGGTCATACTACGTATATATATTATAATATATATATATATATATATATATATATATATAATCTTTTACAAGCGCTAGATAATGGTCTGGGGTGGAGCGTTATACCTACCACTAGCTCCCTATAAACACACACACATACACACACACAACACAACACACACACCACACATATATATATATATGTTTGTGTGTGTGTGTGTGTGTGTGTGTGTTGTGTGTGTGTGTGTGTATTTTGGCAACATTTTCTCTCTTAAGCATGTTTGGTTGAACTCGAGTGCCAATTCCTGCCGTACAAGTTTCAGTTCAATTCGTTCAAGGTGTCTGGCCATCTTTTTGGTGTCAGGGTGGAACTGGTGTAGCAATCCACCAAAGGTGTCTCTACGAGTGCTTTCGGTACGTGTCCCCCGCTCCTACAAAATCTCTACTGCATCTTTCGTTCGAACTACTACCAATTCCTACAACCTCCCACTACCAATTGTTACAACCTCCCACTACCAATTCCTACGCTACTGCTCGTTTTCTTTAAAAACGAGACACCACAAAACATACCATCAATTTCCAGCCTGAAGATGGCAAATCGACATACCAAAAGCGCTCGTAGAGACATCTTTGGTTGATTGCTACACCAGTTCCACCCTGACACCAAAAAAATGGTCAGACACCCTGAACGGATTGAACAAAAACTTGTACGACAGAAATTGTCACTCGAGTTCAACTTTGACCGGCAATACATCTAGACAAGGAAAATTCTGTTATAAAATCTACGCTGCCAATAGGCTATAACCCATTTCAAGGAGAGTCTTCGGGGGTAAACCCCGAAATCAAATACTGACCTGGAGTCACTAAGCCAGTGTGAAGCTGAACTTTAGCGCTATCCAGCAACTCCTGCGACACTCGTTGCCAAACTGCAAGGGGTTTTTTTTTGGGGGGGGGTCTATTTGCGTTTCCTTTAGACCACAACGAAGAGGGGTCCTGATTCTTGGGCATTAGCTCATCCTCCATATTTACACACCCAGACTACGTGGTTCCACAATTTTTGGACAGTACGCCATCGTCTCTTGTAGACGGATGGATGCCAACGATATATATGTGTTTGGTTGTGGTGCATGTGTATGTGGTCTTTAATCCAGAAACTGAACTGTTTCAACATAAAAAAATATATTCCAAATTTGCAGATCTGAACGAGAGGCATATATATATATATATATATATATATATATATATATATATATATATATATATATATATATATTGCGAGACTTAAATTTGGTCAGCACGAAAATTATGTCCCAAAAAGTCAATTATAAAATCGTAATATGTTCGTCTTATAGAAATAAAATCATCATAAAATATACATTTATCAAACACATAGTTGTCGCCCCCAGTCAAGACAGAGTAAAGCTAATTTATTTTTTAATAACCGAAGGTGAAATTGCATTCCGTTGAATTGATGAAAAATTTATAATCCTGAGTTATGGTGTTGGGATGGGGGAGATGTGTATTTATCATTTCTAACATTTTTAATTATCCTAATGTAATTTCTCGAGAATTCATTAAAAATCAATATAGTAAGATCGCATATTTGAATATCTTATTTGAGTATATATAATATATATATATATATATATATATATATATATATATAATATATATATATATATAGATATATATATATATATATATATATATATATATATATATATATATATATATTACTTTTTCTCTTTACTATTTAAACGTGGTATATATATATATATATATATATATATATATATATATATATATAGTAATTCCCTTTTTCTTTTTTGCTCCCTCTTCTCTCTCTCTCTCTCTCTCTCTCTCTCTCTCTCTATATATATATATATATATATATATATATATATATATATATATATAATCTAATTCTCATTCTTTTCAAAAAATTATCTCTTTTGATTATTTATTTTTCATCGATATATATATATATATATATATATATATATATATATATATATATCGTACTTTTCTACTTCTTATCTATCTATCTATCATATTCTCATTCTCATATTGGAGGCGCGTGACGTATGGTTACCGTTATAGGATATGGACCCGTCGAGACGAGTTCAAATCCTGAACGCGTTCTTTGTATTTTGTATAAACCTAATACCCTTGAGATAGGTATGAATACAACTACTCTCCCTCCAGCTATGTGTAAATAGTAGGGTAGACTGGGATCTTTCACCTTGGTATGCCAACCGGTCTAGAAGGGAAACTCTGAATTCAAACCTAAGGGATCTCTTCTTCTCCAATTATTAATTTTCTACCCCCCCTCTCTCTCTCTCTCTCTCTCTCTCTCTCTCTCTCTCTCTCTCTCTCTCTCTCTCCTCTCTCTCTCTTCTCTCTCTCTCTCTCTTCGCTTTATGTCTGCGCAGTAGAAGCGTGCTGGCCCATAACCTGTTAAGTTTTTAAATGCCATCATTGGCCAGTTGAAAAGAGCTTAAAGTAAGTAAGTCCTGAGTTATGGAATCCTTTGGTAAATAAGTCCTGAGTTATGGAATCCTTTGGTAAGTGTGGAATCCTTTGGTAAGTGAATAAGTCCTATCCTGTTAAATGTCCAGTGATTTAATCTTATGTCCGTTGTCCACGAAGTCGCAGTTATGAGTAGTTATGACCAGAACTGCCCGTATTATATGAACAGCAGAGTACTGTCAGTGATTGGCCAAGAGAGATCACATGGTTCTTGCCGAGTCTATAAGTAGAAGTGGGCTTTTACACACGCCTTATACCAAAAAAAAATCTCAACAGGTTCTCTATCTTCTTTTTCTCTTTTCCTTTCTATGTGTCTATGTTCACCTTTTGTTCCCTGTTTTTATTCTTTCTCTGTTTGCTCTCAATTTCTATACACCTTGTCGGTGGGCTTAGAATGTGTTGACTGTATCCACCCTAGAAGAAAATATGAGGTATCTTTGGCATGACACTAAAGTGCATCTGATAGTGAGTTTCAAGTTCTCGAACTCTTGGGAATGCGGAATACTCCATCATTGACATTACTTTCATAGTACCGTCTGATACGGATATAATAAATTAAAAATGATTTACATTTATTTCTTCCAGGCCGTTGTCGTGTCAGTACTGCTGTATGGCTGCACCACCTGGACCCTAACGAAGCGACTAGAGAATAAACTAGATGGGAGCTGCACAAGAGTGCTGCAGATGATCCTGAACAAGACGTGGAAACAGCACCCCACGAGAAAACAGCTGTACGGCCACCTGCCACATATCACCCAAACCATCCGAGTAAGACGGACAAGACACGCGGGACACTGCTGGAGAAGCAAGGACGAACTCATAAGCGACGTCCTCCTGTGGAAGCCAGCACATGGGCACGCCAGTGTGGGCCGACCAGCAAAGACGTACATTGATCAGCTCTGCGCGGATACAGGATGCTGCACAGAGGACCTCCCGAGAATGATGAGCGATAGGGACGGATGGAGAGAGTTTGTCATGGATATCCGCCACGCAACAGCGCGACATGATGATGATATCTGAAGCATTCTTCAGTTATAACTGTAAATTATTTATATCTATATATTAAACCAAAAAGTTTTCCTACCAAATACCACCGTTATCCTCTTGTAACACACTCTGGTTAAAAAAAATGAGACCGTCCAAATGAGTGTCGTCACTTCAGCTGAATAATGGATCATTCTGTTTTTATCATAAAGAAAGAAAGGGAAGAAAAAGGACATGCTAGACAGAAAAATATAATAAGAAAGAAATAAAGAGAAGATAGAGAGAGAGGGGGAGCGCGGTGAAATGAAAACACTCATCTGTTTCAGTCAAATATAATGAAAAGAAGTAAAGAAAGAAAAAGGAGCAAGAGATAGTTAAATCAAGATTATCATCCTTTTTACATATTGAACTATTGCAATAGCTCTTAAGTAAATATATCAAACGTTGTAATATATAATTAAATTCTCATACTGTGGTATATCCACTGGTCCCGCTAGTTAAGAATAGTTACTTGAAGCTATACTTGTTTACTAAGGATTATTATTAGTTACTTGAAACCATATATGTGTTTTCAAATAGATAAATATTATTAACAGAAAAAATTACTTAAAATCTTATGATTATTAGTATTAGATAGGAATTCTTCATGTCATATAACTGTGCGTAAAAAATCTACAGCACAAAAAATGTGTATAAATTGGTTTGGAGGCTAATTTTGAAGGCTATCACAATGCAGGTGTAAATAAAAAATAATAAAGTAATAATGGTGTTGTGTGTTAACCTGTATTTTATTCTTCTTCGAGATAAAATCTCTTTTTCAAAAGATCACTGGAACTGAACTGAAAAAGAGATTTATTATTTATAGTATTTTTGTTTACACCTGCATTGTGATGGCCTTCAAAATCAACCTCCAAGTAAATATTAATGTTTAATGAATGCGATTCCGTAACCTCTAGAGGTTTGTCCGCTTCTTTCGTCACCGATACATATTTACCAACCCCTCCACACGAGCAGGATGCGACACAAGATCAATCCATTAAGCGGAGTTTTTAATGTAGAGTTTTCCTTCCTGAAGACTGTTTGCCTAACCAAAGTTATTCAAGCTTTCCCTCTCCTAGACCAGTTGCCACATAAAAGTTAGAGTCCAATCTGCCCTACTATTTACCCATAGCTGGAGGGAGAATAGTTGGATTGTACCTTTTGCAAGGATATTAGCGCTATGTGAAATACAAACAGAAACAGTCTTGTCCAGGATTTGAACTCGTCTCGCCGTGTTTTAGATATTGACTATCAATGATATTGAGCACTCTTTAAACATAAATATAGCAAACTATATATATATATATATATATATATATATTATATATATATAAGGGTTTTGTAGTTGGTAGAGCGTACGCCTCGGAATCACAAGGTTCCTGTATTGATACCCTCACCAACAAGAGTAGAACAGTGATCTATGCGGTAAAGGGAGGAACTGATGGTAATGTGGCACTCCACATCAGATGCCAAAACAATCTCCTTGGTCTAGCCCGAGTAAAAGGGGATAGACCCCTGTTGTCTAGCTGATACCGACTTTAGGCCACCCGACGACTTATATATATATATATATATATATATATATATATATATATATATAAGTCATTCATAGAGACCGTGTTTCGACATTTCACGTTTCTTCAGTGTGACTAGACACAGCAACTACCTCTGACCGGAAGCGAAAGTCGACTGACTTTTTCTCAGTCCGTTTCGTAGATTTGACAGCAGCCATTTGACAGCTACCGGTGTTTAAACTATTAAATACATACATTTGTTTATATATTTTACGATCATCAGAGAGATCTAGTCTGCAAACAACAGACGACCATTGCTTTATGCTGGCAGTGAAAGTTAATTTAAGTCGCTTTGGGAGCATATAATAAGTCATCCAAAGACACCGTGTTTCGACGTTTCACGTCTCTTCAGTGTGGCTAGAGACAGCAACTACCTCTTACCAGGAGCGAAACCCGACTGACTTTTCCTTAGCCCGATTCAACCTCTCGACAGCTGCCGTTAAAAGGCTGTGTTTAAACTATTAAATACATGCATTTCTTTATATATTTTACGATCACCAGAGAGATCCAGTCTGTAAACAACAGATATATATATATGAGCATGCATACACGTGCAACTTTTCTATTGAACATTTGGTGTCTTGAGTCTGATAAAACTTCAGAAATTATCGGAAATATATTTTGCCATAAGATTTAGGTTCCATTGCAGTACCATTACCTGATTTGATATTTCCAATTTCTTCTTTGTATATGTTTAACTTTTCATTTTCTTTCATCTTCACCCTGTGATCTGCTTGAACTGCAAAATCCACCAGTTGACAAGTTCTCTTTCTCTCGTTAATCAATACTTCTGATTATTATTATTTTTATGATTATCATTTACTCCTTTTGAGTTTTCACATCATCATTAGCTGATGGTCTTTCACTGGAGTCTGAGTGACAGCAAGTCTCCTCAGGTCTCCAGGACTCTTCTGAGTATTCTGGCAGATTGCAGCAGTGCAGTGTTCTGAATGGTTTCAATCCTTCCTCTGATTTCCAAACATCTTCTTCTTCTTCTTCTTCTTCTTCTTATTATTATTATTATTATTATTATTTGCTTTTTTTATTATTATTATTATTTTTATTATTATTATTATTTGCTTTTATTATTATTATTATTATTATTATTATTATTATTTGCTTTTTTTGAGTTTTCACATCAGCATTAGATGATGGTCTTTCACTGGAGTCTGAGTGACAGCAAGTCTCCTCGGGTCTCCAGGACTCTTCAACTACAATTGGTATCACTTTCACTTTCATATTGCATAACTTTTTCAGTTCTCTGGCAAGGTCCAGATATTTGTCCATTTTTTCATTTTCCTTTAGCTTCATCCTGTGATCTGCTGTCACTGCAAAATCCACCAGTTGACAAGTTCTTTCTTTTTTGTTTATCAACACTAGGTCTGGTCTTCTTGCTGGGATAAGGTGATCCGTTTTTATTTCAAAGTCCCACAGAATTTTATGCGTTTCGTTCTCAAGAACAGATTCTGGTTTATGCATATACCATTTTGTTGTATGATCAAAATTAAATTTTTTGCATAATTTCCAGTGGATCACCTTCCCAACCCAGTCGTGTCTGGTGTTGTACTCCCGTTGTGCTAGTTTTGTTGTACTTCCGATTATATTATTATTATTATTATTATTATTATATTATTATTTGTTGTTGTTGTTGTTGTTGTTTATCTCCAAATTCTAGTCTTCTTTATCAGATAAACTGCACAATTACTTTGCAAAAACCCCGCGAGTAACAAAGTTAATTTGAAGCTGGTTCTCAGAGAAACGAAATAACAGCTTTCAAAACCTCTGCGCCCTCTGGTGGATAACTACACACCAGGTAAGACATCCAGGTACCTTGTTGAGATCCAACTGCGGTTTCACACGCATTTCCTGATTGCTTTATTTTTGTACCTCCCAGGTAAATTAGGTGTTATCTCAGCTGAAGAAGAAGAAGAAAAGAAGAAGAAGAAGAAGAAGAAGAAGAAGAAGAAGAAGAAGAAGTCATGAAAGATATTTGCTATGGAATTCTTCTTCATGGTCGCTTATACAAAAGCTGTCAAAAGTTAATATGCCTTCAAATTAGACTGGGCAGTGAAAAATTGATTTCGGCAAATCTATTCCACGCTCTCGGTGTGTTTATCTGATTTACTGTCGGTTTGAAGAGGGTAAATGAGATCGTCAAAATCTGAGGGTGATGACCTTTTCAAAGAAAGTGATTTACCAAAAAATAACTATTATTACTAATTGGTGATCCATGAATCCGGTGCTAGTTTACAGCACGCAGACAAGCTGATAGTGATATTTTAATATATTGTACCCTATGGGAGATTAAAATATCTACAAATTCACAATATGCAGATGTGTTGACGTTAGAAAGTTAAAAGTATATATATATATATATATATATATATAGAGAGAGAGAGAGAGGAGAGGATATGTGCTTAATTGAAGTCATACCTAATTTTTGAAAATCAATTAGCTAATAATTAATGAATATAGGCGGGCATATATGTTCAAATGTAAGTCTAAACAAATCGAAAAAATGTCAATCGCTGTATGTACATTTCGACCTATTAGGTCTCATCAGCAATACGTCGAAATGTACATACAGGGATTGACATTTTCTCGATTTGTTTAGACTTACATTTGAACATATATGCCCGCCTAAAATTCATTAATTATTAACTAATTAATTCAAAAATTAGGTATGACTTCAATTAAGCACATATCCTCCAAAAAATGTCGGCTAAAAAGGCCATATCAAAAATAAACACATTGTTTGTTTACTTACTTTCATATATATATATATATATATATAATAATATATATATATATATATATTATATATATATACACGGGGTAGTCAATAATTATCCGCACTTTGGCAATAACACATCTTTAATATTGAGATACTAGGTTCTGCGTATGCGGGCTTATAGTTGGCACTGCTGTGGTCACGTGACCGAAGTTTAAGTCTGATCGCATCATTTTGCTTGCTGTCTTTACCTATATGCACCAAGGAAGAAAAAAGAGTAGAGACCCGGAATGCCAGGGGCTAAAATTCATCGGAGGCCTTAAGCACAATACGGAGACTGGACATTATGGCGTAAAAGTGTGTATAGAATGTCCATGAAATTCCACAATTGATGAGAAAATTCAGAAATCTCGAGAGATGGTATTGGCGAACCGGCGAGTTATTATCGATGAGATGCTTGTTCTCTGCAGATTAGTCATGGTTCTGCTTATCAAATCATTCACGATGAGCTCGGCTTCCATAAAACAAGTGCAGATAATTTTTGACTCTCCCTAATATATATATATATATATAAATGTGCGTGTGTATGTGTGTGTATGTGTGTGTGTGTGTGTATGTGTGTGTGTGTGGAAATAAGAAAAAAGTATTCCTAATAGATAAACTTATTTTAGGTGATGAATTCGAAGTTAAAACATTTATTTTCTAAACCTTCATCTACTCCTTTCTTTTATTTTAATTTACATACTCTTTAGGAAAATACATTACATTTTAAATATTCTTTCAATTACCAATCCCGTCACCTTTTTCATATGATGAAACTTGATGGTTAATCTGTTATAGATTTGGTTTGCATATCCACACCCTTCAATACAAAAAAATTCCCCAGGGAGTCAAAAAGAGGAGTTTTCTAATTTCAAAAGAAGATACCCTAAGCTTTCAAAAAAATAACACATTTCGCTTGGTAACATTTTTTTCCCGATCCACCTTCTTATCTACCAGACTATTAATAATGTTGGTTACAACAAATAGTTCAGTCATTGGTAACTCCACAAATTCTATTATATTTTCGTAATTTTTTTAAGAACACGTGTATTAATATATAGATATCTTTTCATTCTAAAGGCATCCGTGAAGACCATAGTGGGCTGGAGGTATTTCTTGGTATCAAGGTCTTTGGGTCTACATTAAAGAATTATTCCCGTAAGTTGAAATCCTCTTCTTTAATTCGTAATCTTAAAACATTTCTTCATGGTTTGGAGAATATATATATATATATATATATATATATATATATATATATATATATATATATATATATATATATAAATATAAAGGTTTTACATATCTATTTATTAGGTGACAATAGATATGTAAAACCTTTATATATTTATTTTATTATATTATATAACAGATCTATTTTATATTGAGCACTCTACCAATAATACTGCCTTTGGTACACCGTTCCAGCAAAAGCTGAAACAGTTACCATCCCTCACTATATATACATATAAGTACTGTTATGTGCGATACTGTAATGATGTGCATACATTTTACATGTGACTGTGTGTATATATGCTTCAGTGTATAGCTTTTATGAATTAAAAACATGCCTGTACGTAAGTAAGTGATCGTGGACATAATAACCAAAGGTACATTGCCAAATAGATAGACGAACTGTATTTTATTACTATTACAAATGCACACACCATTATACACACATCTTCGTTTTGTGGTATTTTTGTTCCTTTGTTATACGTTAATAAGGTATATACATTTTTCTATTGACGGTTTTTATTTATTTATTTTTATTTTTTTTATTTTGAATTTTGACATGGCAACAGACTTAGAACATTTGACCGGATGACAGACAATATTAGGAACATTTGTTCTCAACAAACATTTTTTTTTTTAAAAAAAGAGAGAAATAAGAAATTACAGTTATTCGCCCATTTCATTCATAAAGGAGGAGAAGAAGAAAGAGAAGAAAAAAGGAGAGGAAAAGGAAATAAGAAAAGAAATTATAACCACACAAATAAAAACATAAGTACGTCCATTTCTGAAAATAAACTCTAATGATGAACTTCATGCTTCGAAATCGATAAGACAGAAATAACATCTTTTTGTTTTTATTTTTCATACGCATTGTATTGGCCTTCAAAATATTAATATATGTTAATAAAGTTGTTATATTACAAGAATTGTCCATTGAATTGCTTCTTGAAAGGAACTTAATGTTCCATGAGTTGTATTTGTAACATGAGTTATAAATAACATAACCGTGGTATTTCTAAAATACGCAGTATTACAACAATGGCTTACAAAGAGACACTTTAACAATATACTTATCCGCATAGTTTTTTATGCTTTGTGGCTAAGAGCAGAAAACCCTTTAATTGCTAATTAGCGAAACGGTGTCTCTTGTAGAAAATATAATTATAGCAACATGAAAGATTCAAATATCTGATGACAGTTTTTCTTTGGCGGATAATTATACCAGTTGCTACGGGATGTAAAACGCCGTTTCATGTTAACGACCATTGAAGGTAACTACAAATAGTTCAATTATTCGTAGAGTTACCGCTAAGAAGGCAAAGTCGAGAAAGGGTATATTAGGGTTTTTTTCAAAGACATTTTCTCCTCGGCTTATTTCAAAGCCAAAAGACTGCAATTTCAATATTCTTTGCTTAATGGCTTATCAATCTTTATGGGCTAATGGCAAATCCATTCGTGAAGAAGAAAAGTGGTATAAATATTTAACCCATAGCTGGGGGGAGGAGGCGGTTCATTCCTTTTTTATTATTATTATTATTATTATTATTATTATTATTATTATATAACCTCTCTGTGTTGGGTTGCTCTTAAAATAACAATGGAGTACTTATTATTATTATTATATACTCCTTTTGAGTTTTCACATCAGTGTTAGCTGAAGGTCTTTCACTGGAGTCTGGGTGACAGCAAGTCTCCTCAGGTCTCCAGGACTCTTCTGAGTATTCTGGTAGATTGCAGCAGTGCAGTGTTCTGAATGGTTTCAATCCTTCCTCTGATATCCAAACTTTCCAAACCTTTTTCTAATCCTTTTGGGACTGTTCCAAGTGCACCAACTACAATTGGTATAACTTTCACTTTCCTATTCCATAACTTTTTCAGTTCTCTGGCAAGGTCCAGATATTTGTCAATTTTTTATTATTATTATTATTATTATTATTATTATTATTTGCTCCTTTTGAGTTTTCACATCAGTGTTAGCTGATGGTCTTTCCCTGGAGTCTGAGTGACAGCAAGTCTCCTCAGGTCTCCAGGACTCTTCTGAATATTCTGGCAGATTGCAGCAGTGCAGTGTTCTGAATGGTTTCAGTCCTTCCTCTGATTTCCAAACTTTCCAAACCTTTTTCCAATCCTTTTGGGACTGTTCCAAGTGCACCAACCACAATTGGTATCACTTTCACTTTCATATTCCATAACTTTTTCAGTTCTCTGGCAAGGTCCAGATATTCCAAATATTTATTATTATTATTATTAGTAGTAGTAGTAGTAGTAGTAGTAGTAGTAGTACGAAAGTGAACCTAATAGTACGACTGGAGTTCGAACTCACTTACTACGATGTCGCTGTCCAGCATGCGACTTCAATATACTATTATTATTTTCACACCTTTTGGGTTTTTCACATCAGCGTTATCTGATGGTATTTTACTGTAGTCTGAGTGACAATATGTCCCTTCAGGTCTCTTCTGAGTATTCTAGCCGATTGCAGCAGTGCAGTAGTCTAAATGGTCTCAATTCTTCCTCTGATTTCCAGATCCTCCAGTCTTTTTTCCAAGTTTATTGGGACCGTTCCAAGTGCACCAACTACATTTGGTATCACTTTCACTCTCATGTTCCACAGCTTTTTCAATTCTCTGGCAAGGTCCAGGTATTTATCCATCTTTTCATTTTCCGTCAGCTTCACCCTGTGGTCTGCTGGGACCGCAATGTCCATTAGTTGACACTTTATTATTATTATTATTATTATTATTATTATTATTGAGTTTTTCATACCTGCCGTAGCCGATGGTTCACTGTAGACTGAGTGACAGCAAGTCTCCTCAGGTTCACAGGACTCTTCTGATTATTCTAATCGATTTTAACAGGGGTATAGTTTAGATGGTCTCGTTTTTTCCTCTGATTTTTAATTCACACTTTATTATTATTATTATTATTATTATTATTATTATTATTATTATTATTATTAGTGTGTATCAAAATTATTTCTGTTTGCCTATATATAATTCCTACAAAGCTTATTTCAAGTAGACACATAGAGAATATCCACTATATATATTTGTATATGTGTGTGTGTGCGTATATATATATATATATATATATATATATTATATATATATATATATATAATCATGAAAAATAGAAAAAACGACGGTATGTAACTATATAAAATTTGAAAAAACAACAAGGGGATCAGATGGATATTATGGAAAAAATATTTGAGTACTATTCAGAAGCAACAACACAATAAAAGAAAATTACAAATTACTGAGTTTTAAGTTGTTTCCCATATAAACGATTGCCCTGCTGATGGTTTATTAAACAAACCGAAATGTCCTAACGCCTGCTCCAACATTAAAATAACATCCATCTGAACAACTTGTTTGTACAATTGTTTTATGTACTTGCACACACACACACACATGCACACACACACGCGCGCGCACACACACACACACACACACACACAAATATATATATATATATATATATATATATATATATATTCTGATGCTTCAAAGAATTTTCATTTTTTAATGATTTTACTCTTTTACTTAACTTCAGCTACACATCCAATGACTGTCTCCACCCAATTACTATATCACACCTTGAGCATGTCTCCTCAAGTCTCCAGGATCTTCTGAGTATTTTGGTCGATCTTAACAATGCAGTTGTCGGGATGGTCTCGATTCTTCCTTGAATACCAATTCCAGGGCACCAATTCCAGTTCACTGATAAGGTCCAAGTATTTTCTTTCATTTTCACTCTGTGATCATTTTTTCTTGTTAATTGAAGAGGTCTGGTCTTCTGTCCGCGATTAGGTGATCTATTTGCATCTCAAACTGCCAGAAAATGTTATGTGTCTCATTTTCTATGGCGTATTATGGTTTTCGTATTTAGCATTTGGTAGTTTACTCAAATTTTCTTTTCTTGTACAGATCCCAGTGGGTCACCTTTTCCAGCCAATCTTTCCTAGTCTGTTGCATTCGCTTATTACATGATTAACCATTTCGTCTCCGTCTTCACACATCCTACATTTGCTATTCTGTTGCGTCTTATCTATTTTGCTTTGATAGAGTTCGTTCATATGGCATTATCTTTGTGCTGCAACTATGAGAGTTTCCCACTTGAGGTTTCCCTTCATTAACCATGTCCATGTGCAATCTCTCCAATATTTCGCTTGAAGTATCCATATAATTATTTTTCTTCTCGTTTCTGTTTTCTAGTTTTTGTCATTTTTTTTCTGTTTGTCTATATGTTGCAATTGCTGTTACTGGCTGATGCAATTAGTATTTCTTTGCTCGTTTTAGTGTATTCTCCGAGTCATTGAATTGTTGCATCTACACAATCTTGAATCTTATAGTAATGCTCCAGTTCTGAAGATCTGGGGAGTGTAGAGTACCGCTCATTGCCATTACTGGAGTGTTAGTACCTGTTAGAGTTTCATCTATAGACCAAAAAGATTTGTTTAAAGATTATTCGTTTGATAGGATTGTGTGCAAAAAAACTTTACTATTACACAAAAAATCGAAATATGAACGCACACTTAACGTATTCATTAACTGTGTTACGAATTATGACTTTAAGTGTAATAAAATTATAAAAATATGGTAAATGAAAAATTACCATTAACCGTTGTAAAAGTTATTGATAGCAGTTTGCTGACCTAGTCGTTGATTTATGATTGGCTGAAGAAAAGGGTGAGAATGGGACTGACTTAGGGTTAGGTAGATTTTGGCCGTCAGTCGGAAGGTGCAGACATGGGCCGTCTGTTCCCAAATCTTCTCACCGCGCGGTTAGAACTCTTTTGGGCTTCGGTTTTATAATAAATGCGTCTTTGAAAAAAACAGTCTTGCTTTATTATTAAAAACAAAGAAATGAGCACAGACAACTGCAGGCCAGAATAACAGAAGCTGTATGGAATAATGAAAGAAATCAACCCAAAAGCCATTAATATATCCGATACGAAAGGTATATATAACACTTGATGTATAAAATTGCCCTAGACAGGTTTGCATATTATTAACACTTATCTAACAATTTTATTTATAGACGATACCATATGCACGCACGTGTTTAAGCTTTCTTTATTATTTCCCATGTTATATCAGGGGAATTTCCAGGGTCATTTCCAAACCTAACTGGATCGTAAATTAGTATTCTCCTATTTTTCAAATACAGCACATCTATTGCTAATATATATTTGTATAATTTGTGATTACTTAAATAATATCATCATTTTTACATGTAATATTCTAGCGAATATAACAATTCCTGCTATCAGCGGAACCTGCGACTCGCAATGAAATATAATAGGCCAATTTTAATACTCAAGAGACTTGTCATATATGATAACTATTTGTGGCTTCTATTGGATTTTCATGGGAATAAGACGTAGCAGAAAATAAATTATTTCAACTACAATATTATAAAAGACAGTTTATAGGACTTCAGAGCTCTTTGTCATTGAACAGAATTTTAATTGGTATCGGTGTGTATTTAATTATTGGTGATACTGTACATACACACAGAATATTTCCAAGCATACCCTCTCGTACAAGTTCCTCTATTTGGTAATGTTTACAATATATAATAAGATGCCTTACTATCTCACCTTATATTCAAAAGGAACTTTGAGAAGGATTTAAAATGTTTATGAGTTTTGTGTTTCTTATTAAAGGAATCCAATAACTGTAAAGTTAGTAATGCAGTCAGTTTTGGATTTCTTAATTTGAATGTATTGAATTTGAATCCTTTATTCAAATTTCTTGAATGGCTCGGAATCAATATGTAAATGAGGATGAATTAGCCAATAGCGTTATAGATAATTGATCGTAAACTTTTTTTTTCTTATTTTGTACCGAATAAAATATCTTTAAATAAGTTTTTTTTAAAAACATGGCAAATGTACGTTTTTAAACACATTTTTAACTCATTTTTTTCCTATTCAAACCATAGATGCGACCCTAGCAGGTACTACCACTCCGGGTCAGGCTAGACCAGGAAGTAATGGTGATGAAGGAGTACCCCATACTTCCCAGAGCTCCAAAATTGAATCTTTACTATTAGATGCAGTCAGACTCTTACCCAGGACACTAAGATCCTCAGCCAGCGCATTCTAGCACATACATAATAAGTAAGGTTGGAGTTTACCATAAGGGCAAACTGGCTGTGACAATCATATAAGGCTACCTTGACATAACCAGCCGATTTATCGTAAGGGGCCTCTCTGAATGCCCGTCTAGCCTAAGTAAAAGCCAAAGGGAAGTGTTGTAGGTCATATACTGCTGAGCCACCAGAATTCCGTCCTTACGCTACCCATGACCAACAGGTGGTCCCATTGGAGGGATTTCAGAGGTGCAGTCGGTGCCTCAGCCGACATGGCTACAAATATACGCATAAAGCAATGCAGTACCATGCAGTACAAGAAACTAAAACTTGAAGGAGATGTTACACTTGCCATTGTTCCCATGCATTATATTGAAATTCAGAACGCAATTTAAGAAAACTTTATTAATAAATATGAATATTTATACATCATTCCGAGCTATATCTACATCAGTACTACTATATTGTTGGAAGATTCCACCTTGGAATATTGGCTAACGTACTGAACAGTGACATTGTACTAAGCGAGTCTGAATTTTGGCATTAAATAAACCTATAAAGGTTGACGTGTCACTAAACAAAGAAACCAAACCAATAATGTATTGTTACAACTCGTATCCCAAATTATCCAAGTATAACGAGCAAACCATGCTAGGTACTGCTGGAGAAGTAAGCGATGGGCTCCTACACATCGAAACGCCAGCAAAACCGTATATCCATTTGTTCTATTTCTCTGAATGTTTGAGATGAGGTTTGATGATTAGTATTATCTGCGTTATTCGGACTATTGTCTCCATCTTCATTCTTATTTGTACAACGTTTCGGCCGATATGCCCTCCGGCCTTCTTCGGGTATTTCTTGTCGGACTCGGGAACCTTCTCGGACTCGGGAACCTTCTTTTCGAACTCGGGAACTTTCTTGTCGTAATCGGGAGCTATCACGGAACTTTAAACCTAACCCTTTATTTAGTCCACGAGGGTATCCTGTTCTCATTCCGCTAACCATAGCTGGCGTAGGGGTTGTGTCAATTATGTATTCGGCCGAAACGTTGTACAAATAACAATGAAGATGGGAACAATAGTCCGAATAACGCAGATAATACTATTCATTTGTTCTGTTCCGGTCTCTGAATGTCATTTGAAGGACTTTCCAAGAGCGATGACCGGTAGAGATATGTTACGAATGAGAATCATAAAACCTGTTCTGTTCTACTGGCATGCCTTGATGATGATGATGATGTTGAGGAGGAGGATGATGCATCATTAGTATCACACATTCTACAAGTACATGTTTGGACTAAGCTTGCGAGTAATGACAATACTGAGTATGAAAGTTTTAATTTTTCTTTTCTTTTGGACTATAACAATAGTTGCTATCCATTACACTGGTTTACAAAAAAATATTTTTTGTCTGAGGCAAGAATGTGAATAGGTGTCTTTTTTTTACTAATTTGGATGTGCTAAATTCAAATTTATAAACAGTTTTGCTCGATCACCTCTAGTTTTCTGTCTTTTAAATAGTCTCATTTTAGTATATACAGAGTATATACGTGCTTATTTCAACAGTTGCAGCAGCTTATTACAGATAAAACAGGATAGATAAAGAACATTGACGGAATAAATATACTTGAATGACACAATGTACACAATTCAGAAAGAATTGGCCTTGTTGAGGCATCCTCGATGTTTTGACGAGCTTGGAGCCATTGGAGAATATAAAATAAAACAAAGTAAAATTAAATCATATGTAAGGCAATAAAATGTGCGTCGTTGGAAATTGTAATACAAATATATACCCAAGAGATTGTGTAACACAATTGTCGAGGGACACCTTCCTCCTGCGCTGCGAGGGACGACAGCCTCCTGCGTTGACTGCCAGTGCACTACTGGCTGTTGATTGAGACGTGTTCGCTACGCTTAACTGCCAAAATCCGTCTTGATATATAGCTATATATATACATATATATAATATAATGCTGTCACTTAAATTTATTGCATAATAACTAAAAAAGAAGACATGAGTCACACAATATTATAAATGAATCCTGAATGCATATACGCTTTTATGTACAGTATGTGTACAAAAGGTACAGTATGCATATCTAAAAAACTAGAGGTGATGAGTAAAAACGGATTTCAAATCTGAATTCAGCACCCCCAAATTAGGTTAAAACAGCTATTTTTGTGCTTGCCTCAATTTCTTTGAAAACCAGTGTTATCAGAGTTTGGTCTGGTTGTCTTTTTTTAAATATGGTACAAGGTAATGTTTCTTTAAGAAGGTTTATTATTATTTCTAAATAATTTTTGAAAGGTTAAGGAGAAACGAGAAGCGATACAAGTATGTTGAACTGAGGTACTAATATACAAAATTGCTGTAGAGAGAGATGGAGAGACAGACGGATGGAGAGAAAACAGGAAATATTCCATGATATATATACGTAGAGAGAGAGGTGGATAGATTGTGAGAGAGAGAGAGAGAGAGAGAGTGTGAGTAAGAGAGAAAGAGAGAGAGAGAGAGAGAGAGACCATCTACGTACATATAGGTATACTAAAATCTTTCCTTCCTATCTCTATCAATATATATATAGTCATATGCATATATATCTGTCTGTTTGTCAGTCTCTCCACATGCAATTTTTTTATGTTAGTTCCTCAGTTCAACGAACTTTTTATATCTTTTCTCAAGTTTATTTAACCCTCATACATTATATATATTATATATATATATATATATATATTATATATATATATATTATATATATATATTAGGGCGTGTTGTATGTGCGTTTATTTAGAAAGGTCTTTTGCATCTTTAAATTTACGTAAAAGTTCTTCTTTTTTTGTTCATGTGAAAGACGTTCATTATGGAAAATATTCCAGAAACTTTTTTCCATTGTCATACAAAGCAGAAAGATTCGCTTTCTTCTCTTTTCATTGACAAAGAACAAAAACGTTCATAAGTTCGTTTGATACATTTGTTCTTTAGAAAAAAATGTGGTATGATTTTTTTTTTCACCAAAAAAAAAACTGACCTCGTTAACCAATTCAGCTAATAAAAGAATAATGCGTCTGAATTTTTTTTTTCGGTATCTAATAAGTACTTGTCTGAACTCTGCAAGAAACCATATAAAGTCCTTCTATATTTAATTACGATTGTTTTCAAAAACGTATTCACCAATTATACAAACATTTCAATTTTCTTTTACCCTACCAAAATATCTTAATAAAAACTAAAAAAATTAATAAAAATCTGTGTTCCTTTTCAGTGTTAACAAGTGACACGTGTGAGGTTCGATGCCTGCGGTTTACGATAGGGTCGCAGTGGCGGGAGAGCCACTTTGAGAGGTTTAAAGTAGGCAAGGATTTTTAAAAAAACGAAGAAAAAATCGTATTCTAAAAATAGACTAAACAAGACTGACAGGCGTCAATTCCGAGCCCTTTAGCTGTAACAAGAAAAGAGGAAGGAAAAGTGTTAGAGAGAATAGAAAAAAGGGGGTTTAGAAAAGGTTCACGTGGAGTAGACGGGAAAAAGCCATGAGCCAAGAGACCAGCGTTAAGATCACACGCATGAAATATATCAGTCTAAGAGTCTTCTCATGATATCTGAATTTATCCTCGAAGAACCTTGGAATTACCAAACATATTAAGCTTTTCAAATACTACCAAAACTTTACATTCAAAAAATTAACAACAACACAGCACATCTTTTATAACTTGTTGGTAATTAACACAAATAATATGTATACATATATATATATATATATTGACATTTTCTCGATTTGTTTAGCCTTACATTTGAACATATATGCCCGCCTAAAATCATTAATTATTAACTAATTAATTTTCAAAATTAGGTATGACTTCAATTAAGCACATATCCTCCAAAAATTGTCGGCTTAAAGCCATATAAAAATAAACAGATTTGTTTGCTTACTTAAACTCATATATATATATATATGTATATATATGTACACATAAATATATTTCTTATATAAATAATTATAAACACACAAAAATTGTTTGTATAAATAATTATTAATACACAATTGTAATAATAATATAAAATAAATTAAAAAATTACTATAATACACAATTACAATAAATAAACAATAATAAAACAATAATAATTACAACTTTAACTACACAACTCTTACTATACAAATGTGTTACACCCCTCCACACACTCACCCCCTTTTTTTCTCATCACTTACTTAAAACACAAACATATAAATATAGACATACGCAGATGTCTTTCTTCCTAACACCCCCTTACTTACAACCCCCATACAACCCCCACACAGCAACTCAAAAGTTAAAAGAATATTTTCTCGCCACTTACTTGAAAAAACATTCTTCTTAATGAATATGCATTCACGCTCGCACGCACACGCACACACACCACACACACACACACACACAGAGAGACACACACACACAACAGTGAGGTTTGTTTCGATGTCGTTTATCATAAAATATATATACACACGCGCACGCACACACACACACACACACAACACCTAGAAAAATGCTGAATGTCATTTTTCAATACATACGCACACACAAACTCACACATACACACACACATACTCACATGCACACCATAAAAGAAGAATATTTGACGTCATATTTCAAACCATCTACCTTTCCAGCGATTCCTCTTCAAATTTCGAATTTTGAACAGATTGATAAACAGGGACTGTCACAGTTTTTCTCATTATTCTGTGATAACTTTTTTTTTACTCTTCCTTATATCAACAAAAGCCCTGGAGAAGATCTACTTAACAGATCGAAACACTGCAGCATCGGCTAATAAACTTACCACTCATTTTATTTAAACCTGTTTTTTTTTCAAATTTCTCACTATACTACATACCGTCGGATTCACTTCCATTTCTCTTCACACAACACACACACACAACACACACACACATATATATATATATATATATGTGTGTGTGTGTGTGTGTGTGTGTGTGTGTGTGTGTGTGTGTGTAGGAAGCACGTGGTGTAATGGTTAAAGTCATGGGAAATGGACTCGTCGCCCCGAGTTCAAATCCTGGACGTGGTAATTGCATTTCACTTAGCGCTAATACCCTTGGGAAATGCATGACAACACAGGGACTCTAACAACTTCAATAGAATTGCTCTGTGCTAACTACATATATCCTCATTAAGTAGCATAGTAAATATAAATTAGTGTCTAATATTTTGCTGAAGCTACAACTATCGAAGGCTGAAAAGGAAAAAAAGGAAAAGAGAATCCTTGGTACCAGCAATACCCTTATTCACAAAATACAATTTGAAACTATATATTGATAATGTAGTTTTAGTAAAATTAAATACTAACAAATGATATTTGTATTGAATATTACTAGCAAAAAAATACCTTCCGAGTGGTGTAAAAATTAATTGCCTGAGAGGGTGGGAGTTAAAAATTCAATGTCAGAGACTTTGTACTATAAGTAAGTAAAATCATCAAATCTATCTAAGGAGTAAAAAAAAATAAACAATTTAAAATGGAAACTTAGTTTTGATAACTTTAAATATATATTAAAATAAAACAAACTATATATAAATATATAATACCGGGAATGTATTTTTTTAAACTAAGGTTGCATGCTCAAATTTTGAGGGCCGTATCAGCTCAGTCGGTAAAGCGTTCGGCTAGAAACCACAAGGTTCCTAGTTCGATATCGGCCCTCGCAACACAGCGTATGAGTAGCACAGGGATCTGTGCGGTAAAGAAAGGAGCTGATGGTAAGTGTGGCGCTTCACCTCAGACGCAAAAACAATATCCTTGGTCTAGCGCTAGTGAAAAAGTGAAAGACTCCCTCGCTGATTGGCTGATACCGACTTTAGGCCACTCCGACGACTTTTTTATGGCGATTTTGGGTAGTAGTTTCGGTTACAAATGAATAGAGACCTAATCTCCATTATTAATAGAGATGTTAGACAATCGGTATCGATGATGAGTATTAACTAAGTCTAGTTTAGTAAATGACTAATCCGAGGATTTATCTATGAGAGAAAAAGACTCGTGTCTTGCCAGTAACACTTTGTGAGTGAGTTTATTGATTGATTAATTGATTGGTTGGTTTTAACGTCATATATATATATATATATATATATATATATTATATATATATATATGTGTGTGTGTGTGTGTGTGTGTGTGTGTGTGTGTGTATTTACCAATCCCTCCGCACAAGTAAGTTGTGACACAAGGTCAATTTCTTAAGCGGAGTTTAACTGGTTTGAATTCAGAGTTTTTCTTCTCCTAGATTGGTTTCCTAACCAATGTTATAGAGCTCAATCCGCCCTACTATTTATCCATTGATGTAGGTAGAATAGTTGGATTCATACTTTTCCCTAGAGTATTAGCATTATATGAAATGCAAACAGTCTTCTCCAGGAATTGAACTCGTCTAACCGTGTCTATTTCCTGCGACGGTAACCATTACACTACGCGCCTCCATTTCAACGTCATATAAATCCATCTTTGCTTATTTTATGCTGGGATGAAATCATAATACCGAATGTTGCTTGCAGAAAAACATTTCGTCCTAAAAAAAATATTCTTTATTTAAAGGACACAATATTTATTGTTGGTTTTGTTCAGATTTTTTACTCGTTTTTAACTGAAACTAAAAACAATAAACTTTATGCGAATAAAAACATTAGCGATGAATATATAGAAAAAAGATATTTGGATTTCCAAATTATTCTTGAATTAATGTTATTCTTTTTTTATCGTAAATAAACAAATACTTTTTACAACACAACGTAATTTCAAAGTTTCACAGAATTTTTTAAAATCTGATTCAAATATTAAAGTTATCTTTCATTGAATTCGGCTTGCTGATATTTCTGGGAAACGACCCTTCGATGAAGTTTTTTTTTATTTCTGTGTAGTTATGTTCTGTGAAGTCAGTTTTCCGGCGAGTGATATTCGATATAATGAATCAGGCCCTTTTATGCGTACAGGTTAGAGAATCGTGCACATTGTGCGTTGATATTCACATTTTTGCGTAGTTGTTTCTTAAGAAGCATTACACACGATCCTATCAAATATAAATCATTTGCAATTAGATCTATTTGATCCACAGTGGAGCAAAGGGTAATGGCAATGAAGGGGAACCGCATCCTACCCAGACCTACTGAACTGGAGCCTTATCATCAGACACTGTTTTGTGTCATACCTATGACATTCCTTTTTGTGTGGCTGTCATCACTACTGTAATCCTTGGTATTGGTTATATTTGATTCCAGGTATACATCTTTTACAAGTTGGTGCTTGACAAACAAAACTATTCCAATTACCTAGTTAGAGAGTGTATTTGTCGCATATCCCACTTGTATGGACTGGATACAAGGCCTCGTTTTTACGTGGGCCCACCCACAAGCCGAAGATCATGGGTGGGAAAGAACAAAAATTGCGTCGATCCCGTCGGCATTCCCCCACAAGGGGGCGCCTCAGGCGCTGGGCAATAAACCCAGCCCCGCCCCCAAGGGGACAGGTAATGCCTGGTGGGAAATCCCCCTGGGATCGACCTTAATAATTGTACTTTAACCCGGTCCAGTGGCCGAAGAACACTGAACCCCCCGGATGGGGCAGAGAAAAGAGTTACCCGGTT
>CM042145.1:79696643-79711643 GCA_023376005.1 Doryteuthis pealeii
CTCATACGCTGAGTTGGCGGGGACCAGTATCGAACTAGGAACCTTGTGGTTTCTAGCCGAGCTTCATGTAAGTATTCTTAATACAAATAATTTATAGTCAACAATGGCATCAAGAATTCCTATTGAATACCAATCATTTGTGTGTCCTCGAAATGACGTTAAACTGCATCTAATGATGACGTTGGGGAACTCTGGGGCAAGCGGAGTACGCCTTCATTGATATTACTCCCTGACACGAAGTATCAATACCTGTTAGGGCCCCATCTAGGGGTAAAATTTTAAAATGATTAGTTGTTGGTTACTTAGTTGGTTGGACCTTATGGCATGTCAACCCTTGTTGGGTTATTTTCTGACAAAGACGTTTTGTTGTATTCATTCTTGATGGGTATTCAAGTTTTTTTAACTCAATTTTTTAAAACAAACTTTTTAATTTAATTTTTGCATTAAGAATAGTTACTTGAAGCTCTAATTATTTTACTAAGGATTATTATTGGTTAATTCAAACCATATGTATATATATATAATGAACTAAAACCAATGTATATACCCCATGATGAAGATTGGCGAAACAGTCGAAAGCGCTCGGGATAACAGTATTGGAAATATTCTATATCAATTGGATACAAACACCAAAAAGATCGCCAGACGACTGGAAAAAATACAGATCCCAAAAAATGAAAAAAGTACTCCGTGTTATTCAATAGCACATGCATAAATATAATATATATTATATATATATATTATATATATATAATATTATATGCAAAACAATTACTATTGTTATGTAGAAATAGTTACTTTAAACTATAAATTATTAGATAGGAAAACTTGAAACCATGCCACTGTGTGCAAATTATTTGTATTAGATAGTAAACTTGATATCATATGACCTTGTTACAAAAACACTTAATAAATAACTACACGAAAATTAAATATAGATGTACAATGAACGCAATTCGCTAATCTCTTGGCAGGAAATAACCTTTATATATATTAATAAAAAAAAACTCCCGACAACACATAAAATCGAAAGCAGGCGTTTACATTATTACCATGTAATAACTGTCACAAAGAATATTGGAAAAACATCTAGAAACTTAGGTAAGCGCATTTACGAACATAAACGTAGCATTAGAATAGGTGACGTAAATAATTGTCTCTTCCAACATGCATTTAATGACAAACATAGTTTCGATTTCGAAAATGCGTATATGTTGACCTATATCCATGACAATAGAGTTAGACAGATTTTTGAAGCTAGTGCTATAAGCAACATTGAAAATGTTAACTATAGGCCTGGCTTCTTCAATATATCCAATACATAGGCAAATCAATAATCGGTGGTTATAAGATTGCAAACCCCGGTCACAACAATACAACATGACACGTCTATGCATGCGTATATATATATATATAATA
This sequence comes from Doryteuthis pealeii, assembly GCA_023376005.1. Taxonomy (NCBI): domain Eukaryota; kingdom Metazoa; phylum Mollusca; class Cephalopoda; order Myopsida; family Loliginidae; genus Doryteuthis; species Doryteuthis pealeii. Next base: position 79,698,063 of record CM042145.1, read on the forward strand.
TATATATATATATATATATATATATATATATATATGTGTGTGTGGTGTGGTGTGTGTGTGTTGGTGTTGATATATATATCTGCGTATATATGGATATATGTGTTAATGTATTGTTTTGTTCAGATAATATTAAACCTTCTAATTAATCTTCTATTTTTCTAAATATTAACATCCATATAAAATACGTCATATCTTTGTTAGCTTTTCGTTCTCCGTTTATTCACGTGTCTGCATGCGTCATCCTATGATCTTCCTTTTTCATTTTTGCACATGCAATGATTACGTCATCAGCTTTCGTAAGCAAACGCACATATAAAAATTAACTGTTAATAACATCATTTTCACATATTCACTATACACTTAACATCTTTCATTTGTCCCTCACAAAAACATTCCTTACAGTGTCCTAATGATGGTATAATACCGAAATACTTATATTGATACATAACTTGTTTTCCCCTGATCGTAACATCTGTTTGTTATATTTTTGAAATATTTTCTTCATAATATATATATATGTATGTATGTATGTGTGGTGTGTGTGTGTGTGTGGTGGTGTGTGTACAATATACGTAATTTTCTAATCTCTAGGCATAAATAACCCCAACAGTTTGATATGCCATATGATCAATCAATTTTGTTATGTATGGATAGTTATTTCTCTGAATTTTCCCGAGTTCGAAAAGATGTTTCCCGAGTTCGAGAAGGCTCCCGAATCCGACAAGAAATACCCGAAGAAGGCCGGGGGGTACATCGGCCGAAACGTTGTACAGATAACAATAAAGATGAGGACAATAGTCCGAACAATCCAAATAATACAAAGTATGGATAATTATTTGTTAAATTTTAAATTCGCTATGGCACACCAAGGGAGGATCGAACTCACTATTAGATAAGGATACTAGAGACCAACGTGCTAACCATTACACTACCAAGAGGCGCCCGTGCTAGGTAAATATAGCGCTTTGTTTATGTTTATAGTCTTCTCCTGCATCATTTGCTTGATATAAGCTTTGCATGATTCAATGTACACCATTAGATTTTACTGCTTTCGTCATATGTCTTAGGCTATTTCTTGCCCTCTTGCTCGGTAGGACATCTCTCTTGATTTAGATATCGGTTCGGTTTTTTACATTTATCACTGGAAATGATGTTGGTCCATTTGTCAGCGTTCCAAAACAGATGTTCTTTGTTAGAATGTTTTCTTTTTATTAGATGTTCTCTTGCTAAGTGAAATCTTCTTCTTTTTTTCCTCCTTTATTTTTATTTTTACAGCAAGACATCCGGAAGATTATTTTTATGTTCTCTCTCTATAAACACACATATATATTTTTTTTTAGAAACACTCTTTTAAGATCTGCCATTTAGCTTAGCTTAGCTAGCTTAACTTCAGCCCTATCGACTGGGGCTTTAGAAATACACGACTGCACCTTGCAGAAGGGTAAAGACCACACCCCTAGCAAATGGGCCACTGTTGGCCGTGGGTGGCGACCCGGAATACTGGTGGATGAGCAGTCCATGACATGCAACACTCCACTCTGTTCTTTACTTAGGCTAGATGGACGGTCGGAGAGGCCCCTCGATCAATCGGCTGTCACATCAAAGCCCTAGCACCTATCTAATTGTCTCGACCCTATTGCTTTTATGGCAAGCCTCAACCCGTTTTATTCATATGTCTGTCTAGAGGCCTAAGTAGAAGTGTTTCATGTCATGGACTGCTCATCCACCAGGATTCCGTCTTTAAGCATCACAGATCACCAACCGGGGCCAAACAAGTGGACTCATTGGGGGTGTTTTACCTCTCAGCAGAGGTTCAGTCAGTGTATACTAAACCCAGCCGACTGTGCTGATCATTTTTTTTTTTGGGGGGGGGATAATGAATTTAGATCGCCCATGTTTTTATGATCTATGGAGAGATGTATTAAAACAAAAAGAAGAGGTGAAAGTGAGTCACCCTGGAAGATTCCATTTTTAATGTTCAGATTATTAGTTTTGAACATGCCCTTTTCATTGATTCATCTGATATTTGTATGTCACCTTTCCGTATTGAATTTTGGGATTGTTCTTATATTTGAGCATATCTGTGTTACATAATTATTAGTACCCTAACACTTATTTACAGTAGTGTAGAAACCAAAATGGCTGTTATAAGTTGTAGCCGGCGGCCTTGAAGGATTGAGTGACAAGGCTTGACCTCATCCTGATCCTTCCGGTGGATACCGTGAGAATCGGTGGAGAAGACCCTCTTCCGGTTTAGATTAGAAAGAGAGTTTAGTATCAGTATCGGCCAAAACACGAAAGTGGTAAATCATGTTAAGCACACGGCCGACTCAATCTGCGCAGGTAGTCTGGTGGGGATTTCGGAATAAAATATGATCTAAAGCAAATCGAAGTCTTGGGTTATTATCTAAAAACTACTAATGACACAGGGCTTCTGATTAAGAGAAATCTCCAATGGAAGACCAGATACGAAGTCCCCAAGACGAAGTCCAGACGCTAGAAGAAGAAGAACGTAAGATACCAAAGATGAGCAGAAGAATAATAGAAGTAACGAGAGTATACAACGTCTGTTCAGGATTTTAAAAATCCATTCGTGCTGCACTCTCTCGGAAGTTTTTGGTAGTCAATCCAAATTATTCTTGGCTTTTCTAAACAATGGCGAAATGGGTGGGTAAATACATCCATCACCAAATCATTCTCGCCGTTAAACATTAAAGCTGATGAGAGTATTCATTTCTGTTTAATTTTCCTCAGTTTGTGAACTAACCGTTCATCAGAACTGGGTTCAACTAAACACAGTTCTCATCTTTACCAAAAATTCCTTTGGCACCTCTTTAAAACACGTGGGCAGGATGAATAACACCATAATCCTGTAATAACTTATTAAATGTGTTGTCGCATTTTCAGATGATGACGCACAAATTGATCTTGTGTTCAGTTTTTGTGTTACACTTAACCAAGCCCTTGCTTAAAATGCGCTACCCGCATCCTCATCCTTCAAGGGGACACTAAACATCATCCGGTGGTGAGGTTCCAATACCGTGCTCTGGATAGAATGAGTCAACCCATTGCTCTTTTGTTGGAACCATTTTATATACCAGAGGAGGATTTGCTTTTTTTTATTTGTCTAACGGTGTACCACTGCTTGTGGGTTATCTAATGCCGAAAATGCTTCACTGTAAATGTTTGATTGTAATCATGAATATATTTTCAATGCCCTATTGTATTTTTTCATTTATTTTAACTCAATTCCAAACATATTTTTAAACTCATTTTTATCTATTTAACCCATAGATGGGACCCTAACATGTACTTACCACTCCGGATCAGAGGGAACTTAGGGGTTATGGTGATAAAGGAGTACTCTACAACTTACTAGAGTTCAGAATTGGAACCTCACCACAGATTGCAGTTTACGTCATACTAAGACACTAAGACACTCAGACACCGCTTTCTAACACATATAAGGTGCACTGTATATGGGTTGGGGGTTGCCATAAGAGCAATATAGGTCGGGACAATCATATAGGTGCTAGGCTTGATGTAACCAGCCTTAGATTACTTGAATTCTGAGACGCAGACATGAACTGAATGTTATTCAATATCAACATTTATAGCTGATTTTCAATCAGAGGTGCTAACCTGAAAAATAAAAATCCATTGTTTTCTAAACTGTCTTTGTATTACATGTTTCTCAAAACAGGGCCACTTCACTTCACTAAGCATAATAGTAAAGAAGGGAAAAAGCAGGTATTTGCAAATGGATGAACACACCACTGTTACCATGAGTATTTTTCAATCAATATTAGAAAATTGTGCTGTTGTGCCCATTTTTCAGTGAGTACTACTGGCCGAGAGAGAATAGAACTGATCTGTATTTTTATTTGTTTTATTTGCTAGAATATCCGACTTTGGCCTAAGACATATTCCTTTTTGGAAAGATTTAGCGATAAAAATAATTTTTGTGCTTTCAGAGTGATATGTTTACTGGGTTGCGTGAAAAGCGTCGAATATTTAAAATGATAAACTTTTTTTTCTTTCCGTATTCTACCTTTTTTCTCTGCCACGGAATGAGCAGTTCCCTTCCCGATAAGCAAAGAAATATCTTCATATTTTTTCGTCCATTGAATAGAGGTAATAACTTTTACAATATACCAGCTCTTTATACAGTTTTCAGTAGAAGGATATCATGGGTTTTAAAATGCCGCTGAAGCAAGTGCAAATAACAAGAGCGGTTGGGCGGTATAGATTGAACAACAGTAGCATGCAATTCCTGTATTTATGATAAAGAACTTACTTAAAAATAGTCTCACTATGTGGGGACACGATGTGACCGCTCGATCACCAGACTCTTGTGACTACTATCTCTGGAATACCAGGAGTCTCAAGCTTTCAACATAGACACCAGATAACTGACAAAATGAAAGGTTTTATTCGTCATGAAATCGCAGTAATACCAGAGGTGAGCGATGTTGAGACTTTATAATGTTGGTTTGTTGTTTGGTTGTTTTTTTTTTTACATACATAGCAACCCATTTCAGGTTATTTAATGCCGAATCAAGACATTGTTATAAACAAAGGACCCAGGTTACAGTACCTGCTGTTGTTTAAGTGGTCATCGAATTAAGCACTGAACCGAATTATCGCTGCTTAACGAGAAGATGAGACAGAGAGGAGAGAGAAAGAAGAAAGGATGGAGAGATAAGAATAGTAGAGGAAAGAAAGATAGAAGAGAATAGAGAGGGGGATAAGAGAGAGAGAGAGAGAGTGAAAGAGAGAGAGAGAAGTGAAGAAATGTTTGTTTGGTTGTTTTGTTTTACGACATAGCAACCCTTTTCGGATCAATTAATGCCGAATCAATAATTTTGGTATTCGGTTTCTTACAGTACATGCTGTTGCTTAAGAGGTCACACATGCTAAGTATTGAACAGGCTCATAGCTACTTGACTTCGGTGATCTAGCGAAAACCCTTTATAAGTGTATAGCTCGCGAGAGTAAGCATTTGTATGATATAAAAACTAAAAGAAACTGACTGCAGTGACACATCAAAATATTTTTCAATCTGATACTAAAAATAATTTCTGAATAGGATCTATGTTGTATTATTTATCTATATTCCAACCCCCAGAGATTATTCGGCCGGACTATCTATGCATATATAAAGGGAAGTTGTGTGAATTTGTTTCTCCGGAGGAAACTTCGAAAATAAACATTAAATATCACCAGGGTGTGGTTTTTGAGCAAAAGTAATGAAGATTGTATTTATATTATCGAATACATTTAAAAGATTAAATAGCATTATAAGATAACGTTTAATTTTCGGCGTTTTTTGCTAAAAATTAAAAAATAAACATGAGTAACGGAAGCTCGATCAATTTTTTATTTTCATTTTTTTCATATTAAATCTACATTTTTACTGATTCAAAGTTGTAGTAAATATTTCATTGTACAGGATAAACAATCGTTTATTTAATCTATTTTTTATTATACAATTTTTATGGACTAAGAAATAATCACTTAGTTACACTTTGACATCGAAATTACGGTGAGTTGATATTTAATTTTTAAACATTAAAGAAACAAATACAAAATTATTTCCGAAAAGATGTGTTTTTTAGATTTTTTTTTTTTTTTGGCATTTAATATTTTAAATAGGAAACATTAATTTTCCCCAGAGGTTTTATGCCTGAGCACTTTTTTTATTTAAAAATTAAAATTTACATAGTTATGGAGTATGTAAGATCGATTTTCCGTCGTTTGTCAATGTAAACAAAACCTTTTTTTCATGTTTATTTATTTCAATATTAGAAATACAAATAAAATCATGATACTAATGCAGAATAGTTCGCAGGAGATAATATCATTATATTACCTAATACATTTCACGGAAATACATGAAAACTTTGAGACACTCAAGTAAGTGGGTTAGAATTTAGGCTCCTTCGTGAGTTTCTGTAATCTAATGTTATTTATTCGTAAAATAAGATTCTAATGATATTATCTATTGCGCGTCATTCTGTATTTGTACCAAAATCAGAACTGTAATTTAATATTTAACTTTTAAGCACATTCAAAATTCTTTTTTTTTAAGTATGTATCATTTTTTTTTTTTTTTTTTTTATTTAGTTTTCTTTTCTTTTCGTAATGTTTCAAGTCAGTAGACTTTTTGATTTAAAAAATAATATAATATACTTAGTATTGTATATTTTTATCAAATTTTATCAAATTTATAGTATAGTATACTATAATAATTTGATATTCGATCGGCTACGCTTTTGAATTAATAATGTTATTTTTTAAAGATTATTTATCGTTTTACATAAATTTGATTACTTTATTTAATTTTTTTTTTTTTTTTGCTTTGAAATAGTAATCTGAAATTTAGAAAATCGCGTCATTTATATTTTATTTTTGAAAATATATAGTTAATCATTGAAATTAAAATTTCTTACTATATCATTATATGATGTCACTCTCTCTTCTCCGACGAAAAGAAAATTCCATGACCTCCCACCAGGCCGGATAAAAATAAGATCTTTTTTACGTGGTGATTTTTATGGGTCATCCTGCGAGGATCGAACTCGCTATTTAGTTGTAATAGATCTGCAACCGATTATTAAACCATGTTTTTATCTCCTATACCCGGGCTTCGCCGGGTAGCCGCTGCTAGTATATATATATATATATATATTAAGGATTTGAAGGCAATTACAATGCATTGTAATTGCCTTCAAATCATTAATATATAATAACATACTTAACAATGCTTCAAGCAAATTACCAATTACTATTATATATATATATATATATATGTGTGTGTGTGTGTGTGTGTGTGTGTGTGTGTGTGTTGTGTGTGGTTCTCTTATAAATGTAATACATATCACATAGTCTATATATGGAAATAATGATAATAACTCAAAGAAACTGTTCAAAAATAAAATGTACTTAAATCTAATGCCGTTGGAATAGATGCATACGAAAAGAATTATCAGTTTGTGATATTTCTAAGATCCTATTTCCTTCGTCCGGTCATAAAAATGAAATTCGCTAGCTGCCCTCGATAGTTAGTAGCTCTTGGTCTAGTTATCTGGCTGCAACTGGAATAAGACGTTTAATACCGATATAGTGATGTCCTTTTGCGAAATAGTGAAAATCCAATTGGGATCAAATTGCAATTCGCTTATGAATGTGTGACAATCTGTTTCTGTATATCTATCTACCAAACCCTCCACACGAGCAACAAGGTCAATTTCTTAAGCGGAGTTTAACAGGTTTGAATTCAAAGTTTTCCTTCTCCTAGACTGGTTATCTAGCCATGGTTAAAGAACCCAGTCGGTCCTGCTATTTATCCATAGCTGGAGGGAGAGCAGGATTCATACCTTTCCCAAGGGTATAATCTGTTTCTGTATAAGCTCGATCAACCAGCAGCTTAGGGATTAATATTGAGAAGCCTGTAACTCCTGTGAAGGGGGAAATCCTTATGTGTTGGCATATTGCGTATGTCTTGGAGAAAAATTGGTAATGCTTTCAGATATAATTCTTTACGAGCTATTATAATTGTCTTGGTCGATGAGCTCTCTCAGTTTGAGAATGATACAAAGCGGATGATACAAAGGTGTTTTCAGCCCATGGAAACCAATTTCTTTTGAATAGTTCTGCGAAGAATTTTGCTTTCAAATTGGCCACTTCTATCAGTGACAGTTATATAGTGACATTCCGCACTGGTGATCCAGGTATCACAAAGCCTTTGGCCACTGACCGTTCTGTTATTTTAATTAGTGGATTAACGTTAATCCAACGCGTTCAGCGGTCAATATTAGATTAGGAGATACCTGTAGTGGATTCAGTACGAAACTTAATTATTGCGGAATTGAGCAAGTGCACAGTTTAGACACGAGAGAGATAGAAATTAAAAATCTCGAACACGCTAGGCACATGATAACCTTTAATGGGTGATATCCATTACAATCAATCAATCAATCGGAGAGAATTTTGAAAGTATTCCTCGTTATTGTGCTTTTATTATTTTCTAATTATGATTACATATGTTACATAATTCGTGGGTAGCCTACGAATTATGTTAGTGTAGTTAGATTTTGAATTGAAGTTCGTTGAAATTCAAAATCGGAGAGAGTTATATTATCCATAGATAATGACCCCCCCCCCCACGACTTCCGCGAATGAGAAGGCGTGAGAATAGAAATTTTGTCAGATTTCGGCCGTTAGTCAGAAGGAGCAGACGTAGGGGTCCTTCGCTCCTGGGAGACCGAATTCTAACCGTGCGGTAAGAAAACCTTTTGGCCTGTGGGTTTTTAATAAAGAATATGAAAAACAAATGTCTTGATTACATAATAAGCAAGAAATAAGCAGAGAAATCCAGCCCAAAAGAACGAAGAAAGAACAATTTGAAAAGTAAGAACCCATCTCATCTCCTCATCTCTCTCATCATCATCGTCATCATCATGTCGCGCATGCAGCATGGGTATCCATGGCAATCTCTTGCCAACCTTCCCTATCATTCATTGCACCTGGGAGCTCCTCTGTGGAGCAACCAGCATATTCGCATAGCTGGTCAATGTAGGTCCTTGCAGGGCGCCCCACACTTGCATGTCCATGTGTTGGCTTCCACAGGAGAACGTCGCTTATGAGTTCATCCTTGCTTCTCCAGCAGTGTCCTGCATGCCTTGTCTGTCTCACTCGGATAGTTTGTGAGATGGGGGACAGGTGACCGTACAGCTGTTTCCTTGTGGGGTGCTGTTTCCACGACTTGTTCAAGACTGCACGCAGCATTCTTGTACAGCTTCCATCTAGCTTATTCTCAAGACGCTTCGTTAGGGTCCAGGTGGTGCAGCCATATAGCAGCACCGACACAACCACAGCCTGGAAGAACTCTCTTCTCACTCTCAATTATATACCCGATATGTAAAGGGGTACATAATACATAGACAAACATGCAAACACACACACATACACACGCGCACACAAAGATGTGATAATGATTAAGAACTCTCCCTGTCGATGGAGGCGTATGAGGACCTAACAGTTCAAATAAAGTTATAAACTCTAGGACTAACAGCATTGGGGTTTTTGTGGAGGGTCGTGGTGTAATGGTCATTGAAGTACAAAATAGACTTGACGATGTTAAGTATCTGGCCGCCATCCTTGGCCAGTTGTAAAGAACTTAAAGTAAATAAGTAAGTCCCGAGTTATAGAATCCTTTGGCAAGTGAATAAGTCCTGTGATATAGAATCCTTCGGTAAGTGAATAATTCCTGTGATATAGAATCCTTCGGTAAGTGAATAAGTCCTGTGATATAGAATCCTATGGTCCGTCGTCCAAGAAGATCCAAGTAGTAATGCTTAGGTATGACCAGAAAAGGCCAGTATGAATAATATTATCAGCAGCAGAACACTGCCAGTGATTGGACAAGAAGTTGGTCACATGGTTGTCGGCGAGTCTATAAGTAGAAGCGGACATCTGGCACACACCTTATATCACAAAGATTTCAACAGACGACCCGATGTTTACATTTCCCATAGGGTTAATACTCTTGAGATAGGTATAAATCCAATTATTCTCCCTCCAACTATGAGTAGATAGTAGGTCGGTCTAGTCTAGGAGAAGAAAAACTCTGAATTCAAACCTGTTAAACTTTGCTCAAGAGATTGACTGTGTCACATCTTACTCGTGTAGAGGGCTTGGTAAATATGGAACTTAGAATAAACATACGAAGTTCCAATTACCGTCGAATTGGTAAGACAAGAAAGCCGTAACTTAATACCTTGTTGCAATCCTACTGCGGAATGCCAGAGTATTTATGAAGCTTTATAACATTATGGAAACCAAACAGCCAATCAGAAATCAAGGAATGAAATCCCCCAAATACAATTAATGGACTATTCTTTAGTTCGATAAAGACCAGCTGTTTTAGGCACTAGTCAGTAGTGCATAGTTGCTGTTGTTCAAACCAACAACATACTCTTCTCACAACACAATTGGATGCTAATCACCCAACAAATCTCGGTAATCTGAACAAAAATCATCCATTGAGATGTAGAGATTTGGGTAATCTGAACATTAGCTACATAAATGATAGTAACCTCCCCTTGTTTCTTTCACTTTGAGGAAACCTTATGTTTTTGTCATATGTTTCACCGTAAATTTACACTGAAAATACAAATTAGTTCGAATCACTACAACTGCATGTTTTAACACGATAATATCATAAAATGTGTTCTTAATAACAATTAAGTTCATTTTAAATAATGCAAAAGCAAAATTAGGAACACATTTTATGATATTTTCGTGTTAAAATATGCAGTTGTATTGATTTGAACAATTTCGTATTTTCAGTGTAGATTTACGGTGAAATGAAAATGGCCGACCAAAACATAAGGCTTCCTCAAAGTGAAAGAAACAAGGGGAGGTTACGCTCATTTATGTAGCTAATGTTCAGATTACCCAAATCTCTACATCTCAATGGAGAGTTTTTGTATAGTGATGAAATTCTGTGTCATACCAGCCACAATATTAAATAATCTGATAACAGAAGAAACATACAAAAAAGTGACAATAACTGTATATAACTAATTTACAGATATGTCCATTTTAGAAGTAACAAACGTGAAATAATTTTATAGAAGATCCAATTCTTGCATGTGAATGCAACCTATCAAAGATATTTTTGCGTAAAAGCTCTAGAATGGATGTCTTGGGGAATGGACTGGAAATATCACAGAATAATTTACCATCTTTATTGGACAGAGAAAAGTTAGGGAATCGTTTAATTTCTTCGACTTTTGGCTGAGCTTTCACTATTTCTGGTGTTGGTAGTCTCCGCGATGTAGTGGTTATCGTACTCGGCTAAGACATCTTTTCATAATGGAGATTGTGTGTTTTTCTGTCTGTAACCGAAACTATATCACTACTCAAGTCATAATAATGGAGATTGTGTGTTTGCCTGTCTGTAACCAAAACTATATTACTACTCAAGTTACAATTCCCTTAGTTATTTACGTCGCCTTCTTCATGAATATATTTTTTACTTAAGCCTCAATAATTAATAACATTGTTTTACGTAATTAATACTGTTGACCTTACCTAAATACTAATAATATGCACGTGTATTTATATATACAACAACATTGTGGTTTACAGTGTGAACGGGAAGGATAATTTGCATATTGATATTAAAATATGTGCAAAAATCTCGAGAATAAATCGCAAAAGAAATCCATTAACAAGAAGAAATAACTGTAATTTTATTCTTTACATCGTATTTTGACTGAATAGTTAAATTAGGAAAATTTAGTAATGAAAGACAGGAGTGTTGGAAGATGATGGAAGAGTAAGTTTCCGTTGTTCTATTTTTCGATTATACCCGCCTCTGTTTCAAATCATTTTATCTGCATTCTTATTCAGTTTCATTAGCCTTTCTAATTTAATATAATATTTTATTATATTAAAACTTAAATATTTCTGCCCGGAGGGTGCATACATTTTCTAGTTGTAGTAAACGAGTCGCACCATTACAGGCCAAAATTATCTAGGAAGTTGAAACCTAATAACAGATTAGAGATATGTGCGAACAGAGAAGATGCACTGACATGTCCTTCTTGAATGTAGTATTTGGGCTTCTAAACTAGTTTGATACAGACAGCGTATTTTCTGGTTTAGTAGTGTTAAAAATTTGATAGGAAATCACACCTCACCGTAAACAAATAGCGTTATGGGAAAAAGGAAGAACGGTCTTCAAGTGGTCAAATTAAATCGCGTTATCCTCTCGTATTCTCTCCATTAGCGGCGGAGATGGAAACAGTTGATGGGGGTAATGTGATATCATTTACTACAGGGGGTGGTCAAATGGAATTACTGGCCCCTATATCTATGCCACTAATGTATATAATATATAATATATATATATATATATATATATATATATATATAGAGAGAGAGAGAGAGAGAGAGCAGTACAAAGGTAAGAAACCTATTTTATCTTCTCCAATAGCTTATAGAATAATTATATTAATTTGATGCTTCAAAAGAGTCTAATAATAGATGGGAAAAACTTTCCATTAGGGACTCCTCTCTCAAAAAATATTTTTTTCTTATCCTTTTTATTTTTCGTTATTTTTTTTTACTTTTGAGAGAGGTCCTTTGGAAATGATATTTCATTCATTTCACTCATTTTAATTAATTATTTCCTTCATTATTTCATTTTGCCATTAATTCTTAACTAAAAAAAAAAGAAAGTATCACCACGCAAAAAAAACTTAAGCACGTCCATTTCTGATTTTGGTCTCTGAAGATAAAGTGTTCTTTGAAATCGATAAGACAAAAAAAACATCTTTTTGTTTTTATTTTTATGCGCATTGTATTACCTTCAAATTATTAATATATTTAACATACTTAACAATGCTTCAAGCAAATTACCAATTACTTTTATATATTATATATATATATATATATATATATATATATATAAACTCGAACACATCACCCCTGATGATGGCACTTCGAAGTGCCGAAAGTACTCGGGACCTGGACTTTGGTGGACTTATCCACGAATTCCACCTAAATATTAAAAAGTTATCCAGAAAACTCGAAAAGATCAAAAATAAAATTGTTAAACAAGCGATGTGTCTTTTGTTTAATTCTCTCTCTCTCTCTCTCTCTCTCTCTATATATATATATATATATATATATATATATATATATATATGAGAGAGAAAGAGTGTGTGTGTTCGTTTGTGTGTGTGTGTGTGTGTGTGTGTGTGTGTGTGTGTGTGAGAGAGAGAGAGAGAGAGAGAGAGAGAGAGAGAGAGATGACCCAAAGGATTTTATTATTTCTAGAGAAATATTATAACAAAGAAACGTATATTATTAGGCATTATTTATTACCATATTCTACAGGCGAGAAACTATGTATATGCAAATTGATTTTGGTTCTGGTCTCGTAATAAAGTAAGTAGTAAAGTCGGCGGAGTGACCTATTGTTGGTATCAGCCGAACAGCAGGGAATCTATCCCCTTTACGCTAGTGCTAGACCAGGGAACTTCTTTTTGCTCTAGTGGGGAGCCACACCTACCGTCAGCTCCCGGATGCAGCTTTACTGCACAGACCAGCTTACCGAAGCTGTGCTACTCATACGCTGAGTTGGCAAGGGCCGGTATCGAGCCTGGAACCGTGCGATTCCTGAGTATATAATGTTGTGCTAGGAATAATAAAATCCGAACCTGATTGGTTTAGAAGAAACTTACTTTTTATTAGAATAATTTTTAGGCGTATATATATGTTCGATGTTATATATATAATGAGAATTATATACATAAATCATGTTGAGGCAAGTAGTTCAATAATCCCGTCGTAGAAAATGGGCATTCAAATCCTGGATGAAACTGTTTGCATTTCACCTTGGGCTAATACCATTGGGAAAGGTATGAATCCAACTTGTCTCCCTCCAGCTATGGGTAAATAGTAGGGTAGACTTAATTTTTTAACATTGGTTAGGTAATCAGTCTAGGAGAGAGAAAACTCCGAGTGCAAACCTGTTAAACTCCACTTGAGAAATCTACTTTATAT
>CM042145.1:79716643-79734143 GCA_023376005.1 Doryteuthis pealeii
ATTTTTGATCTTTCCGAGTTTTCTGGTCAGCTTTTCAATGTTTGGGTGGAATTCATGGATAAGTCCACCAAAGTTCAGGTCCCAAGTACTTTCGGCACTTCGAAATGCCATCATCTGTGGTGATGTGTTCCAGTTTTTGTTTTTTGTTTGTTTTGTTTTTTTTAATTATATTAATGTGGAGGCTGGAAGGAGAAGAATTGATGGGAAAGGAGTTATAGGCATATTAAAATGTGTGTACTGCATTGGAAATTAATTTTGTTTAAGGTTGGTGTGTATTGTTTTATGTATAAAGCTTCTAGTATTTGGAGTCTTTGTTTAATTTTTTTCTTTGTGCAGAATGTGTGTATTTTCCGTTAGAATATTTCGGTAATTAGAGTGGAGGCATGAATGTAATTTTAGGTGTTGTGAAATAGAGCTATTATCTGTTAAATGGAGGGTTAGACGACGTGACAATGTGGTTGAGGTGAATCCAATGTATGTATTTTACTTTTCTGGGAGACTGCAATCTCCTAGGGGACATTTAAATCTGTATACTACATTGGTCTCATTAGACCGACTTGTCTGGGGAGAGAAATTGTTACGAACGACGAGGTTGGTTGTTTTGAATGTATATATATATATATATATATATATATATATATATATATATATAGAGAGAGAGAGAGAGAGAGGAGAGAGAGAGAGAGAGGGAGAAAGAGAGAGAGAAAATTGAGAAATGATGTACCAAATGTGTGAAACTACGAGATGAACGCTTTATCCCAAAAGGTTATTCAGTTCTTATTTTGGTCTAGCATTTTCAAATTCCATTCGTAATTTCATTCCTGATTGCGAGTTTTCAATCAATCTAAAAAAAATCCAGGTTTTTATCGCAATAACTCTCAGTTCAGGGAAATACAAGTCTTTATGTCAACCGACATCAAAATAACTCAGTTCTGTTATATTTCAATAAAGCTTCAAGTCAAACTCTTAGCTCGTTCGTCTTTCATCATAAGAAAACCTTTACAGATCTTAATTAGAGACGAATGTGTTTTGCTAAGTTAGAATCCTCTCCTGAATTAATAGGATAATCAGAGACCTCACAGGTTTTAATCCTGTGTTCTGACACCGGAACCACACCTGCATTTCAGATGAGGGAAATTCTTTCATGTAATCAAAGCTGATTGCCCCAAATTGGCGGATTTTCGCAAGCAATTTACATCCAGCGGCCTCTAACTAATATCTTTATAGTGATGTATTCTTGCTTTCCTTTTTTTTCTCACAGTGTTCAATTCAAAAATAAAATAATGCTGAAGGCGGTCATAAAATACAAATTGGCGATAGCCAAAAAAAAAAGGGAGAAAAAAGCGCGTAAAGGAAAATAAGGAAAGGAAGAACGATCGTGAGGGGAGTAAGATCGGTTGTGAGGAGAGCAAGAACAATTGGGCAAAAGAGCAAGAGAGAGAGAGAGAGAGAGAGAGAGAGAGAGAGAGAGAAACGTTTAACATGATGATGGCCACTGGACAATCAGGAGGGGAAAAATTAATATCATTATTACATTTTTTTATGAAATTTAATAGAGTCTGAAAATTACGGTAAAAGTGATTGCTGGATTTTTTAAAAATTTTTCATTCTCATTTTTTATTTCATTTATTATATTTTTCCTTTTTTTTTTTTTTTTTGCTTGATAATTATAGCGTTTTTCTTTCTTTTCAGTAGTTAATTTTCTTTTCTCTTCTACAATTACTCACAGTTTGAAAAGTCGCTTTTAATACTGGTGGGTTTGAACAACCCGCCCCCCACAACACTCACTCCCAGTATAGTTTTTGGCAGCAACGGCTATGACTCTTTCATTGACTGCCCAACTAAAAAAAGCTCATTCTCTCTTTTTACCATAATATTCATTGTTAATGCGATAAAGTGGTTGTTAAAAAATATTAAGTCAATTGTCACAAATTATCAATCTAATTATTTCATCCATTCACATCTTTGTCTCAATTTTAGGCGCCAGAGATAAAATGGCGAAAAAAAAAGAGTATCCACGTGGTCAGGGATTCGACTCAGAATACCAGGAAATAAATGTTTTACAATTCAGGACTGAAAACTCTTGAAATTGAATTTATTCCACAGAGTGTGGAGTTCATTACTCCAAGGTCCACTCTGATCCGGAATGGTAGTACCTGTTAGGGCCCCATCTATGGTTTAGAGAGAAAAAAAAATAAATATTAAAGTATCAAAAATGTGTTTTAAAAATTGAGTAAAAATAAAAATTTGAATACCCATTAATAATGAATAAAATATAATCTTTTGGCATAAAATAAGCCAGGGGTTGACATGCCGTAAAATCCAGCAATCCAACCAATAAAAAAACAGAAAGCGATGTCAATATACGCATACAAAAGGTATGGACTGCTATAAACAACTTATTGATCATATGGAAATCTCTGATAAGATAATGCGAGATGTAACATTTATAATGGATAAAACAAAAACGTCTTTGGCATTAAATGACCCAAGTGTTGACCTGTCGTGAAATCGAACAAACCGAAACCAATATAAGCCTTTAATCAACCACAGAACCAAATAGCTGTAACATAATAGGGAGAGAAAGGGGATAGAAAAAGCCAGAATGTAAGAGTTACGTGTAATTAAACATTGAAAGTTTTTGGATGAGTCAGCACAACGCCACATGGCGTTTTCTTACTGGTCAAGACGTCACGTGGCGAAGGATGAGGTGTGAAAATGTAAGGTCAGTTTTGGAACGAAGCGGTGGGTGAGTCACACATAAGTCTGCCACCTAAGACTTGGGGGAAAATAAAAATGTCTCATGAGAAAAAAAATAAGTTCGCCTTGTATTATAATTAAAAAAATATAAAATGCAAAGATATACTCTAGGATCCCAAGTTGGTTCCAGACTCAAAACATGAAAGAATGTCCCCATCAACTCAACATCAGATCCAACAACCAGATTCCAGCATCTCGAAGTAGAAAAGGACTAGAGATAAGTATACAGCAAGTTGTTTTATAAACACATTATCACTCCATTCCAAAATGAAAGCCGCTATGCGAAAGAACAACTTATTTGACTTTGTATTCCGTATCCTCGAGAAATGCCTTTCATCAGATCAGATGTTGTTTTATTTTTCCGAGTCATACCGATGTACTGGACGATCATGAAATGTTAAACAAAACACCGAGAGTTGCGACAAAAAAGAAACAATAATAAGATGAATGACAAACTAGTCAAATGTTAACAAAAGCAATAAATCTCGTAAGAAAATGTAGACAATGTTGGTTTGAATAAAAACAACACACACACGTGTAGCAAATAGATAAATAAACATAGTCATAGATTGTCTCTCTTTTCGTCAGATAATATTTTCTGACATCTGCCAAACAGACAAAAATATGTTGCCGTATCTAATGATTTTTAAATTGAACTTGGATAAGCTCTTACCCGTTGAAAACGACACCAAGCAATTATTAGTGTTCAGGAGAATGGGCAACGTATATATATATATATATATATATATGTGTGTGTGTGTGTGTGTGTGTGTGTGCGTGCGGTTGTGTGGGTGTGTGGGTGTGGCTATATATATAAATATGTGTGTATATATATATATGTGTGTGTATATATGTGTGCGTGTGCATATATATGTGTGTGTATGTGTGTATATATAAATGCGTGTATATATATATAGGTAAGTAAGTAAAGTCGACGGGGCGGCCTAAAGTCGGTATCAGCCAGTCAGCGAGGGAGTCTATCCCCTTTTCAATAGCGCTAGACCAAGGAGATTGTTTTAGCATCTGAGGTGGAGCGCTACACCTACCATCAGCTCCTTACTTTACCGCTACTCATACGCTGAGTTGGCGAGGACCGGTAACGAACTAGGAACCTTGTGGTTTCTAGCCGAACGCTCTACCGACTGAGTTAACCCGGCCCGTTATGAGTGTGTATATTTATGTGTGTGTCTCTGTATTCATCTGCGTGTGTGTTTGTCTCTATGTGTGTTTGTGTGTGTGTGTGTGTGTGTGTGTGTGGAGAGAGAGGGGGGCAATCCAAGTTTGAACATGTACACAGAATTAACGGCGCTTGGTGACTGCCAGTTTCTCGCGCTCATCAGATCGAGAGGTCTGTGTTTACGTTATTCAAACTTCGATCGACGTATGCTTTATCAGCGAAAATAAGCGCTCTCTCAACAAACTATATATCTATTTTATTAATATATATATATATATATATATATATATATATATATATATGAAATTCAATGGTTGTTAATCCCACAGTATGAATTTTTACATTTTTTTTAAAAAACAAATGATGTTAATAGTTTGCTGACAAAATCTGTTTCGACCGTTTTAATAGAGCGGTCTTCATCAAGAGCAACATATGAATGAAAGACGGAATAAATAACCGTTAGATAGGAGGTACAAACGAACGCTAGTGTTCGATGCTGGAATTTAAAAAATGCGTATTTTGTGTTAAAAATAAAATAAATTTTATTTTAAAAAATCAGTAGCATTATAATCCATGATAAAACTCAAAAGAGTTTGATGTAAAAATATATTAAAAAAAGTGTATAATACGTATCAAAAATGTTCATGATATATTCCAGCTACAAAAGTTAAGTTAAAAGTCCACAGCACAATTGAAGAAAGGTGTAAAGTTTCAAAGAATTTGTATTGTTGACAAATCCGTAGTGTTGTAGATTATATGCGTCCGGAGATTGTTCTCTATTAAAACGGTCGAAACAGATTCTGTCAGCAAACTATTAACATCATTTGTTTTTTTTTTTTTAAATGTTAAATTCATATATATATATATATATATATATATATGTGTGTGTGTGTGTGTGTGTGTGTGTGTGTGTAAGAGAGAAAGAGGAAGGAATAGAGAAATAATTGGCTAGTTTGAAAAATCAGATCGACATACATCCGTAGAGGTGTAGTGTTATCGGAGTAGAAATTATTTTATTACCTCAAAATTTAAAATCATCAAATACGGTAACATATTTTCGTCTTTTTGACAGATGTCAGAAGCGTGAGAATTCATGCAGACTGTCATAACTAGTGGTTCCGAACCTTAAGGGGGGGGGGGTGCCCTCCCCTAAGAATCTCTAGAATCCTTATGCCACACTCTTGTGAAATACAATTCTTATTATTCCAAAAAGGAAACTCCTGTTCACGTGGAAAAAAGCATTAAAAGGCTATTAACTTGGTATAAATACGTTTCTATATAACATGACATACACGAAAAGGAATAAACAAAAAACGAATGGACAGTTATAATATTAGGTAGGTTCAAACATATTTTTTTAAAGTCGTCGAGGGAGGGGGCTAATGTCGGTATCAGCTTAGAAAGCGATGGAGTCTATCTTTTTTCTAGCGCTAGACAAGGAGGTTATTATTGCGTCTGAGGTGGATCGCCACACCTATCATCAGCTCCTTACTTTACCGCACGTATCCCTGTGCTACTCATACGCTGATTTGACGAGGGTCGGTATCGAACTCAAAATACATAGAACCTTGTGGTTCCCGACTGAGCTAAACCGAGGTAATATTTTTGTTTAATTTTTTAAATTTTAAAACAAAGAGAAAAATAAAAAAAACGAAAGAACCATGTAACTGTTTTGTTTGCTTGTTTACTGGCATATTAACCTTCGTGGGTAATTTAATGCCATAATCATCCTTATAGAAAAACAGTACTGGTAATATCTAACCCATAGCAGTGGGTATGAGAGGGTTCATACCTATCTGAAAAGTGCTATGAAGGAGTGATTCCATACTCTCCAGAGCATCAGGTTTGGAACCTCATCACTGGATAGAGTTTAGTGTCATACTTGGAAGTGGCTTACCCTTCTGCCAGGGATGCAGTTGGTGTATTCAAAATGCCACCCTCAGGAAGAACACACTGTTGGCGAGAGGGCTTGAATCCAGAGTTTTCCTTCATGGGGACCGGTTTCTCAACCTAACGCAGAGGGCTCTTGCATTTTTCGGATAGCTAAGGGGGAAAGAGAACAGATGGATTAATCGTTCCTTTTGGAAAAGCATTAGGGGAACGCCATTTTTTTAATTACATTTCTCAATGATCGTTGTGTGACCTATACACACAAGCACAAATGCATACACACAAATATATATATATATATTTCTTTTCTTAGACCTACTCTGTACAGACAAACACCGAGACACTCCATTTATCTGTTGGGAGGCATAACATAACATAACCCTGGTTTAACCTAGGGCACATATACATACCCCTCTTTCCCCATTTTTGTCCCCCACCCCACTCTCTGGTTTACCCCATTTGTTCTTAACAAATTCTTTACATTTCTGACTTTTAATTGTCAACCGGTGTAAATACTTGAAAAAGTACCGGTCGAAAAGGCCTTCGTATCCCCTTTTATTTTATTATTTTAATTCATAATAAAATATTACCTCCCCATTTTACATATGATTCCTCTACTTTTAGTAGTTTACAAATTTGCATGTACCAAACATCTATATATATATATATACATGTGTGTGTGTGTGTGTGTGTGTGTGTGCGTGTGTGTGTGTGTATGTGTGTTTTACTGTTATTTCCTATATGCACACACAGGGTAAGATAAAATGAAAATCACACAGATATTGTTCAAATAAAGAATTAATCATATCACATACCGGACACAATTTTCATAAATTTGTCTTTTTATTAACATAATATGGTCTGAAGATGATTTTTAACACATCAAAATATTGCAATATCAGCATAATAAATAACTTTATTTAAACAATATCTATGTGATTTTCATCAATGCTATGATATTTAAATTAAATGACCAGATAACACGTCATTACACTGAACAGGTAAGATAATAGAATTTCCGTGAATTTTACGTGCGAAATCAGTGAACAAATCTTTATAGTGCATTGTTAATTCGGTGATGTTAATTTGAATTGTAAGACAAGATAAACTATTGGAAAGTCGGGATAACGTTCGACGTAGTTCAAGATCAAACAACTAATTTTTAAACGGGTGTCACGTGCCGATAAACAAAACAATCTGTGGAGAACTCCTGACAATCTTAGTATGATAATTATTTTCTTATCGACACAGGCTACTAATTTTATTGAGATGGTTCTGCATTGTTTTCTAATTAGATTATTTTATTTTAACCCCCCCCCCAGCTCATGGATACGTATTCCATTTTGACATAGGTGCGACTGCATTGTCTTTCACAGCAAGAGGTCACTTGGTTTTCATGGTATTATCCAAGCTTTCCCGGAAGTGTTTAGTAAATAATACATATAATACATACATATAATAAATAAATAAATATATATATATATATATATGTATATATATATATATTATACATACATTTATATATATATATATATATATATATATATATATATGTGTGTGTTGTGTGTGTGTGTGTGTGTGTGTGTGTTAGACTTGGCTTTGAAATTGCATAGGCGAGAAATGGTCAGTAACCAAACACCGTTGACTTCATGTCCACGATATATATATATATATATATATATATATATATATATATATATATATATATTATGTGATTTTATGACCCAGATTTTCATGATTTTGCGTATTCGCCATACGCATTCGTTATGCGTAAAAGCGTGAAACCCAGAGCCACAAAATTCTTCTATATATATATATATATATATATATATATATATATATATGTGTGTGTGTGTGTGTGTGTGTGTGTGTGTGTGTGTTATATAAAGATTTTTGAAGGCAATTTACAATGCAATATGTGTTGAAAATTATATTTATATAACTTTAATACTATAAAAAAACAAACTATATATATGCCATGCCAACCCATTCATTGTGTTTAATTACTTAGATCGTCACTGAGAGCCCAACATTTAAAACCACGTGACACACTTTACTCGAAGCTTTTGTTTTTCTGGTTTCTCCGTTTTCAACATATAATCGCCACCGAGCTATTTCCCCGGCAATTACCGAACCCATTTCTTTTTGACAATTGTATTCTCTCCGAACAATTGCCGATCCTATAAGCATTTTATATTCATGGATTTATTATATTACTTTAACAGTCGCAGACTCTTCTATTAAGCAACGCATTTGTTGGGCAATTTGAACGTCCCATCAATTTCCTGATTAAGCCGACACATTGGTCAAATGATTCGATCTCATCAATGAACGGGGTCACCATCAGCGCAAGATCAATGAAAGGATCAACTTTGTTCTCAAGTTACTGCAAATATTAATTGAACAGTTTAACTGCTAATCATTTCAATTAACACTTGGAAAACTAACATAAAACTAATTTCGTTCATGATTTTGCATTTCTTGGTTTCAGCGTATTCACTCCATTATTTGATGGATCAAATCCAGGATTTTACAGCTGTTTCACATAAATTCCTGGATCATTCTTTGTTGTTTTGTTTTGTTTTTTTTCGATTCGATGAACGTTTCTCGTTATTTGATTTGGTTTGTTTAGTCTGATACATGGTAGTCAATTTGTTTACAGTAGTAGTATTTAAACTATAGTCTGGAGACCGTATGGGAATCGCAATGTCAACATCAGAGTCCGCAGGAGACTATAGGGGGTCCTCAACGTCAATAGCAGGAGTCCGCAGGAGACCATAGGGGGTTCGAAATGTTAACATCAAGAGTCTGCAGTAGACTATAGGGGGTCCCAACATCAATAGCAGCGGTCCGAAGGATACCATAGGGGGTCCGCAACGTCAACAACAGGAGTCCGCAGGGGACCATAGGGGTCCGTAACGTCAATAGTAGGAGTCCGCAGGAGAACGTAGGGGCTTCGCAGCGTCAATAGCAGGAGTCCGCAGGAGATCGTAGGTTGTTCGAAATGTCAACAACAGGAGTCTGCAGGAGAGCATAGTGGGTCCGTAACGTCAATAGGAGGAGTCCGCAGGAGACCATAGGGGGTTCGAAATGTCAACAACAGGAGTCTGCAGGAGACCATAGGGAGTTCGCAACGTCAAAGCAAGAGTCTGCAGGGGATCATAGGGG
Organism: Doryteuthis pealeii; assembly: GCA_023376005.1. Classification (NCBI taxonomy): domain Eukaryota; kingdom Metazoa; phylum Mollusca; class Cephalopoda; order Myopsida; family Loliginidae; genus Doryteuthis; species Doryteuthis pealeii. The sequence goes on from CM042145.1 coordinate 79,725,639, forward strand.
TCCGCAACGTTAATAGTAGGAGTCCGCAGAAGACCATAGGGTGTTCGAAATATCAACAACAGGAGTCCGCAGTAGACTATAGGGGGTCCGTAACGTCAATAGTAGGAGTCCGCAGGAGAACTTAGGGGTTTCCGCAACGTCAATAGCAACAGTCCGCAGACGCTGCAACGGTATCTTAAAAATTAGCAATAGAACCACATATTGGTAATTTCTAGATCAGTAGGTACAAAACACCCTGATTCCCTTGTTTATCAAAACGACTTGGTTCGGCATTAAATAACCAGAAAAAGCTTTATTATACCGTAAAACAAAACAACTAACAAAAAATACTATTTCTTGTTACGCATACACACCTTGAAAATCCAGTTTAAACAGTAACCATTCTCAAAATGTTCGCTTAGTGTGAGCTTCTGAGTACGTATTGTTGACTCTAAAGGCGGTCAAAATGCCGATACCTTTTACAACAATATACTTATGCAAAACAACATTTTCAGGACTTACTAATATAGATCTAGACTTGTTCGGCACATTTAATGACGTGCATCTTTGTCAAAAATATAATCAAGAATTAAAAATTTCGTGCCAAGAAAATCAAATCTCTCTAAATACCATTATTCAGTGCAAATATATATTAATAATGGAGATTCGCTTCCGGTTTTTGACTGTAACAAAAACTACGTCACTGCTTACGTCACACGGCCTAAAATCGTCATAAATACCAGGTATGTATTTATCAAAACTTGTTTAAAAAACCAATGAGAACTGTCTCACATTGCATGTTCAAATTTTGAGTGTATTCTAACACCCAAAATTTGAGCATGCAATGTTAGACAGTTCTCATTGGTTTTTTAAACAAGTTTTAATAAATACATACCTGGTATTATCTATCTATCTATATATAGTTTTTTTTTAATTTTAATATATGTTTAAAGTTATCAGAACTAAGTTTCCATTTCAAATTTTTAATTTTTTACTCCTTTAATAAATTTATTTTATTTTTTACTCCTTTAATAAATTTGATGATTTTACTTTACTTATGATAAAAACTCTCTGATATTAAATTTTCAACTCCCATCCCTCAAGGCAATAATTATTTTACGTCGCCCAGAGGGCATTTTTTATTTTGCTAGTTGTGTGTAATTTTCATTAAATATTTTTGATAAATTGTAATTTTATTTATATGAGGGTGTACGATATTTCATTTTTATTTTATGGGTCCACGTAATACATCCTTAAATAGATTGTTTTGGCTTCTTTGTTTAGTAGCGTATCAACATATGCCATTAAAACAAAGAAATCAAAAGTTGATAGAAGAACAATTGATTGACGACACGTTCGGCAAGGAGAGTATATATGCGCTTATGCACCGTTGAGACACGTGCATGAATTTCCATAGCGACTTCGTGGAAAAGTAGCATAGTAGTTCTGGTAATATATTAGCAATGTTCTAATTTGTATAGCGATAACTAATCAGTAAATGATTGGGACCTATGACCTTTAGGCACCCCTTTTTGATTTCGATTCAGAAGGACATGTTTTTCACTTACACCGTCAATATCCGGCTGTTTGTTAAGAACAATTTTTAGAGTTTTTTTTAATTATAAAACTAACCCCTAACCCTAACTCCTAACAAACAACCGATATTGACGGTGTTTAAATTATGTCCTTTAGAATCGAGATAAAAAAGGGGTGCCTAAAGGTCATATGGTCCAATGATTGTTCAAATTTCAAGTCCTCTAATCTTCTTTGTTGGAATTCTGAAGTCGTCTTAGATCTTCACAACTTTAGCATAATACAGTTGACGTCTCTTAAAGACTTGAAATCGTGAAACTTATATGCCTCTGGTTTAATCAGAGGTCAGCCACAATTAGTTAATGGACCTGCATTACAAGTGCTATACAAATTACTCAGCAGCACAATTTGTGTGCAAATTAATTAACAGCTTACTTTTCAGATACTGTTTTTATTTATCTTTGTAATAATGCAGAATTCGTATAATATAACCAATCCAGTACAGGGGTTCTCAAACTGAAGTCGTGTAATGGTTAGTAATCTAGTCTCGCAGATTCATTACTACTGAATAGCGACTTAGTTCCTCGCTGGATACCCTGTACTTGTGGCTTTGTGTCACATCCTAAGCATGGTTTGGGTAAATAACAATCCCATCGTGGTATAATGGTTAACAAGCTAGTATCGCATATCCATTACTACTTAATAGAGTGTTCGATCCTCGTTGGGTGCCCTGTACTTGCAACCTTGTGTCACATCCTACATGTGGCGAATGAGTTGGTTAAATACCTTCCTATATGGAATTTACTCTTTTTAGATTGTCCTGGGTATGATTTTAAACTGCATCTAATGATGTGGTTCCAATTTTGGAGATCTGGGGAGTGTGAGGTACTTTATCTCCATTACTCCCAGGTCCACTCTAACCCAGAAATATAGTACCTATTAGGGTCATTCTATGGGTTCAATAGACAAAACAAGTTTGAAATAATTTGAAAAAATTGAGTTTTAAAAAATTGATAACCCATGAAGAATGAATAAAACAAAACGAATTTGGCATGAAATAACCCAACAAGGATTGACGTGCCTTAGAATGCAGCAGACCAGCCACAAACCAAATTTTTCTGGATATACTATTAATTTGGATTACATAATCTCTATTGACTCGTGACTTGACACTAATACTTTGTTAACTAACTGGAACTAAACCCTTTTTCACAGGTTTATTTTCTGTATTTTGTATTACCATTTAATATGTCACATCTTCCAACAAAGATAACTATTAAATGTTAAGAGTATTCCCTTTTATCTATTTGCAATTAACCATAACATGAATTCTATAAATAGCATGTGACTCAATGGCTCTCTTTTGATTTTATGCAGAGTCTATTTAGAAAAATTATACCGTAATTATTTGTGTATAAAATGCATTATTTTCCCAGATTTATGAACCAAAAAATTAAGGGAGCATATAATCCACGAGAACCATATAATTAATTTTCTGAAATGGGTTCATGGATCAAAATGTTTGAGGACAACTAATCTTGTACGTATTCGTAATAGTAGTTCCAGCTACATTACTTCCTATCGACAAAGCTTAGAATACACCAACTGCTTCCCTTGTATAGAGGTAAGGCCCTCTCAAAAATTAATCCTGACATTAAACTGCACCCGGTGCTTTGTCTAGCTAAGATAGTTCATAGCACAAAGATGTTTTTTTCTGATGAACACTCCTTTGCCCAACTCCCTAAAATTTCCGGGCTCTATGTTCAATCTCAAATGTATTTTCTATTTGGGCTAAATAAAAACTTTGGTCTTTGAATGAAAATATCTTGAAAAAAGACTTCAATCTATGGGTATCATAATATAATATATAAATCATCTTCAGAGGTTAACGAAAGATGGTTGGCAATGTTTCGAGGAATCTTATGTCAACTTCTGTGAACTATGACGATCTTTTTGAATAGGGTAACCTTTTTTATTAATCTAATGGAATTACGGTTGTGAGGTAACTTTCGAATAATATTTGACCAGAGAGACTTAATCCAGTGCTAGCTGTTTATACATTATTCTATAGCATGACTTAAGACGAAATCATACTTAAAGCATTGGTTCCTGGAACATCATCAAAATTAAGCAACAATGTGCCTGTTCAGTATTTTAGTAGGTAACCTCTTTGTAGCAGTAGGTACTATGAGCAACTCAAGGTCAATTTTTAAAAGTTTATCAGGTTTGAAATGAGAGTTTTCATTCTCCTAACCGGTTGCCATACCAAAGTTAAAGACCAGTTTACCATACCAAGGTTAAAGAGCTCAGTCTACCCTACCATAGTTAGCGTAAGAATTCCCAAGAAATTAGTGCTACAAGAAATGTAAACCGGCCTGTCTGGGATTTGAACTCGCCTCGTTTTGTCCATTATCCAACGACGATAACCATTGTACCAAAGAATTGGTTTATGGCGTTTGTCTTAAGAGGAAAAAAAACGACAGGTTTCCTATTAATCTCATTACTAATCAGCATTATCGGTTCTGTTGCTTTTTTGTTTTGGTTTGTGGTTGGGTTTTTTTTTTTTGGGGGGGGTCTCGTTTTCATGAACTAAATGGGGTTAATGATGAAGAATTGAAATAAACAACTTTACTCGGCGTCTAAGTACATAAACGATACGATCAATCAAAATAAAGGATGTTAATGTCGCGCAGGCTGATCTCAGGACAAGTCCCTTTCATTACTGACCAGAAATAGCAGAAAAAAGTAAATAAAACGAACACAACGCACTTGCTTTGTCAGGTCAGTTGATAAAGTTTGTTGGAAACTGTTCACGAAGAAAGGCATCTGGTAATGTGTGCTTTCACATAAGCGTTCCTTAATAAATGGTATATATATATATATATATATATATATAAATATATATATATATATATATATATATATATATATATAAGTTAGGGTAGTGTTGACATAAAATCAACGGCACTTGGTAACAGTTAGTTTACTTAAATATTTATATACCACGAATGAATTCAGATTTCATGTGCATTATGTCCACGTCATCATCATTTAGGAATTTATATAATCATTCCAGTTGGACGTATATATATATATATATAATATATATATATATATATATATATATATATATATATATATATATATATATATATACTTTGACTTAGAAGGGCACCAGCCAACAGATTTCTGAATTACGGGCTGTCAGTGGATTTTTTGCTTTGTGTTGCAATATATATATATATATATATATATGTATGTATACAGAGTGCCACACCTACCATCAGCTCCTTAATTTACCGCACAGATCCCTGTGCTATTCATACGCTGAGTTGGCGAGGACCGGTATCGAACAAGGAACCTTGTGGTTTCTTGCCGAATGCTCTACCGACTGAGCTATATATATATATATATATATATATATATATATATATATATATATATATATATATATATATATATATATATATATATATATATATATATATATATATATATATATATATATATATATATATATATATATATATATATATATATATATATATATATATATATATATATATATATATATATATATATATATATATATATATATATATATATATATATATATATATATATATATATGTATATATATATATATATATATATATATATATATGTAATATATATATATATTGTATATATATATATTATGTATATATATATATATATATATATATATATATATATATATATATATATATATATATATATTTGTGTTCGGGGTGTATTTATATAGATACCTCATATCATATAATAGTTAGCAAGCTATTTTAGACTCTATTGAGTGAGTTCGATTTTCGATTCTCACTGGATATCCCATACTTCTAGTCTCGTACCACATCTAAACTGGTGGAAGTCCCCTTGGCGTAGTGGCTAGCGTGCTGGACCTGTAAACAAGTTTGTACTCCACTCGCGCTATTACATTCATTTTCGAGTGTGATTTGTTGGTGGTTCATTTATTAATTTGTTATTAATATCATTATAGTGATTTTCTGCTTAAAAATTATTGTTTTAGTAAAATCAAGTGAGTTATCAAAATATGTTAGGGAACATGAACAAACTTGCTGTTTCATGTTTGGGTTTGGTTTGGTTTGGTTTGTTTTGTTTTACGGCATATCAACCTCAATGGGTCATTTAATGCCGATAAAGTTTTGAAATAAATCAATTCTTAATGGATAATAAAAGTTTTTTATAAATATATTTTTCTATTTGACTCATAGATGGGACCCTAACAGGTACTATACCAGTCCGGGTCAGAGTGGACCAGGGAACAATGGTGATGAAGTGGTGCTCCACATTCCCCAAACCTCCAAAACTTGAACGTCACCATCAGATAGAGTTTAACGTCATTCCCAGGACATGTAGACCCGCAGTCACCGCCTTTTAGCACCCATATGATAAAAAAGGGTTGGGGCTTGCCATAAGGGCAATAGGGTTGGGAAAATCATATAGGTGCTAGGGCTTGACGTGACCAGGCGATTGATCGGAGGGGGCCTCTCCGACCGCCCGTCTAGCCCAAGATAGGGTCAAAGTGGAGTATTGCAATGTTTCATGTTATTAGGAGGGGAGTAGAAACTATTATTATGGTGAGGTAAAGCCGATGATAACGACGATGGCAAGATAAATAAAGGAAATAGACCAATATAATTTATATAGACTGGAGAAGATTTTAAGTTTTAGTGAAAAGAAAATAGGAAGAGTTTAAGTATATGGAAAGTAATTTAAATTTTTATATAGTTTGGAAATGATTTGGAAATTTAATTTATATATATATGGGGAGGTTGGTAGGCAAGTAAAGACCCACTACACACACATATACAAATAAATAAAAAAACCTGTGTGTATGTGTGTGTGTGTCTGTTTATAACTCTCTGTGTCTTTCTGTGTATGCATCTATGTGTGTGCCTGTGTATCTGTGTGTATCAAAAGCTTTCTTAGTTTTTAAAGGACTGAGAAATATGTGTATACATGCACACAGACCCAATACGGACAGTCCTGCGTATGATGTTAAATTAAATCTAATGCTGAAGATCCAATCCTGAAGCTCTGGGTAGTGTGGAGTACCCCTTCATTGCGATTACTCCCAGGACCACTCTGACCCGGAGTGGTAGTACCTGGTAGAGTCATATAAATGGATTTTTCTAGTAAGGATTTTTCTAGAGATTACACGCGAAACAACGCCATTTTATTGAAGAGAAGGTGGAGGCGCCGTGCCATAAAAGAGATACGTGTAATGGCTGAAAGACTAAAACATTTTTTAATTATTAGAGATTATAATATATATATATTGTTACGTTCGTCTACTCAAACGTGTAATACGCCGGATTTTAATTCCTCTGAGAAACCAACAATAATTGAGAGAAAATACATATATGAATTTTGGCAGAAAGAATAATATTAAAAACAATAATAATTTATGATTTAATTTATTCATTCATAGATAATCTTTTCTTTTTTTCTTTTTTTGTTCAGTCAAAAAAATTAGGAAGAAGAAGCGGGAGAATCAAAAATGTCCAACATATGGGGATAGTGAGAGATAGAGATTTTTCTTGGAAAAATACAGTTCAGCCTTTTACTTATCTGTTTCAGTTTCTTGTTCGTTTGTTTGTTTTCACTTCTTCATATAATTTTTCTTTTGTTCCTTTTACTTATTTCGTAATATTCTGTTTTATTTCTCTTCATGATTTTGAAGATGCGAGTTTCGCGTAAAGATCCTCACTTGGCAAATTTTCTTTTCCAACTCTTGAAACGCTGGACCGTTAAATCTTTTAGACGCTGGAAAACATTTTTTTTAAACGTTAAAAAATCCTATAACACCTTTTTTGTGAATTATCCCCCTTTCATCGCCGAATGTAAATAAAGGGTTAATTCCTTTATTTATGTGTATTTTTTCTTCTTTTTATTATTATTAATTCGTCCAATAACGTGACAATATATATATATATATATATATTATATAATATATATATATATATATATTATATATAAAGTAAAACAAATAACAAAAGACTTAGAGATTTAGCTTTATAGTCTATTTCAGGGAGCTTAGACAAATAGTCTAAATCTCCCGACTCATCAGATGCGAATGATGAATTTTTTTATTACTTTAAAGGCATTTGAAAACAGGTTTTTATTTATATATGTTTTTAATTTTTTAGAATTTTATAGTCCTGTGATATGAATTCCAAATGAAATCCTTGATGTTGCAAAAAAAGAAAAAAATGTTATGTTGTAGTTTCACTTCCGCCACAAAAAAATCGGTCAGCAAAAAATGTATCTCTTAACTGTATCCATTATTTTTGACAGATTAGAAAAAAGAAAGACATATTCAAAGTTCGTCACCAGGCGAAATTCCCTATTCAACTAATTTGAAAAAAGCAACGGAAATTAGGAAGGATTTATAAATTTGGTAATAAAATTACTTAAAATCTCTATATATTTTTTTTTAAATTTTTATATATAAAGTAAGATAGTTAAGAAAGAAGTAAAGTTTTTAAATTTTAGGATAAATTAAATTAAATTTAAAGTGAATATAATATATATATATATATATGTGGTGTGTGTGTGTGTGTGTGTGTAACGCACTCTCTGGCGGCCTTTGTATATATACATATGTATGTACCTATCAGTTAAAATTCCTCTTTCCAGTCTATAGATGCTGATGGCCGAGCGGTTAAGAAGTCTGACATGATAAATCGATCGGGTTTTCCAGCTGGAGGTAGTCACACTAAAGGGACGAGATACGTCGAAACACGCTGTCTATAAATGAATATAATATATATATATATATATATATATATATATATATATATTATATATATATATTATATATGGGACGTTGGTAGGAAAGTGAAGGCTCACTACACACACACAAACACACACAAACACACACATACTAATTAAAAACGTGTGTATATGTGTGAGTGCATGTCCGTGTATAAGTCT
>CM042145.1:79736643-79749143 GCA_023376005.1 Doryteuthis pealeii
CTATATTCAATTCCTAAAGAAGGTCTAATGTACATTTCGACCTATTAGGTCTCATCAGCAATAGGTTGAAATGTACATTCAGGGATTGACATTTTCTCGATTTGTTTAGCCTTACATTTGAATATACATGTCCGCCTAAAATTCATTAATTATTAACTAATCAATTTTCAAAATTAGGTATGACTTCAATTTAGCACATATCCTCCAAAAATTGTCGGCTAAAAGCCATATCAAATAAACACATTGTTTGTTTACTTACTCTCATATATATATATATATATATATATATATATATATATATATATTTATATTTATATTTATATATATATATATATATATTTATATATATATATATATATATATATATATATATATATATATAAAAAGAAGGACAGCCAATAAGAAAAGTGTCTACATAGAAAATTGCTATAATAGCAAAGCAGGTTTAAAACCTGAAATATAAAGTTATGGGACTATATTACCTACCGTTACACAAGTTTCATGTGTATCACGCAATCCCCAGACGGAAAAATAATCTATTCTCCCGTGTGATGAATATATAATATACATGAAACTTGAGTAACGGTAATATAGTCCCATAGTCTTCGGGTTAGCTCAGTGGGTAGAGCGTTCGGTTAGAAACCACAAGGTTCCTAGTTCGATACCGGTCCTCGCCAACTCAGCGTATGAGTAGCACAGGGATCTGTGCGGTAAAGTAAGGAGCTGATGGTAGGTGTGGCGCTCCACCTCAGATGCTAAAACAATCTCCTTGGTCTAGCGCTATTGAAAAGGAGATAGACTCCCTCGCTGACTGGCTGATACCGACTTTAGGCCGCCCCGACGACTTTACTTACTTATATATATATATACTAGCGGAAAAAACCGCTCCATGATTATGATCACCAAGGAGTGATAGAAAGAGGAAAATAATCTAATAAATTCCTTATCAAATTTTTAAAAAACAAATGTTAAAAATTCCCGTATTATAATGTCTATTTCAAGAATTGTTTTTTTTTTACATTAGAAATAAAATAATAAAAATGAATAAAAATAAAATACCAAAACCGTCCAGGCTACGTAATTCCACAAAAAAATGGACACTCATAGACGGAAGGACACGAGCCAACTGGTAGAAAACACTGTAGCACTTGTGGTATTTGTTACTCGAGACCGACACGCTCGAGCAAAGTGTCCCCTTTTAGAACATTTTTTACATATGGCTTCCCAACCTGGACTTTATTCTCCTATGGTACAGTTATGTTTATACACTCAGGCTTGTAATTCACAGCTACCATTAGAGAAGGGGGGGGTAAAATATTAATTTTTGGTCTTTGCACTAGTTACACTCACAGATTGCAACTGCTAGAGAAGGAATAGGGGTGTTGGGATTATCTTCCCACTGGGTTGTCGCTTGTTCTCACCAAGGGCTATAGTATTTAAGCGCCTGGTTCAAACGCTTCTTCCTCTTTTGCTACATCTTCTCGTACGAGCACATGGGTTAGAGACATTGTCACACCCTTCTACTTGGTGGGGGCTTCGGTCCCCAACGCTATGTAACTCTCCCGGAGGCTTCGCCCCCCCCCTACATCACTAGTAAGTGATTTTGTATGTACGGACCCTCAAGTTCTTTTATCTCTACTCTTGTATGTTTATGTACACCTATGTTTTATGTACCCTGTTTATCCATGTGCTGTTCCATATTAAATGTTTTGTCCTTCAACCTTTGTCGGAGTTTGTACCTTCAAGTATATATCACCTTAATTCTTATAGGGGCAACATAATATTTATTGCTCTTCTGTAGTAAATCCTTTTTTTCTAGCAGTTTTTGTTGTTTGTTGGAAAAGAAACTACACAAATGAAAGCGTGTCGCATAGCTTCATCACCACATTGTTTAACAGTACGGTCTTTGAAATTATAATCTCGTCTTAGTTGTTCAATTCCCCTGAAAAAGTCATCCAGAATTTTCCTAGGTTCCGGTTTTCTGGTAGCAAATAAATGTCTCGCGAAAAATGGTGTAAAACTTGACTAGTGTGGTGTCGTAGTCTGAATAAATTTCAATAAACTAGAATGCTGTAGGGCTGTCTGCCCTACAGCATTCTAGTTTATCAGATTTCTAGGAATTTTGTCCTTATAAATCTCGATACAGTAAAAACTATACGTGTATGATGCCATTCTGCTACAATTGGTGAACTTGGATCTCAGACTTGAGGTCACTATCCTACATTCGACTGAGATTCAACCATTGAATAAACTGTCGTAAGTTAGGTAAAACTGAAATACATGAAATAAATCCAAGTCTCACACAACTAATTGTCGAGTACACAAACTGAATAACGGCTGTCACTATTTGTAATACAGAAATAAAAAATCATGTGATTTTGTTTAATTTACATATACAGAATCTTCAGGATAATTCTGCTAGGAAGCTTCTCGGTGAAACCTGGGTAGTTAACTACTGTCACTGATTTGCTTTCTTAAACCAGTTCTACATTATATTGTCCGGATAATCCACGACACAAGTTTGAGATCTTTGTAAGTTTGGACCTTTTTATTCTGGACAACGTCCAGCCAGTATGGGTATGATTTTTGTTGGAGTACATATTTCGCTGTGGAAAGCAGGCAACGTTTGTTTAGGATGCACATGGGTTTGCCAGTAGCTTTTGCGGTTCCCTTTCTTGCAACGACAATGCGCTGGGCTGGCAAGAATTGTCCAGGATTAGATTAGCATCTCATTGGTCGCACTGACTAGCCGGGATGTATATACTCGCCTTACAAAAAATATGGCTAAATATATATAAGATATAAGATTGTGGATTCTATATTAGCGTAACCGAAGGTTTATGTGTTTAACATAATCGTCAATCTGGAGAACTGTAAAAACTGCTTTGTCAAGCCTTTGCATGTTGTGACGTGTGTTCACGTGATCAGATCTTTTTACGCGGCGAGACTTGTACTCGAAAACATAACGTGCTTAAATATCAATGCACGTCGTATTCAAATGTGATTTTAAAAATGAATAAAAAATATGAATAAATAAAAAAGGAAAGGGAAAATAAAATTAGAATTTTAAAGAATAAATGAATAAATTAGAATATAAAAAATGATAAATAATAGGAATAAACAAATGAATATATATTTTTTTGTAGAAAAGGACATAAAAATTTGGCATTGAGCATATTTCTATTTTTGTCATCTCGATTCTTTTGGTTGTTTTTTTTTTCTTTTTTCTTTTTCTTTTTCTTTTTCGTTCTGTTGTGTCTAAAGTTATATGAATTTTCCCATAACGTTAAATATATAGGTAATACGATTTACATCTATTTATCTATCTATCTATCTATTCTTCATTCTCCCTCTCTCTCTCTCTCTCTCTCTCTATAATATATATATATATATATATATATATATATATATATATATATATATATATATGATGTTTGTGATATATTACATATATATATATATTTATATATATATTTATATATATATATATATGTGTAATATATCACAAACAGTTATATATATATATACTATATATATATGACTGTTTGTGATATATTACATATATATATATACATATATATATGTATATATACATATATATATGCACATATATATATGTATATATATATATATAAGTAATATATCACAAACAGTCATATATATATATATATATATATATATATATATATATATATGACTGTTTGTGATATATTACATATATATATACACACATATATATATATATATATATGTATATATATATGTAATATATATGTAATATATCACAAACAGTCATATATATATATATATATATATATATATATGACTGTTTGTATATATATATATATATATATATATATATATATATATATATATATATATATATATATATATATATATATATTTCATATAGATAGATATTCGGATATGTATTTATTAAAATGTTATAATTCATTTAAAATATTCTTCTTACGTACATACATACAAACAGATTGATCATAGATCACTTTATATGTATCACAGGGATAGAGATACACGTAAGAATATATATTTAGACAACTCAAATTAATAGATAGATAGATGGATAGATAGATAGAGATGGATTCTTTTTTTCTAAGGTACAATACATAACAGGATCAGATCTGTAGAAATAGATTATTTTTCGATCTCTAATAGCGGACTATAATCTCTCTCTCTCTCTCTCTCTCTCTCTCTCTCTCTCTCTCTCTCTCTCTCTCTCACTTTTACACACACACACTCCCACACACATACACACACACACACACACAGACGCACACACGCACAGACGCACACACACACACACATATATATATATATATATATATATATATATATATATATATATATATGCAACTGTTCTTCTCTGTCTTCCGCCAATTTTTCCCCCACCAATGATCTTGTCATTTGTCAGCAAAGCACAATGGAAAGCATCTCACCTCCTCCGAACATATTGCCAATATATTACACAGTCGAACAATTGAGTTCCATACATGTGACGTTCAGCTGAATTCTGCTCGACTCCAGGTCGACTTTTGCTGCATTCTTTATGAATGGACTCATCCATCCAAACAATGCCAAATTCACAGCTCCCAACAAAGGCCAAAATAGTCAGATACATTTTCTTTGGAATTGGTAGAAAATTAAGGGAGGATTCCGAAGATCTGTATCGAAGAATTTGGAAATCTAGGAACAATACCAAAAGATAAAAAAACGCGAAAGAATGGTTAAAAAGAGAAAATAAAAAGAAAGAAAAAAAGACTACATAGAAAGAAGAAGTATAACAGAATATAATATTATATAGACGTCAGCAACAACTGATACCCAATAACCTAAGTCAGGTACATGGTCACGATTAAGGAGATCTCAGTTGGTAGAGCGTCCGTCTAGGAATCACATGGTTCCTGGTTCGATACCGCCTTCGCCAATTCAGCGTATGAGTAGCACAGGGCTCTCTGTGGTGAAGTGAAGAGCTGATGGTATGTGTGGCGCTAAAACAATCTCCTTGGTCTAGTGCTAGTGAAAAGGGGATTGTCTCCTTTGCTGACTGGCTGATACCGACTTTAGGCCATCCGACAACTTACCCACATTGCTATACAGTACTGCATAACATTGAGCAGAAATATTTAATTTATAATTTGGTGAGCATAACTTAGTCTGGTACAAGGCCAGTAATGTGAGTGCCCGGTGAGGAGCGAACTCACTTTACTAACAAAGCTGTCCATCTCGAAATCACTGTTTATTCATATATGTGTTTTAAGTAAATCAGTTTTTACTATTCTTTTCATATTTAAATCTAGTCTATATTTGTAACGTAGCCGTTCGTCACAGTACCCAATAGATATATTTGTTACGTACTTTCTTACTGCTTCTTACTCTGGTCTTCTATTCTTCCGGCCGTCTTCTGATCGTCTAGTCTTCTGTCTTCTAATGGTCGGGTATATCTTCTACAGGTCTCGTCTGGTCTTTCTTATCTGGGGATTCCGTGTCTGGTTCTGCTGGGGACCATTTCTTATCAGAAGCCTTGTGTCATTGTTAGCTTTTAGTAATAACAACAAGACTTCGATTTACCTTTGATGTTATTTTATTCCGGATCCCCATAACCAGACAAAATGCGCGCTGAGAGTTACATCTTGCTAGCTTCTAAATCTGCAACTGACTAACTGCAACTAACTGACTTACTGAGTTGCCCACCTTAAACCGGAAGGGGGGGCTTTCTATCGGGGTTCCGTTCCCACGATTCTATCCCCAGAAAGCAAGGTGAGAGTGAGGTCAAGCATTGTCACTCACTCTCAAGGCCATCAGCTGCACTGATCGCCATAAGGATTTCTATACTACCTTAAAAAGTAATAGGGATCCAATTAATATGTAACATATTTCCATAGTGTTTACGTGTAATAAAAATATCGAAACAGCTTTACTTTTTAGAATTTTTAAATTCAAAATTTAATTGAAAACAAGTGCACAGCTGAGAAGCTTATATAATAAAGTAATTGGAAGCGCGTGGTGTAATGGTTAAAGTCATAGGAAATGGACTCGTCGCCCCGAGTTCAAATCCTGGACGTGGTAATTGCATTTCACTTAGCGCTAATACCCTTGGGAAAGGTATGAATTCTACTCTCCCTCCAGCTATGGATAAATAGTAGGGCAGACTGGGCTCTTTAACCTTGGTTAGGCAACCAGTCTAGGAGAAGGAAAACTCTGAATTTAAACCTGTTAAACTCCGCTTAAGAAATTGACCATGTGTCACATCCTACTCGTGCGGAGGAGTTGGTAAATATATATATATATATATATATTATATATATATATATAATAAAGTCATGATGTCTCGACGTCTAGATTACTGTCTAGATGTGTGCACAGCTGAATGACATGATAAAGTGATGATTTCTAGATTACTGTCTAGATGTGTGCACTGTTGAGCAACTAATATAATAAAGTGATGATGTCTAGACATTTACAGAATGTTCGGGGTGTATTTGACATATTTATATTTGGTTATTTTTCTCCGTAGGTTGAGGTATTGACGCACACTATGCATCATTTAAAAGCTTGGACCCTTCTTCATTCATATACGTGATGACAGATAGAATGGATGACTGGAACCCACCTGAATCATGGAAGAGAATAACTTGTATGATCATGATCTGCACCGGCCATCAAAATAAGGAGATTATGGTTGCTGCCCAATGCTCCCTGAACACTGTAAAAACAATCAGGCATGAACTGGAGAATTGCAATGGAGACTACGAGGCTGTGACTAGAAGAAAGCAACATCACAGACGATCTGATTGCGTTCGTACAGTAGAATTCCTCGAGAATCTGCAGAAAAGGTGTTGGATGACCCTCAGACGCCTACGTGGAACTGTTAAACACGCCCTGGATAACAAGTATAGTGAATGGTATGCCACATGTATGGCAGCAGGATTCTCCCCTTGCCACACCTCTCGGAAAAGTCAAAAATGTTTGTCGGCGAATTACGACTACACCAGTTCCAATGTTTGGCCTCCGAACTCCCCAGATCTTAACCCCATAGATTATTTCTGTTGAGAAAGACACCAATAGCCGTGCCAGTACCACAAAACCTAGTTAATCGACAGAATTAAGGTGTTTTTGAGAGCCTTTTCAGAGAAACTGTAACATCAGCTTGCTCCAGATTCCGGAGCAGCATTGAGGCTGTGATCGACGCTAACGGTGGTTATTTTGAGTGAAACTTCTCAACAGTAGTGTAATTTCCGTGCCTGTTGAATTTCTTTACAATCCATTAAATTTTGTAGTTACCAGGCACTTTTTCTTTTTCCTCATGAAACTGTCAAATTTCGCCCGAACACCATGTAGATTACTGTCTAGATGTTTTTCTAAAGAGAGCAACTTATATAATAAAGTGTCTAGACGCTTAGACATACTTACATGTGTCCAGATTGGATATAAATTAAATCGCGCGATCCCGGGAGAGAGGCAGCACCTACCCTCGCGTCTAAAAGGCACAGGGCCGGTTTATCGCCTCAAAAATGGACTGCCGAAGGGATCACGCACTTTTTGCATAGGCCACTGCATGAGTCTCGGTTTGTTCGTTGCTCCCCACATTAAAAAGACCTTTTTTCAATCCGGCCTGGTGGGAGGTCAGGAAAATACTTACGTCTAGATAAATTCTAGATTAGTCGTGGGAATAATGTTGATGAAGGGGTAGTCCCCATTCCCCAGAGCTCCAGAATTAGAACTTCACCACTAGATGCAGTTTAACGTCATACCCAGGACACTAAGACACTCAGCCACTCCCTTCTAGCACATATATGATAAAAAAGGATCGGGGTTTACCATATCGGCAATTGGCTCGGGAAAATCATATAGGTGCTAGAGCTTGTCGTATCAAGTCTGTGGGATTGTCTGGAAGAGTTATCTTCCCTCTTGTTTCGGTTTTTCACCTCCAGGGGTCTTGCTATTTAAGCAGACAAGCGCCAAATTCGAATCCTCTTTTTCTTCTGTGGCACCTCACACACATGGGTTAGACATTTATGTCTACACCCTTCTCGGGTGGGGGCTTCTGCCCTCAACACAACGCTAGTAAGTTACTTTAACCTATGGACTCTCTATAACAATCCCTATATTTTCTATGTACATTTAGATAACCATTGTATTGTTGCATACTGGCGTTTTCACCGTACCAAATCAGCATATATTGTTATATACCTTTCTTTCTTCTTACTCTGGTCGTCTATTCTTCTGGCCGGCTTTGGTTCTATCTTCTAACATCTTGGTCTGGTCTCTTCTAGGTCTGGTCTTCTATTGAGGACTTCGGGTCTGGTTAGGGATTTCTCGTTATCAGAAGCCCTGTGTCATTGTTAGTTTTTAGGTAATAAACACAAGACTTCGATTTACGTTGATGTTACTTTATTTGTAAATCCCCAACCAGATATTCTGCGCAGTGAGACTCACATCTTACATCTTGCTAGCTCGGCTTCTAACTCCTAACTGCTTTAAACTTTCTATATCCTTAAACCGGAAGAGGGCCTTCTATGGGGGTTCCGGTTGTCACGATTTATCCCCGGAAAGCAAGGTCAGAGTAAGGTCAAGCGCCGTCACTCACCCTCAAGGCCATCAGCTGTACTAATCGCCATTATGATTTTACAATACCTTATAAAAGCATTAGGGATCCAATAATTATGTAACCGTATACGTTTTTATTGTATCTTATCCGTTTTCTATGTACGTGTATATCTACTATGTATCTTTTCTCATGTATCTTGTATACGCATATTTCTTGTCTTAAATGCTTCTCCATGTACTTGTATTAAAGTCCTTTGTGTTTGTAACACCTTGGTCGGAGTTGTTTGTTCAACCAATTATAATTGATATCATAACCTTGAACCCAACAAGTGGTGAAACCGACGTGATGTCTACACCAACAACAAGTCAATTGATCGCAGGGAGGGTTCTCCGACCGACCGTCTCGCCCAAGTAAGGGCCAAAGTGGAGTGTTGCATGTCATGGACTGCTCAGCTACCAGGAATCTGTCCTTAAACATCACGGTTCGCCTCCCCCGGCCAACAGGTGGCCCCATTGGGGGATTTTACCTTTCTGTAAAGGTGCAGTCGGAATATTCTTCTGTCCAATCGACAGGGTGAAAGACCTGGAGGACATTAAAAGGAATACGATGACACCCTATCAAAAAAGGAATTTCATAAGTTAATTTGTTCAGTGTATCATTAATTGTACATTTTTTATCTTGGTAAAAACAACTTCAGTCTCGATAATTTCTTAACATGTTTCATTATACTAAACTAGTTAAGTTAGGTTTTATTTGTCTAATGGTATATCAAACTTCATGGGTTATTTAATGCGAAAGCCATCCTTATAGAAGAATATTTAACCTATAGCTTGGGGTTCCTTTCTTTCCATGGGTTATTAATCCGAAAGTGAACGTAATGGTGTGATTGGAGTTTGAACGTACTAAACTAGCTAGCAAGTTTTCTCGTTAGTTAGTTAGTTAGCTAGCTAGCTAGCTAGATAGATAGATAGATAGATAGATAATGAACAGTTTCAGATAGATACATGTAATAGATATAAAGATACTTTAATATATAGATATACGAAAAAATCTGCTCTGAGAGATGCCTATGTAATCTTCAGACCAAGGCTGAAGATTGCATAGGCGAGAAACTGTAATCAGGCGCCGTTGATTCATGTCCGCACTACCTTAACACACATACACACACACACACACACACACACACATATATATATATATATATATATATATATATATATGAGAAGTAAATATACACGCGGTGTGTTTATGACATGGCTTTTTTTAGCCGACAATTCTTAGGAGAATATGTGGTTAATTGAAGTCGTACCTAATTTTGAAAGTTGATTAATTAATAATTAATTAATTAGGCGGGCATACCTATTTAAATGTAAGGCTAAACAAATCGAGAAAAATCAATCTTTGTATATAATAGGCCGAAATGTACATACAGAGATTGATTTTTCTCGATTTGTTTAGCCTTACATTTAAATAGGTATGCCCGCCTAATTAATTAATTATTTATTAATTAACTTTCAAAATTAGGTACGACTTCAATTAAGCACATATTCTCCCATATATATATATATATATATATATATATATATATATATATATATATATATATATATATATAGAGAGAGAGAGAGAGAGAGATATGAACAGACTGAGATTTATATGTACAGTACATATACATAATGTGTGTATACTTGCATGTGTATGTATATTAGTATGTGGACGGAATGTCTGTACATTTTTGTCTAATTCAGTTCCAACGGTATGCATGGTTGTTTTGAATGTGCCTCAAATAATGGTTGTCATACGAACGAAATAGATGAGTACTGATGACGTTTCAAAGCTTCCTATCAGCTCCTTCCGTCGCCCCGTACATACACACCATTTTTTGTAGGATCCAAATGGCACAGCATGCAAGAGAAATGGAATGAACGTACAATGAGAACAAGAAAAATATGTTGCCGGACATGATTTGTCTGCATATGTGTATGGAATCAATTCACCAACGACATCGACGACCAAAAAAAAAAAGAAAGAAAAAAAAGGATAAAGAAAAAAATGAAAAGGGAAGCAACCACCTGACTGTCCCTTTTATTCTTGTCTCCTTTATAAGATGGCGTTACCCTCGATACCATGCACCCTCCCCCCTTACGAAAGAAAGGAAAAGAGAAAAGAAAAGGATAGAAATCATCTAAAATCAATATACTTTCTTTTGTATTCATTCTGTTCCTTCAAAATATTTTCTTTTAGTATTCGGACTGTATAGATAGTAAATTCATATATATATATATATATATATATGTGTGTGTGTGTGTGTGTGTGTGTGTGTGTGTGTGTGCGTGTGTGTGTAATGTATCTCTCTCTCTCTCTCTCTCTCTCTCTCTCTCTCTCTCTCTATCTATCTATCTATCTATCTATCTATCTATTTATCTGGTGAGTCGTGTTTTAATAGTGTTAACGTAGTTGGAAATGGACACAGCGAGACGAGTTCAAATCCAGGACTAGGCTGTTTGCATTTCATATATCTTTAATACTAATACCATCTAATATATATATATATATATATATATATATATATATATATATATATATATATATTATACATAGGATTTTCTGAGACCCTGTATTTCCTATTGGGGTGTATTCGTCAAACAGAGTGAAAAGTTTTTTTTAAAGAATCCTAATGTGGTCAATATTTAGTGGTGGTGGGGTGGGTATGTGTCATTTTAATAGTCGGCTGCACACTACTGCATGAAACCCAGGGCCACAAAAATCATATAATATATATATATATAAAGAAAGAAAGAAAGAAAGAAATGGATATAAAATCTGACTATGTAAATATGTATAAAGTGTTTGATAAAAAAGAGTATATGTCAATGATTGATATTTAGATATCCGACGTTAAAGCGTTTCGGTTTTAATTAAATCATCAACAGGGCTCAACTGGGTTAATAATCATAAATCATATGAAAAAAAAGTTGTGTGACATGCAAAAGCTTGTGAGCCTTTATTTATCATGCTTGGTGGCTCCTCTAGACATTCGAAATGTAAGTAAAATGTAAAACTAAACGCCACCTCTAGGAGGTGATGATGATAAGGATGATTGGGGAGATATTGTCATGGATATCCGTGATGGTGATATATATATATATATATATATATATATATATATATATATATATATATATATATATATATATATAATCACCATCATCATGTCACGCTGGCAGCACGGATATCCATGACAATCTCTCACCAATCGTCCCTAACATATCACCCCCGTGAGGTCCTCTGAGCACATCCAGAATCCGCGTTTCAAATAACTCCTGTTCTGTATAATGGGAGAGTACATTTTTGGTTCGAATTCCAATTCATTATCTTTTTAATGGTATCTATTTTATAAAATGTTATTCAATAATTAATGTCATCATCGCATGAAATTGACTCGGCGACCTGAGTTCAAATCACTGACAAGTCTGTTTACATTTCACTTGGTCCTAATACCCTTAAAAAAGTTTTAAATCTATTTATTCTCACGCCCCAAAGTAGAACCAACTGGGCTATTTAGCCTCGGTAAGGCAACCGCTTATAACCTATAATTTGTGTAAGACTTATTGGCTGAATGTTCAACCTCTACTGCCATATCAGCAGTGTAGTGCAGGATTGCAACAAGTATCGCCTGATGGCACTTCTACGTTTGGTACTACATGATCAAGTCTTCTCTCTTCTCTGTTCCTCTTCTGAATTACCTTGATTTTGACATGCTCACATAATGATATTCCCATCATGGATTTTTCCATAGGTTGACATAATTAATAGGCACAGCCTATTATTATTGTAATGAAGCGTAGTATAGGATTTTAATTTAACCATGACGAATAGAAAATAACTAGTTTTAATTGACTTGCTTTCACATGCGTACATGAAATATGTC
>CM042145.1:79754143-79776643 GCA_023376005.1 Doryteuthis pealeii
ATTATTAATAGATTAAGAAAGGTTACTTGAACTTATGATTGTTTACTAGGTTTATTATTAGTTGATATCTGTACGCCAAAACAAAACTCTTAAGAAAAAACTACACAATAAGTGTATAATATAAATATACAATAAACGCGATTCTCTTACCTTTAGGCATAACGTAACCCTAGTAGATTTGATATGCAGTTTAAATCAATCAATCAGTTAATTAAAGGCGAGAATTATTGATCGAAAAGACTTAATGAATGATAATATTCAGGAATGTAAAGAATTTTCAATGATCAAGCATTTCATTTTTTTTTTTGTTTTTTTTTTTGTTTCTTTTTTTTTGTTTGTTTCTTGGGATGGTCAATAATAACTTGTTACCTGCTAATCTGCATGCATAATTAACGTTTGCGTCGGTATTTGTTATACAAACAGATTCTTTATGAATATTAATGTATACTTTTCATATTCTTTTATTTTTTTAATATAATTGGGTGTATCAAAGATGATTGTCACGTCATCCCGATGGCAGAAAGAAATGGCAGACACGTTAGTCACTCACGTTTATTTCCATAATATTGGGCACCTCACATGGTGTAATATTTAGCAAACTAGATTAACAGTCCATTGTTAATGAGTCTGATTCTCACTGGGTGTCTCATGCCTAAACTAAGCTTAATAAATAACTATTTCCAAGATGCTATATAAAATTAAATCTTTAGACCAATTCAAACTGTAGTGGTGATCTATATTTCTGACCTTGGATGCGGGTGGTGTAATGGTTATCGTCGTGGGAAATTCACACGGCGAGACAATCTAAAATCCTGGACAAGGCTGTTTGTATTTCACATAGCGCTAATACCCTTCGGAAAGGTATAAATCCAACAATTCTATCTCCAGCTATTGGTAAATAATAGTGCAGACTGGGTTTTCTAACCTTGGATAGGCAACCAGTCTAGGAGAAAAAAAACTCAGGAATTCGAACCTATTTAAGCAATGCTTGATAAATTAACCTTGTATTACATCCTACTCGTGAGGAGGGATTGGTAAATATGTATATTTCCAACTTTCTGTCAAATGAAGGAAACCTTAGAATATAATTATATTAACGAGAAATGTTTCATATATTAAATGTTTCTTATTAGAAAAAGCTACAGAACGAATCAAGCGAAACATAAAAAAGCAATAAGGAAGTTCGTCCGAAAGAGAACCCGAAGTTAAAGCCTCGTATTTTATTATGATGTCTCGCAACATCAGAAGCGGATGCTGCTGATATGACAGTAGAGGTTGAAAATTCATCAATAACTATTTTTGTTAATAACGCTAAGCAACAACATAGTCAGCGCTTCCGTTAAAATGTTGGTCCCTTCCGTTGGTGCAGAGTTTACCGGAGCAACATGCAAAAATAAATCGCCAATCCACATAACTTTTTTAAAAAAGATATTGTAATTGAAAGCGTGCTCTATACAACGACGTTATTGTGTTCCGTCTATTTTTTGTTTCGTAAAAACTAAAAGAGGGTACTAATTTCGGAACGGCCCTCATAACTATGGTTACAAAAAAGAAAGACTTACCCCATAACCTAATTATGTCTTGGACTGGAATGGCGTGGCGGATCACTTAATCTACAGGTTGAATTCAGAGTTTTTCTTCTCCTAGAGTGGTTACCATACCAACCTTAAAGAGATTAATCTTCCCTACTATTTAACCACGGTGGGGGAAATAATAGATTCATACATTTTCCAAGAGTATTAGCGCTGTGAAATGCAAAAGCCTTGTTCAGGATTTGAACTCGGGTAGCCCAGTCCGCTTCCTTCAACGATAACCCTTATGCCACGAGTGCCCCTATATTTATTTATCAACCCCTCCGCCATGAGCCGGATATAACACAAGGTGAATTTTCAAGTGGAGTTTGGCTAGGAGAGACCATCCCTCTCCAGGTTTTCATACCAAGATTAAAGAGCCAAGTCTGCCCTACTATTTACCAATAGTTGATAGAGTTATATGCATACTTTTCCCAACATCATTGAAATAAAAAAAGACCTTGTCCAGTATTTGAAATCAGATCACCCTTTCCATTTCCTACGATGATAACCTACTATGATTACGGTATGGAAACTTCAGGCAGAGAAACACCAAAAAAGAATCTGTACTTTATATAATATCAATATGAGTTCAACATGTCTTGGATTTTGTAGGTATCTATTTTAAATTTCATTTTCTGTCGATTCGTCTCACTCTATATAGCGCGCTACCAGCTCGGTATATTTTTTTAAGACTAAGCCGATCGAAGTCAGTTTTCATTCAAAAGTTTTCATGAATTTATACCCAGCATCCATTGCGTGTACACGACAGAAGTCGACTCGGCGGCAAAAACAGAAGCGAATCCTGTTGATCGACTTTCCAAGCTATTTTGTTCAACGTGCGCATGCGTCATGCAACGAAATCTCTAGACAAGTAAGGACGAAAAGAAAGAGAGAACGTACTTATCAACTTGACAGTTTTACTAAAGCAAGTCTATCAGGTATTGTATACATTGGCCCAGTTTTGTCTTTTGGATTTATTTAAGTATGTTTTTTTCTAGGATCGTGTGTTTTGATTTAATTCATTTTTTTAAATTTTGTTCGTTTATTGATATATAAAGGAAAGATTATATATCTCTGTCCGTTATGGGAAGGGCGTGGTGTAATGGTTAAAGTCATGGGAAATGGACTCGTCGCCCCGAGTTCAAATCCTGCATTTCACTCAGCGGTAATACCCTTGGGAAAGGTATGAATCCTACTCTCTCTCCAGCTATGGATAAATAGTAGGGCAGCCTGGTCTCTTTAACCTTTGTTAGACAACCGGTTTAGAAGGAAAACTCTGAATTTAAACCTGTTGAACTCCGCTTAAGAAATTGACCTTGTGTCACATCCTGCTCGTGTGGAGGGGTTGGTATATATTATATATATATATATATATATATATATATATATATATATATATATATCTGTCCGTCTGCTTGTACAACAACCGAGCACAGATCCTTTTAAAAAGAAAAAAAATTGCTGGAGACCAGCAAAGACCAAAGTTCAATAAAATCCACACCCAGTTTTTTTTCAGAGATTGGGTTAAAAAAAACTTTAATCCCTTATTTTTCACAAGAAAAGCTAAATAAAGAATATAATAAGGATATAAATCAATGATGTATTAAGATGTTACTTTAAAAAATATTTAAAAATAGAAACAATTAATGAAGGATAAAACATAATAAAAATCAAAGAAAATATAAAGAAAAGAAAAAATACAAACAAGAATTATAATAAAAATAAACAATTTAAAAACAATAATATTTTTTTTAAATGAAAGAAAATTAAATAAATATATAAAAAATATACTTTATCAATCTATATATAAATATAGATAAGATATAACTTTTAACTTTTTAAACCCCGGCAACGCAGGGTGGTTTCATAAAATTTTATGTTTGTTTATTGCATTTTTCTTTAGTTTCATTTATTTCTTATTCTTATAATTGCTGATATTTTATTTTTGATTGATTGATTGATTTTAACGGTATGTCAACCTGTTTCGGGTTATTTCATGTTTAGAGAATTGCGTTTATTGTACGTTCAGATTTAAATTTTTTAGTTATTTTTTCTTAAAATAGTTTTTTAACACTGCCATAATAGATAAAATAATTTTCAAAACAACAGAGTTACCTCTCCTGTTGGTGTTTATATGCCTTCAATAGGAACTCTCTTTCTATAGACCCTATAAATAGCCATTTATCTGTGCTATTCTAAATAAATCTTTCCTAAGTTGTACAGCCCTATGGGTTGGGCTTTAGAATACTCTGACTGCATCTCTGCAGAGGGGTAAGACCCCCCCTATGGGGCCACCTGTTGGGCATGGGTGGCAACCCGTGATGCTTAAGGACGGAATCTAGTTGGATTAGCAGTCCAGGTCATGCAACACTCATCTTCGGTCCTTACTTAGGCTAGACGGGCGGTCGTTGGTGCCCTCCGATCAATCGGCTAGTCCCGTCAAGCCCTAGCACCTATATGATTGCCCCTACCCTATTGCTCTTATGGCATCCCCAACCCTTTTTATCATATATGTGCTAGAAGTCAGTGGCGGAGGCCTAGGAATGACGTTAAACTCTATCTGATGGTGAGGTTCCTGTTCTGAAACCCAGGGGAATGTGGAGCAGCCGTTCATCACCATTGTTCCCTGGTACACTCTGACCCGGAGTGGTAGTACCTGTTAGGGTCCCATCTATTGGTTAAATAGTAAAATGTGTTTATTAAAAAAATTGAGTATCCATTAAGAAATTAATTTATTTCAAAACTTTGTCGGCATTAAATGGCCCACCGAGGTTGAAATGCCATAGAACAAAACAAAACAAACGCATTTGTATCGCTATCCTGAATTTTCACTATAATTTATACAGGTTAGAAACGGATGCGTCCACCCTCCGATTCGGCCACACTACTTTGATTTGTTTGTTTTTCTTTCTTTCTCCTTTTCTTCTTTTCTTCCTTGGAAAGAGACTCGTCTCACTTTAATGAATAATTACTATTGGTTGGTTTAAAAGATAGAGAAGTAATCAAATACAAACAAAAAAGAGACCCATGCTCTGCTGTATATTTAGAATTGATATGCTTTTGTTCTTCTTTTAAAAAATTATATCTGTTAAAATATTTTAAACCTGAAAACTATGAAATATCGTCTTAATTAGGCTCAGTCTTAATTAGTGATCATCCTCCACACATTAATCATTTGTTGTGCTTTTTTGTTTTTTGTTTTTTTTTGTTTTTTTTTGTAAAAAAAATGTGTGAAAATAAACATCTTTCTTTCCTTTTTTTTCTTTCTTTCTTTCTTTCTTTCTTCAATTCTTTCAATCTTTCTCTAATTCTCTAATTATTCCTTTCATCTTTCTGTATCTATTTTTTCATGCCTGCTTTCCTTCAAACTATGAATCCTACTATGAATCTTACTATGAATCTTACTCTCAAACTAGACGTTCCGGATGACTGACTTCAATTTCCTAACCAAAAGTGAAGTAAATCTATAACTAACAACAACAAAGAATTTCACAACAGCCCAATACAATCCATATGATAATCTCATAAAATCACTAAATATGCGTCTGTCCATAATACTAAGGTTCTGTCATTTTCAGGCTATTTTAACCAAACCATCGGGAATTAGTATGATCATCTCTGAAAAGATTTTTACATCTATTCGGTCAATAATATTTATTTAATTTGCTTACCAAAATTGAAACTGCTTCTTATTGTTACATAATGGATAGGCATAGCCTATCATTTTTGGCAAGTAGTGTAGTATAGTGTGAAATAACGGTAAAACATTGGAAAATCAATGTGTTCATAAAGTTACATTAACTTTAATTACATTAAAGTGAAAATATACTGGAACTTTAAAATTTTAAACTATGTCCGGTGCCACTCCGACTTTGAATGTTGACGCAAAGGTGACTGCATGATAAATTTTCTCATCAATCCATGGGAACCAAGAGGTAACTGTAGGCAATGTGTGTTTTAGATCATTGCGATATCATTGCATGGTGTCCACCGTTGTCGCTGGATTGGCTAAGTACTATATCTTTGAGTCGAGGAGTGTCATTTAATAGGACTGTATATTTAAAGATGAAAGTGAAAATATGATAAATAAATAGATAGATAGATAGATAGATAGATAGATAGATTGGTTTTAGTTTTTTAGTCTTTTATCTATTTTGTTTTTAAATTAGAAGAGTCTTTTTTATAGAGGGTTGCATGTTAAGTGTGTCAGTATTGAAGATAGGTAATATATATATATATATATATATATATAGAAGAAGAAGAAGAAGAAGAAGAAGAAGAAGAAGAAGAAGAAGAAGAAGAAGAAGAAGGTTATTATTTTCTTTTTTTTTTCTTTTTTAACAGGTGTTTTTTTCTCTAAACTCTCAATAGCAAAAAGTATGTTCTGCATAATCTCCAGACCAGCAAGTCTCTTTTCAAGGCTTTTGTGGGTCGTTATTCCGATAGGGCCAGGTTAGCTCAGTCGGTAGAGCGTTCAGCTAGAAACCACATGGTTCCTAGTACTGGCCCTCGCCAACTCAGCGAATGAGTAGCACTGGGATCTGTGCGGTAAAGTGAGGGGCTGATGGTAGGTGTGGCGCTCCACCGCAGATACTAAAATAATCTCCTTGGTCTAGAGCTAGTGAAAAGGGGATAGACTCCCTCGCTGACTGGCTGATACCGACATTGGGCCGCCCAGACGACTTTAATTTTACTTATTCCGATAGACTTTACTGAAATCTTAGTGATAGCAAATCTCTATGATTATTTTCTATATTCTTAGATCTTAACGATCTCAACGGTTTTATGGTCTGGACAGTCCCTATCCTACTCCGAATCTCCAATTACCCCAATCTCTTCCAGATTCTTTACGAAATTCCAAAGGCTCTGGCTATGATTGGTATTACTGTCACTTTCATGTTGTATAACTTTCGGGGGAAGGAGCGTGTTCTCATTAGGTGCACGATACTTGAGGTCTTGGGTTTAATCTAACTAATGCCAAGTTTTTAAGAGAGCCTCGCGTGGTGTAACGGTTAGTGTTAAAGCCCAGTTGGAACTCGTAAAGAATAAGTTCCCGAATAATTCTACGTTGCAGGTTCATCTGTGCACCATTAAGATCACAGACGAAGTGGTGCAATTTACAATATGTCAACACACCAACTACCATCATACTACCAATCTCAACGGGAACTTTCCACGATTTAAACCTCTTCGGTCACGTGATATAAACGACACAAGCTAACCGAAGAGAAAAAAGAATGTAAAGGGAAATAAATATAGGGGATCGAGAAGAAAAAGGAAAGAAGAGGGAGAGAGAGAAAAAAAAACAGTGACAGAAAAGAGAAAGAGAGAGAAAAGGGACAGAGAGAGAGAGAGAGAGAGGAGAGAGAGAGAGAGAGAAAAGAAAAGGGAAAAAAAACAGAAAATAACTGAAGGAAAAAGAGAAAGTAAAGGGGAACAAGAGAATGAGAGGGAGAGGGAGAGAGAAGAACAGAGAGAGGGAGAGGAGAGGGAGAGAGGGGGGAGAGAGGGGAGAAAGGGGAGAGTTAGAGTAAATATATTATGAACTGATTTCAAAATGTAAAAGAGAGGGGAGAAAAAAGAGTGGGGGTGAAAAGCAAGAGGGAAAGAAAGAGAGAGAGAGAGAGAGAGAGAGAGAGAAGAGAGAGAGAGAGAAGAGAGAGAGATATAAATATAGCAAAACTTTTGACTCACAAATATTTTGGTTGCCGACGTAGCGTTATATTCCAGTACATAGGGTAAAGTATAAGATCCCGAATAAGTCTATGTTGCACTTTCATCTGTACAGTTTTCAAATCACACAGAGTAAAGCATTGCAAAAAGATGTCAGTGCGTCAACTAATGTTTTGCAAACTAGACTAGCAGACCACCGTCAGTGAGTTCGAATCTCACTGGATTCCTCATGCATTTGACCTTGTGCCAAAATAATTAAATGCTTAGTAAACGATGCTTATTTTAATTGTTCAGCTATTTCCGCTGGGGTGTCAGTATCAAGTAAGGTCTTGAACAGTTATCCATCCAGGTGAGGACTACTCGCACTTCTGACAAATACACATGTACAAATCTCTACTGCATAGTCTGAAGAAGGAACCAAGTAGTATTGACCTCCACGTGAATTTCGGATAAAACAGGTTCATGTGTTACAAACAAGATAGAAAATCTCCACACTAGACGGTAGCTCTTTTTATGGAGTGCTGCTTCCAGGAATTTCGCCCCTAACAAGTCCTCCTCACAATGTCCAGTATCCTCACATAGCTGATTAATGTTAGTCTTTGCTGGTCGGCTCAAGTGTAGCCATGTGTAGAATTCCCAAGATAACAGTACTTATGAGTTCGTCCTTACTTCTCCAGCAGTGTCTTGTTCTTGGGGGGTTTGTGTGATAGAAAGTAATTGGCCGTACAACTGATTTTTCTGGAGTGCTACTTCCTGTTTTTAAGAGAGCCCCTGTTGCGTAATGGTTAGTGAGCTAGACTAGAAAACCATTGTCAGTGAGTTCGAATCTCACTGGATGTATCAAGTTTAGTAAACGATCATTTTTCAGTTGTGTGGACACTCAGGCAGGGTTAGTGCTGAAGTTTCAGTGGCAAGTATGGCTCTTAGAGATGGATATGTTACCCAAACAAACGTGTGAGTTTTGTACCTTTTCCTATGCTCTTGTTAAATAGTTCGAATTATGTCTGTAAGTTAGTTAGACTTCGAATTAAAATTCGTTGAAATTCAAAATCAGAGGGGGGTTATATTACTGATAGGTTATGACCTTTATTTTAACCCCGCATTCCGCTAATGGAAAAACGTGAGAATGGAAGTTAAGTTACGTTCAAATTTGGCTGTTAGTCAAAAGGGCCAGTTCATCTATCCTAAGATGACATCTTCTCACCGCGTGGTTGAAAACCCTTCTGGCTTCGGGTTTCTAATAAAGAATAAAGACGTCTTGTACAACAATAAAGTATTGCTTAATTATTACAACCAAGAAATGGACATAGACAACCCAGCCAAGAAGAAGGAAGAAATAAGCCCAGAAGAAGATGGCCGCCGACGAAACATAACCAGTAAGAACCCGTCATCACTCTACTCTCTCCTTCCCGTTATATAGCCGATATTAAGCACAGACAACCCAGCCCAGGTTTGTCCTTAAAAAACTTTTGAAAAATCATTTTATTGCTTCTTATAAACAACAGATTTGCATTTAGATTCTCACTCGGCTAATTTGTCTCATGATATATATCTATATGTTTGTGTTGTCTGGTGTGTCTTGTATCGTTTCCTGTGAGCGTCCAAGGGTGGTCATGTCCATGGGCTTAGCTTCACGCTCCCTTCAATAGTAGTTTAAAAAAATAAAGTTTTTCTTTTACTTATTCTTTATAAATTGTACCTACTATTGATAAATAAAATTTCTTATTTCTTTCTTATTTTCAGCAGGAAAAGAAAGATGGCTACCGACGAAGCAGAACCCAGTAAGAACCCATCTCCTCTCCTTTCTCCTCTCTCCCCGTTATGTACCCAGCAGATAAACGGGTATATAACACTATGTTGCTTTCTTAGATAGCCCACTGTTTTAGCCTGTTTCAGCTATAGCTAGGAGAAACTGAAATGGATCTATGACTTTTCCAAGGGTATTATCCCGAAGACTATTCGGCTAGTCGAAACCATTTTCCCCGACGAGACCTACGCCTACTCGAAATTAAGGAAATAAGCGGAATTTATAACTCTAAATAACGGCATTGTTAAACCCATTTAACAGCGCCGATTAAGTATTTGTACAAAGCGATAAAATCACTAAACTATGCAAATAATTCCGTTCATAAACATCGTAAATAAACTCGTAAGAAATCTGTTTAGGACAATCAATACTGACGCTAAGGGAATATTTAACACACTAGACAAGTTGAATCCGCTCACTGCATATTGTATTGCTTTAATTAATAGCTTCCGGCGAATACTTGCATGGTGACTGAAGCAGTTGAATATTTATCTCCTATACTAGAGGGACGAAGTTTGATGATTTTCTTGGGAGCAAAGCTGCGTCGTACAAAGTAATGCCTCATTGTGAGATAATGCTGAGTTACTTCTAAACTACAGCCCACGGGTCACATCCGGCCCTTAGCATCTTAAAATGTTTCCCCCAAAATCAGACAGTCAAACAGTTGGTTATTTAAGCTAAAATATTAATACAATTGATCAAGAAAGATTTAGAAATTAAAATAGGTTTTTTACACATTTTCCAAACTCAATACATTCAAAACACCCATCATCTTTCTAACTACATAAATCTTTTTTTCTCCTTGACTAGTTTCATTGTCCTGAAGAGGGTTCCTTTATAGACCGAAACGTTCGAACATTGACACTACGACTAATAAATTTCCATCCAATGTAACACCCCGTGTTTGTTCAACATTTTCTCCATATACTGTCGGATTAATTTCCTCATTTTACTCCCATAAGTGTGTATACATATGTAATATAGATGTATACACATGTATATATATATATATATATATATATATATATGTGTATATATATATATGTATATATGTATGTATATATATATGTGTTAGTATATATATATATATATATATATATATATATATATATTATATATATATTATATATATTATATATACAATATGATATGTCTTAAAATCCAATCAACCAACTATCAATACTTGCACGTATTACATTCGAGTTGTAAGATGGTCATTATTAGATAAATATGAACCGAGTTAGATAGACAGATAGTGAGTTACATATTTACCCAACCCATTCGCCAGGAGTAGAATGTGATACATGGTCGCAAGTACAGAGCATCCAGCGGACCAGCCTCGGTTTTCAGTAGTAATGGATCTGCGGGACTAATTTACTAACCATTACGATCGAGACAGACAGAGAGTTGTAAACTGACTGTTCTTTTATTTCTTCATTTAATGGTAGAAATTGGGGGGGGGTATTTAATGCCAAAGCTACCCTTTTAGAAGAATAATGGAGAACTATGTATTCTATAGCTGGGGAATGTCGCAATCCAGCAGGTTCGGCATTATGCCATGGAACATGAGTTGATACACATACATGTGAACATAGACAGATAGCTGTGAAGGAAGTGTGGGTGACAGATAGATACATAGATACATATATGTGAACGAAGTATGCTTGATAGATGATAGATAGATAGATAGATAGATAGATGTGAAAGGAGTGTGGGTAACAGATAGATAAAGAGATGTGAACGGAGTGTGCTTAATAGATATATATGATAGATAGATAGATAGATAATAGATGTGAACGGAGTGTAGGTAACAGATAGATACATAGATGTGAACGGAGTGTGTGATAGATTAGATAGATATAGATAGATAGATAGATAGATGTGAATGGAGTGTGGGTGACAGATAGATAGATAGATAGATGTGAATGGAGTGTGTGACAGATAGATAGATAGATAGATAGATGTAGATGGAGTGTGAGGAACAGATAGATACATAGATGTGAACGGAATATGCTAAATAGATAGATAGATAGATAGATAGATGTGAACGGCTTGTGGATAACAGATAGATAGAGATATATGAGGACAAAGTGTGAGTGACAGATAGATAGATAGATAGATGTGAACGGAGTGTGGGTGACAGATAGATAGATAGATAGTTGTGAACGGAGTATGGGTGACAGATAGATAGATAGATAAATAAATAGATAGATAGATGTGAACGTAATGTGGTTGACAGATCGATACATCGATATGAACACAAATAGAGTGAGATCAAATGTGTGTCTATAAGTTTGTTTTTTTTCTGGAGGAAAGCCGAGCCATTCCTTGGTTTCTAATGTTCGGCTGGCTCCAGAATGGCAGTGACCACAGTCCGTGCAACGAATCCCCGAGGTCGGTGGCCCTGTTTATCCAACCTAGACAACGCCAATAATGGCCAACAACTTTAAGTATGATTTATTTCTCTCAAGACCTGACCCGACCAATGTCCGACCATGACTGCCTGCCACCGACCGGACATGTACTTCCGGCTAACCGTTGATTCGAATTCTCCTTTTACGCCACTTCAACCCACCACCCCATCACCCACACACTCGCATATCGCTACCTTCACCGCCCACACTCCCACCCACATCAGTAATCGACCACTGAGAGAACGCAATTAATTTTTCGACTCACTTCTCAGTAGGGCATATCTGATCACAGACTTCTCTTGGTAGCATGCTTCCTGCTTCAGTCGATCACAAAAAAGGACATTTTAAGGTGCTTAACGATAAACTTTCAGAGCTTCTATTTACCTGGCCTCATATCTAGTGCTGTTTTTTTTAATATGAAAATGCAGATATTTACAGTAAATTGACAAAAAATTAATTTGAATCAGAATTCTAAAATAAAAAAAAGTTTTTTTTAATAATTTTTTATCTCACCTTGCAATTACTAGGGTGAGTCAAAAGTTTTGCAATATTTAGTACATGCTAGTTTGCTGCACTTATATCATGTGACAGAATAGTTCAAATGATAGGTGTGCATATCCTTCTTACTAGTACTCTTATTATTATTCTCTCTCTCTCTCTCTCTCTCTCTCTCTCTCTCTCTCTCTCTCTCTCTCTCTCTCTCTCTGCTAATCGGACTGAGCTCTCTCTGGTCTTCTTGTCTTCTGGACCGTCTTGGTGTTGGGTAGGATTTCCTTGGATTGTTGAATCTCTGTGTCGATTTCTAGCTCTTATTAACGAACACGAAGACACATTTTAAACTTGACGTATTTTATTTTACCCCAAGACCCAACATTGGCATGCGCGCGAGAGAAACACTAAGACAGAGGCCATTCACGTCTGCCTCAGTCGATTGCCTAAGTTCAATCTAAACTACTTTTAGCTTTTCCCACATATATCACTACTATGTGGTACTCTCAACCAATCAGAATGCAACGATTATTCGTCAAACACAGATTAAAAAACATCAAACAAACTTCCATAACTATTTCTGTAAAATTATTGTCAATTTTCAAATTCAGATACTTATATACTTTATTACAAAATCAATTGGCGATGCATTTTTTATGTAGCATAGGTACTTTGCATAGTTGGTTGTATCGTGGTAGTTTGTGTTCTGAAAAGTTGTACATTGCTTCAATCCCTATGTCGCTTAAAAGCCGTGCAGATGACCGTGCAACGTAGTCTTATTCGGGTAATTGTGCTTTATGAGTTCAAACTGGGCCATAACTCTAGTAAAGCAATCAAAAATATGTATGGTGCGAAAGGTGAAGACGTACTTGATCACAGTACAATAAAACAGATGGTTCAAAAAATTTCGCTGTGACGATAAGGCAAGTTGGATATGTTTAAAACGGTGGATTCCGAGGCCGTAATCCAATTCATAGAGGCAAGTCGAGTAGCACACGAAGAGCATCAGTCGAGGTCAGCATCGCACAGTCCAGTGTGGTACGCAAAACATTTGACTCGCCCAAGTACAAAAGTTTGAAATTACTCCAAGTAAATTTTCTGACGACTTTAACTCTTTGCCTAATTTAAGTTTCACACAGCGGTTCTCCCACCACTGCGATGCTACCGTAAGACACTGGCAGCGGCCCCCGTACGTGTTACTTGTTTACACCGAAAGATCACTACGTGAACACCCCTGACATCTTTTGTTTTGTCTGTGAACCAACTCTGAGACTGACGCTTGGTCCTTTTGCAATAGGAAACCAGTTGAATGGAATAATTTGGTACAGCCGTTAGGGAAATTTGGAAGGCAAAGAGTTAAATCTTATTCAAATCAAGTGGTGAAATCAGCTATGAATACGGCTAACGTCTTATATAAAATCTAAGAAAACTTTGAAATCTTGTGGGATGACATGAAAAAAATCAATAAAAAAAACTAAAATGATATTTGTCTGAATTTTTAATGTGAGGTTTGATATGTATTGTTATGTTTTTACAGAGCTCTGAATTTAATTCATACAAGATACAAGATTGATTCATAAAAAAAATTAATAATTTATTATTTTGATTAGTATTATCTGCGTTATTCGGACTATTGTCCCCATCTTCATTGTTATTTGTACAACGTTTCGGCCGATATACCCTCCGGCCTTCTTCAGATATTTCTTGTTGAACTCGGAAACTCGGAACCTTCTTTTCGAACTCGGGAGTCCGAGAAGGTTCCCGAGTCCGAGAAGGTTCCCGAGTCCGACAAGAAATACCTGAAGAAGGTCGGAGGGTATATCGGCCGAAACGTTGTACAAATAACAATGAAGTTGGGGACAATAGTCCGAATAACGCAGATAATACTAATCATCAAGCCTCATCTCAAACATTCAGAGAAATATTATTCTTTTGAGTCAAAAAATATAGTCCATGGAAATATATATTTAGCTATTTCCGATGAAAATCTTAAAGATTGCCACTATTTTCACATTAATTCGAATTCTTTTTATGACTTTGCTCAAGGTTTCTGGGGTCAATCCTCTTATCTCTACACGAATATTATTCTTGGGCGTAGCAATGTATTAAGCTTATGCAAATATACACAATCCTTTAAATGACCCCACAAAAAGAAGTCAAACAGACAAAACTGGCGAATGGGGAAGCCATTTAAATTGTGAATTTCTTAAAGTTATTTTGCCACCAAAAATTTATATTTGTTGAAATTATAAATCTCTTAGTTGAATAGTAAAATTCTGTTTTTCTCATTTGTTCTTTCATATTGTAACTTGAAATTTTTAATTTCCTTAGGTTATGTATGATATCTGAACTGAAAAGAATCAAATTAAAAACAAGAAAGTTATGAATTTTTTTAAGTGGTTCGGTATTTTGTGGGCGATTCTGTAGGATTTAGCAATTACAAAAGTAATCAAAACGGTTTATTTTAATTGTGTGAAGAATTCATTGAACAAAAAAGACTCTGCAAAAGACATTGTTAAATAATAAAAGTTTTAAGTTTTCTCCATTTGTTGGGCTTATCTTACTAGCTTTTCCAAATTCATGGTATCTGGATTCAGCCATGTGCATTACTTACTAACCCCAATAATTCACCACGGCTATTAACTGTTGCATAAAAATAAGTGCTTGTTTGTTCCAGTTCAGTAACATGTGATTACTAATTGTTTATAGCAGTAGTTTATATCCCTAAAAAAAAGCCCATGGTTAATGGCGGGTATTTATATTATTACGCTTCCCGATGTTAGGGACGCCATAACACTTCGCTGAGGTTGAGCAGTATTTTGAAGGTCAGAAAACAAGAATAAAAAAGGGGAAAGAAGTGGTAGTTTGTGGCAAGTAACAATAACAACAGGAATAATAAGAAAAGCCCTTGTCTTTTAAGTGGGGAGTTTCACATGCTTAGCGGGTGAAGACGGTTAAAAGATAAACTGTTGGAACGTGAGGATCGCAATAGACTGCCAGTATAGGAAAAGGCTAGTTACTCTACCGCGAAGTGTGGGGAGAAGGCGCTGAATTCCGGGCACGCCGATGTCAAACACACAGAGTTCTATTAAATAAAAGTGCAAACAGAGTAACATAGAGTTGTTGTTTTAAAAAGGAAGGTTAGTTGCGTAGCGCAGGGATACTAAACTTTTTACCTATGGTCCATAGGTAAAAAGTCAAATTTCCCTAACGGCTGTACCAAATTATTCCATTCAACTGGTTTCCTATTGCAAAAGGACCAAGCGTCAGTCTCAGAGTTGGTTCACAGACAAAACAAAAGATTTCAGGGGTGTTCACGTAGTGAACTTTTAGAGTAAACAAGTAACACGTACGGGGGCCGCTGCCAGTGTCTTACGGTAGCATCACAGTGGTGGGAGAACTGCTGTGTGAAGCTTAAATTAGGCAAAGAGTTAAAGTCGTTAGAAAATTTACTTGAAGTAATTTCAAACTTTTGTACTAGGGCGAGTCAAATGTTTTGCGTACCACACTGGACTGTGCGATGCTGACCTCGACTGATACTCTTCGTGTGCTACTCGACTTTGAGTCATATTTTACTGTGATAGACCCCCCCATAGCCATTTGATGCCTAAACGTTCTATTGTTTGGTTTGTTTTGTTTTACGGCATATCAACCTCAGTGGGTCATTTAATGCCGATAAAGTTTTGAAATAAATCAATTCTTAATGGATAATACAATTTTTTTTTAAATACATTTTTCTATTTAACCCATAGATGGGACCCTAACAGGTACTACCACTCCGGGTCAGAGTGGACCAGGGAGCAATGGTGATGAAGGGGTGCTCCACATTCCCCAAACCTCCAGAACTGGAACCTCACCATCAGATAGAGTTTAACGTCATTCCCAGGACATGTAGACCCGCAGCCTACCGCCTTCCAGCATCCATATGATAAAAAGGGGTTGGGGCTTGCCATAAGGGCAATAGGGTTGGGAAAATCATATAGGTACTAGGGCTTGACGTGACCAGCCGATTGATCGGAGGGGGCCTCTCCGACCGCCCGTCTAGCCCAGTTCTATTGTATTTTCATAATTAAATATATTTTGCTTGCCTGGACCCAGAAAAGGATATATGGTCCCCCGTGTGGTCATATTGCCCCCGGTTGAGAATCACTGGTGTAGCCCATGTGGAGACAAGTGAAATGAACGGCTATTATCCAAAGAGATTGTTTGGATGGTTGGTTTTACGGTATGTTAACCTTTGTTGGTTTATTTAATGTCGAAAACAGTGTACTGGTACTTGTTTAGAGGCGCACTTAGGGTAATGGTTATCGTATAGAAAATGGAATGGGCAACCCGAGTTCAAAACCTGGACGAATGTGTTTGCGTTTCACTTCGCACTAATGCTCTTGAAAAAGGCCTGAATCCATTGCTCCCCACCACAGATATGGGTATTGCCCTATGCAAGCTGGCTTATATCGTTGTTTAGGCATCCATTTTAGGAGAAGGAAAATTCTTAATTCAAATCAGCTTTAATCCACTCAAAAATTGACTTTATGTCATTTTGGGTTATTTAATGCCAAAATCATCCTCCTTTTTTTTAAAGCAAGTGTTTTGTATTAAGCAAATAATGATGATAATCATTTGTAAAGCATTATAGCTTCAACTTCTTAGCATTAATAATTTTTACCCGGTTATATTATTTCAAGTAACTAATAATTATCCTTTGTAAACAAATGTAGCATTAAGTAATTATTGTAATAATAATAATAATAATAATAATAATAATAATAATAAATTGTACACAATTGTATTATTTCAAGTAATTAATGATAAAACTTTTGAAACAATTATAGCTTTGAATAATATTCTTAATACTAATAATTTGTAAACAGTTGTTTTATTTCAATTGATTACTAATGATAATTCATTGTAAGCAATTACAGTTTTAAGTAACTATTCTTAATACTAATATTTTGTACACAGTTGTATTATTTGATAACCCTTTTAAAAATCATAACTTTATATAATTATTCTAAATACAAATAATTGGTACAGTTATACAGTTTCAAGTATTCCTATTTAGCATAAATAGTTTTCAAAACGATCTATTTGATCCATAGATGGGACCTTAACTGGTAATAGCACGCAGGTTCAGAGTGGAGCTGAGAGTAATGGCAATGAAGGGATACTCCACGCTCCCCAGAATTTCAGAACAGTTATAGTGTCATACACAGGGCAAGGGATACAGTCAGCGTGTTCTAAATCCGCCGTATTTAAGCTTCTTTTTCTAATTAACTTCTTAAAAAGAATAGGTTTAATTCACAATTCCGTTTAAACACTTTTTATTTCCCCATTTCTTATTCATGTAACCCCTTACTCCCGCAAACGAATGCGCCATCGAAAGCAGTGCTAAAAAAGCTCGGTCACCGTCGGAGTTTCTCTCTTGTGGGCATCTCAGGCATCAAGCAATGGACCCCGTCTTTTCACTTTTAGACGCGGGAACATGCTACCAAAAAAGGGCCGCCCTATCGGCCAAATGAGGCTTGTGTTCACCGTGGGTGGTGACATATGATGCTTAAGGCGGAATCCTGGTCGCAGAGCAGTCTATGACATGCAAGAGCTAATGAAAACCTTGGCATAATCAAACCAGTCAACAACAGAGCAGTATCTTGAAGAACCAGACTTATAGAACTCGACCAATCAATAAGAGATCAATTAGAAGAAGCCATAAATAGCAACAACTACAAGAAACAGACGAGAATAAAAAATAACAACCAACTACGCAAAAAGTAAGTAAAGATTAAATATGAGGGCATAACCACGGGTGCTGCTCATAAGAATATAAACGAAATCTCTCCATTATTATATATGCCCAGCAAATAAGTGGGTAGATAACAGATAGAACAAAAGAAAGAACCTCCTAGTAGAAGTTTTTTACAAAGATTTTAAAATAGTTTTTAGACGATGATATACTAGAAAAGAAGCAAGGAAAATGAACTGGTAACGTAGACTATTTTACTGCGTGTGCATTATATACCATACATATGAACATGAATAGGTATGTCCCAATCCTCATAAATACGGAAGTATTATTCTGACTGAGTAGTCTGATACCACTAGCAGTGGTTTACCTTTCACCACACAGCTGGTGAGTATTGTATTTTATCAATGTTATAAAGATTCCCCTTCCTTTCCAACCTCCGTTTGGTTATTTCTTATTTAGTAACCTTTGTAACAACATTTTGGCGACGAGGATTTGGCCGAACTCAAATAGACGTTGACAATGACATTTGGCGAACAAAGGATTTCGATAGAACAGAAATTATGTAAGTGTTCATAAGTAAGATATTCTAAGAACGAATATATCGGCAAAAATCACGAAAAATGTCACCAAAGCTACATTGGAGAAGAAAACCATTTTTTTTTTTTGCATTACCAAAGCATTTTTTGGCTAAAAGGATTTTCCGAGTATTACGAAATACAACATAATATACGGGATATTATTCCAACTACAAGAACTGGAAGCGTAACGAAAAGTACGTGGAATTAAAAAGTGTATTTTCAAATTACGAAATTCATGTATTTTTGAGAGGATTTCCCGGTGTAAAGATGTTACGTTGAAGTTAATTAGTGAGAAGGGGATAAGTAAAAAGAGAATTTTCCAGTGATAAGTGAAGAGAGTATATCCGAGTTTTAGGAAAGAAAACTTAAAGAGAGAAGGATTAAAGAGAGAATCTCCGAGGAGTTAAAGATGGAATTTCTAAGAAAGAGTGAAAGGGAGAGAGAATGAGATGAATTCAGAGTGAGAGAAATAGAGCATTATCTATTGGTTGGAAAATGGGCACCTCACGAGGTGTAATGGTGAGCAAGCTAGATTTTCAGACTATTGTTAGTGAGTTCGATTCACACTGGGCGCCCCATACTTCTAGCCTTGTGCCACATCTAAGCTAATCATTAAATAGCTCTATTGTTAGGAAAAAAACAGAGAGAGAGCCTGTATTTCCGTTTTGTGTTCGAGAAAAGGAGCGCCCCCCCCACAGCAGCTAAAGCCAGATCCACGTGACCAGTCTGAAATAATCTCAGCATGTGCAGACTCATCTCCGTCACCTCAAAACATTCGGTCAGAGAAACGAGGTTTAATGGATATCGCTAACAGTCTACTCATTAGTCAATAAAGCTGCGAATCAGCTTCGTTCATCGATTTACTTCCGGTTCCGTTCTACTTTCTGGTGACTTTTAATTTTTACTGACTCTAGCTGTGTATGACACAAGGTCAATAAAAAGAAGGATTCGATGGGAAGCCTGATTATTGAGGAATATTCTAATATCTCCAGTCACTCTCACTTAGTTGTAATGTTGCTAGTCTGTCAATTTTCTCTTGTTCGTTTCATGGGTGGTTTTCAGGCGATGCTCACTCATACGGGAGTTTTCAGAGGAAACTAGAGCCGTGAAAACTTTGAAAATTTGAGAAAGGATAAGATGTGTTTAGATTTAATGTGTGATAGATTCAAAGAAAGTCTCCATCAGAGGATAACCTTGGGATCGAACGTAGTTTCGGTGTCTTACCATCTTTACCACTACCCAAATGCCCCAGCAGTATCAAATGTATGCTTGAAGCCATACGTAGCGTAATTAGTATAGTCTACGGGGAATTCAGGAATTGAAAAATAAAACGGTAATGGGATTTCTGGAGAAAGAGAAGAAAAATAAATAAGAACAATGGCTAAAGTTTGAAAGAGTAAACACACAACGGGGTGCCAGCAAATTGACCGAAGAACGACCCCGGAAATAGATTTAAAAATAAAAACGGAGGTTCAGGCTTTTGACCGGAAACAGATATGACACCGGGACGAGAAACGGAAGAGGAGAAAAATCTTTCTTTTTTTCGGTTGGGCTCTGGTGGGAGTGAGACGTGGCTCCCGGTTCCCGTATGGGTTTGGGAGTGTAGCACTGAACATGACTTACGATAGAATAGTCTGACCTCTCTCTCTCTCTCTCTCTCTCTCTCTCTCTCTCTCTCTCTCTCTCTCTCTCTCTCTCTCTCTCTCTCTCTGAAAAAAACCACAAGCCTAGGAAGAAATAAACAGCCCCTGTGATTATACAACTTGCGTGTGCTGTTTCTGAACTAACGACGACTACTACTAGTAAACGACTACTACTACAACTTGAATTTGGCCCTATGCAACACAACTTGAAACCATATAACTGTGTGCAAGCAAATGACAATTATTGAAGCTATATAATTATTAGCATTTGATAAGAATACTTGATATTATATATACTAGCAAATATATGCACCCTCCGGGTGCAAGTATTTAAGTTTTGATATAATAAAATATCATATTAAATTAGAAAGGCTAATTAAACTGATTAAGAATGCAGATAAAAAGATCTGCAACAGAGGGGGTATAATCGAAAAATAGAACAACTTTGAAACGAACTATTCCATCATTCTCCATTACTCCCTCTTTCATTGGTAAATTTTCCTAATTTAACTATTTAGTTAAAATAGGAAGTAAAGGATAATATTACAGTTATTTCTTCTTGTAAATAAATTTCTTTTAAGATTTATAGATTTTTGTTTATATTCTTAAGATAAAACCAAATAATTAGAAATCAATAATACCAAGCACATATTTAAAAATAAGATTTTAAATATCAATATGCAAATTAGCCTTCTCGTTCAAACTGTAAACCGCTATTTTGTTGTATATATAAATACAATTGCATGTTATTAATACGTATATATGGTCAACAGTATTAATAATGTAAAACACTTTTTATTAATAAGTGAAGGTTTAAAAGAATAAAATCATGGAGAATTTGACGTAAATAATTAAGGGAATTGTGACTTGAGTAGTAATATAGTTTCGGTTACAGACAGAAAAACACACAATCTCCATTATAATAAGATATATATATATATATATGTGTGTGTGTGTGTAATTATTCTACATATATTTATATATAATTATTTTGAGCCTGAATTATCCTGAAGATCCTTTTGGTAAAACCAAGGTAGACAGTATCTGACTCATTTTAGGTTTTCTACTTTTTGCTCTACTTAGTGTATTGAGCAAATTTACATATTAGCTTAGTCGACACTTTCGGAGCTTGTTTTTATGTCCGGTCGTTTTGGTACTGTGTGATTTTTGCAAACTGCACGGATGATTCGGTCTTTTCTTTTTGTATTTTTCCCTGGTACCTGTTTGTAATATTTCTTTATTTACAAAATGTATTATCTGATTTTTTTTACAATAACATTTATTTTTTTAAATAAAAGCAGGTCAAGCTAACACCTTCAGTTAATAAGCATGTTTCCAAGTCAGTCGCTGGTAATCTAACCTCGAATTCTAATGACATGATAATTTTCAATTAAGGCAAAAAGAGGGCGTAGGTTGTTAAACGAATATCGATTCCAATTTAGAATATTGTAATAACTTAAAAACAGGAAATAGGTGCCAGAATCAGAGCTTAGGTGTCAAACTTGCCATCATCTCCCCACTCTACCATACAGATCTAAGCCGTGCTACTCATGCGCTGAGTTGGCAAGGGCCGGTACCGAACCGGAAACTTTGTGGTCTCTTGGCAGATGTTCTACCGGCGGGAGGCTTATTTTTAATACCTATCTATACTGGTTACAGAGCCGGGTTAGCTCAGTCGGTAGAGCAATCGGCTAGAAACAACAAGGTTCCTAGTTCGATACAGGTCCTCGCTAACTCAGCGTATGAGTAGCACAGGAATCTTTGCGGTAAAGTAAGGAGCTGATGGTAGATGTGGTGCTCCACCTCAGACTCCAAAAACCATCTCCTTGGTCTAGCACTAGTGAAAAGGGGATAGACTCCCTCACTGATTGGCTGATACCTACTTTAGGCCACTCCGACGACTATACTGGTTACTGTCGGTCGTAGAATGACAGTTTGGTAAGTTGTATAAAAAAATGAAATGATAAGAAAATAAGTAGTCGTCAGGGGATTAGAAGTTTTGTTTTTAGTTCTTGTCATACATATATATATATATATATATATATATATATATATATATATATATATGAGTAAGTAAGTAAAGTCGTCGAGGCGGCCTAATGTCGGCATCAGCCAGACAGCGAGGGAGTATATCCCTTTTTCACTAGCGCTAGACCAATGAGATTATTTTAGTATCTGAGGTGGAGCACCACACCTACCACCAGCTCCTCACTTTACCGCACATATCCCTGTGCTACTCATACGCTGAGTTGGCGAGGACCGGTATTGAACTAGGAACCTTGTGGTTTCTAGCCGAACGCTCTACCGACTGAGCTAACCCGGCCCGGCTATATATATCATCTTCATCATCATCAAAGTCTGTAGAGGGCACGGATTTCCTTGACTCTGTTTCGCCATGCGTCCCTATCTGTTATTATTCTTGGAAGTCTTCTTGATGCTTGGTGATCCTCGCTTGGTGCTCCATACTTGTGGCCATGTATCAAACCATACACTTGGTGAGCGCATTAGGTAGTATAGAGGAACTCAGTGTCAGGGCTCCGTCCATTTAGAAGTCCTCTGAAGAAGGGATGTTTTATACA
>CM042145.1:79781643-79789143 GCA_023376005.1 Doryteuthis pealeii
TGTTTTGAGGCAAATCTAACAGATTTTTTTATTGAGACATAATTGATAAATAAGATTTACCAACCCTTCCGCTAGAGGCAGGATGTAACACATGGGCAATTTCTTAAGCGGAGTTTAACAGGTTTCAATTCATTGTTTTGCATCTCCTAAGACTGGTTGTCTCACCCAGTCATATTTACCTATAACTGGAACGAAGACCAAAAAGTAATTTTAGTTTTTTTAAAGTTTTCATGAAGTTAATGCTAAGGATTTTTTATTACCTTTAAAAAATACGCTACCAACACGAGGAAACAGACACAAAATAAGAAATTGATATCAAATTGTTTTATGACAATGATAAGGAAAACCAAATTTAAATCTTGGACGAGTCTGTTTGCATTTCACATCATGCTAATCATATTAGAATTATTGTTGCCATTGTAGAGTTTCAGTTATTCTGTTCTTTACAGAACTCAGCTTGTAATTCTAGTCTGTCGGTTTCCTCTGTGATATATAAATCCAAGTCTGTAGTGAGTAAATAATCCTGGTATGTAGATTCTTCTGGTATTAATCCAAAAGATAGGTCTTCCTGGCAGATAGTTCAACCAGTAATTGATTTGATGACAGTTGCAAACGATCTAGATGCTTTCTGTCCTCTTATTTCATTGGCCAATTTCTACCAGAAAGATCATAAATAGAAGTGACGATTTTTATTACATCCTATACGATGATAATTCCAACAAATACAAATTATTGTTCTAAATACTTTATTGGGCTATATTTGTTGATTTATTGTATTTTAATTTATTTTTAGTTTATTTTCTCTTTTCTTGTTAATTTTTATGTATCTTATTTCGAATATATCTTAAGGAAGACTTTAGTTATCTATTCCACGTCCTTTTATGATGACGTAGTTAATGAACTTCGCAAAACTGAAATATAGCCCA
This sequence comes from Doryteuthis pealeii, assembly GCA_023376005.1. NCBI lineage: Eukaryota > Metazoa > Mollusca > Cephalopoda > Myopsida > Loliginidae > Doryteuthis > Doryteuthis pealeii. The sequence goes on from CM042145.1 coordinate 79,782,570, forward strand.
GAAAGGTGCCGTTATGGCAAATTTGATGTAGGCCGAAATTTCGTAAAGAAGAGTAATATAGTATCTCATTTCGAATCTACCCAAGTCTCAGAACGAGATTTTACGCAATTGAGCTCCTGGCCACTCCCTGTCAGTCACGTCCGAAATAGCCAGGTGCTCAGGTCATTGGTGGTGGTGGTGTAGGGTGCTCACATTAAATGTATATTAACTATGTATCGTGATTGCATAATTTATTTATATGCAGTGTAATATTGCATTATTATTTGTTGTTACTGCTGCTGTTGCTTTTTCCAAAGAAACGAACAATACTTGTAATGATGGCTGAACGCTAGAATTATGATAGGATTGGCAGTTTTAGGGGCACGAGTTAATGAAGTTGGTTCGTCAGGATGAATTCGGTGATGCGCTGATAATTTTGATTTTGAGTCTCATCGGGGATTGGCTTTTTTCTAATTTCCTCTGCTTAAACGCAGCAGTTACCCTCATAAACATTCAGTGGACTGCACAAATTTAATAGCAGGATTTTTGAGTTTAGTCAGCCAATATTAACGATGACTCTCAAAAAATTAATTAAGTACTCTCACGCTTAATCATTATAATAACTAATTTTGATAATCTTCTTTCTTAATTTTCGTTGCTTTTTATCGCAACTCACTTGGGTCATCGTTTTTACGACAGCAGGGAACAATGGATATCTTAGAAATAATAATAATAATAATAATAATAATAATAATAATAATAATAATAAAGTCACGTTCCCAAAAAGCTTGGAAAAAAGACTGGAAAATCTGGAAATCAGAGGAAGAATTGAGACCATCCTGAATACTGCATTGCTACAATTGGCGAGAATACATAGAAGAGTCCTGGAGACCTGGGGAGACTTGTTGTCACTCAGACACCAGCGAAATACCATCAGTTAACGCTGATGTGAAAAACTATATAATAATAATAATAATAATAATTTTATGAGATACAGACGGATCACCTTATCCCAGCCAGAAGACCAGACCTAGTATTGATTAACAAGAAAAGGAGAACTTGTCAACAGGTGAATTTTGTTGCCCTGGCAGATCACTGGGTGAAAATGAAAGAAAATGAAAGGATAGACTGATAACTAGACCTTGTCAGAGAATTCTTTTAAATATGAGGGAGAAAGTGATTGTAGCTGATGCTCTTGGAACGGTCTGCAAAAGTTTAGAAAACAGCCTGAAGGAATTGGAAATCAGAGGAAGAATCGAGACTATCCATACAACAGCATTGTTAAGATCGACTAGAATACTGAGAAGAGTCCTGGAGACCTGGAGAGACATGTTGTCCCTTAGACTCAAGTGAAGGACCACTAGCTAACGCTGGTGTGAAAAACGCTGTTGTTTCGGCGGACCTCAGAGTAAAAATGCAAGAAAATGTAATGATAGATAAATACATGGACCTTTTCAGAGAACTTTCTTTTTTAATGGAACATGGGGATGAAGGTGATACCAATTGTAGTTGGCGGAAAACAACCGCCCTTGATGGTTAACATGGATTCTGGTTTGAAAGATTCACATTCATGCACGGCGGATTGGCTCGACAATTGAGTAAATGCCTACAAGAAGCATACTCGAGTGGATGACGAAATGGAAAGCTATCCTGATTCAGAAAGACCCCAAAGAGGAACCATACCCAGCAATTACAGACCGATAACATGTCTACCTAAGATGTAGAAAATCATAACCGCACGGATAAAAGAAATATAGTACTCGCTTGATTGCCACGGACTATTTCCGGTAGTACAGAAAGGGTGCCGCGAGAAAACAAGAAGAGTAGATTACTTACTCTATAAAGATCACCACATCCTTAAAGCACTTAAACAAGACAAAAATTGTAGCCATGATATTGAGTGAATATAAAAGGCCTATGATAACAATAATTTTCTGTAAAAAATGTACAGAATATCCAACAATCTCATAAACATCATCAATAAACCCCTGGAAAACTAGAAAGTAGAATTATCCGTAACAAACCCTAGAAGAGATGAAAATCTTAAGAGGCATCTTCCAAGGAAACTCACTCTCGTCTCTGCTATTTATTATAGCAATGATGCTACTCAACTATGAATTGAAAAAATGTACAATTTACAAAATCGCGAGAAAAAAATTGCATTATGTACTTGGATGATACCAAAAGTTTTGCCAAAAATGAAAAAGAACTCGAAACCCTTGTACAAACCATAAAAATATCAATGAGAATCGGGGCCCTTAGAATAATTTCAAATAACCGGAGAGAAAAGAGTTGGAGTTACGTGGAAGGATTGAGGCCCTCCAGACCACAGCACAACCGAGATTGGAAACCCTGAAGAGCTGTGTAGAATTGCTGTCACTGACGTCAATAGAAACCACCAGCTAAAAGTAGGATGATAATAACAATAATAAACTATATATTGATACTCTTGTTCCTTAATCATATGACCGTTATCATCTTGCAACACCCTCTGGTTAAAAATGAGACCGTCCAAATCGTCCAAGATGAAATGCAGAAATGTAAATCCTGATAATCTGGCGTCGCTTATCCGACGAATTCTTATGAATGTTGTCACCTCAGCTAAATAATGGGCCATTCCGTTTTTATTATAAAGAAAGAAAGGGAAGGAAAAAATATAAGAAAGAAATAGGACTTATTTCTATCAAATCAATTTTTCTGTTTTCTATACATATTTATTCATTATACATCTGTCTACAGTTAATTATATGAAAGGTATGTTTATTCAGTAGTTAGAAATACAATAAATGCAAGTTTGTATGTGTATGAATATTTGTTTCCCCCAATATTATATATATATATATATATATATATATATATATATATATATATATATATTATTATTATTATTATTAATTTTGTTGTGGAGAAAAGAAAATAAAGTGCTCGATCACAAATGTAAGAGCTATATTTATTTATTCATGAAATACTACACAATTAGAATGCGCTTGTTACAAATGGTTTTAAGGCAGCGTGTCATCTACGAGTGTGTAGTATATATATATATATATGTGTGTGGGTGTGTGTGTGTGTGTCTGTGCGTGTATATATATATATATATATATTTTTTTTGGTGTCTTCAAATTGTTGGTGGCTCTGACTAGATAATGAAGGTTACATGTGAAATGGAATTTGAATGATTCAATGTGTATCATATATATATATATATATATATATATATATATATATATATATATATATATATATATGAAGAATAAAAATAAGAAAAGTGCATAAAAAAGTCCTCGATGGCAGAACGAGCGGTGCTAAAACCAAAAATAACCAAATTATATGCTCTTAAAATCCGTTATTAACTGGGATGGTTATTTCTTCATGCAGTCTACTCTCAAGGGGCTTTAAACAAGATTAAACAAAACATGATGGGGAAATTGTGTAAAATTTCTGAGTCGTGTCCTTGAGATTGTTTCCCTAAGAAATTGAATCATTCAAATTCCATTTTACATGTAACCTTCATTATCTAGTCAGAGCCAGCAACAATTTGAAGACACCAAAAAATATTCCTGCAAGAATTCCTCGAATCAAAAAGAAGCGTCTCCTTTATGACTGGATAAACAGTTGATTTGAATTGTACAGTAAGGTCACAGAGTGCCACTGAAAATAGTTCCACGAGAGAACAATCACATTATGCTTCCATTAAAAAATATATTGAATATTTGCCAATTGTACTATAGAGATAAGCAGTGCTTGTTTTGATCTATCGCTGGTCTCGGTTGGGGTGATTGAATACACCAACTGCACTTCTGCGGAGAGGTCAGACCCCGCCCCTCAATAGGACCACCTGTTAGCCGTATATGGCGATCCGTGATGCTTAAGAATGGAATCCTGGTGGCTGAGCGGTCCTTAACATGCGACATTCCACTTTGATCCTTACTTAGTCTAGACGTGCAGTCCCCACCGATTAATCGACTAGTCACGTCAAGCCCTAGCACCTATATGCTTTTCCCAACCCTATTGCTCTTATGGCAAACCCCAAACCTTTTCATCATATATGCCTTGATGGTCTTGGTTGATGGTCTCACTATCCTGGGTATGTCGTTAAATAGCATCTAGTATTGAAGTTTCAATTCTAAAGCTACGGGGCTTGTGTAGTACCCCTTCATTGCCATTACTCCCAGGCCCACTCTGACCTGGATTGGTAGTTCCTGTTGGGGTCACATATATGTGTTAAATAGAAAAATGAGTTTTAAAATGAGTTTTTAAAAAATTGAATACCTATCGAGAATGAATAAAAAAACTTTTTTGGCATTAAATAACCCAAAAAGGGTTGACATGTCGCAAAAAGCAACCAAACAACAAACAGAAAGGAGGAAAGGGCAGGCTGAAATTTTTCAAATAGTTATAAATAGAATGAGAGTTTTTCTTTTTTAATTTATTGTTTCTTGTGGATTAGGTGATCTTGTAAGATTATTGGGTTGCAATCTGGTTGTGGATAGTGTATAAACCAGGACAAACAATAGGATTTACTTTTGTCATCTTTCATTTTTTGTACTCTGAGAAAGGCTTGATGCGTGTATGAGAACCATGACGTCTAGAGGGTTCATTTTTAAAGTTGTTAATAAAGGATAGAGATATTTAAAAGAAAGAAAGAATGAAAGAAAGGAAAGAAGGAAGGAAGAAAGGAATGGTTGAATAAGTAAATGAACGAATGTATTAAATGATATATGAATAAAAAAGGAAAAAAAAAGAAAGAGAGAAACAAAGGAATTAAAAGCTAAACGAAAGAAAGGAACAATTTAAAAGGTAGAAAAGATTTAAGAAAGAAAAGTTAACAAGTTATATATATGATATATACATATACATATATATATATATATATATGTGTGTGTGTGTGTGTGTGTGTGTGTTTGCTAGTGTGCGTGTGTACGCGAGTTTACGTGGCTTTGGTAGTGTGTGTGAGTATATTTGAAGACTAAAAAGAATGATTTCGACATTTAGCAACCATCAAGTGTTGACATACCGTAAAACCAAGCAACAATAACTTCTATAATTATCTCTTTAACGCTATATAAAACTTGCATGTGTGTATGTGTGTGTGTGCGTGCGTGTGTGTGTGCGTAGGTGATGGCTGTTTAGTTGGTTAGTTGGTTGGATTTTATGGCATGTCAACACTTGTCGGGTTAGTTTATGCGAGGGCATTTTGTTTTTTTACATTTTGTTTGGTATTCAATTTTTTTCAAACTCAATTTTTAGGGCTTGACGTGACTAGCCGATTGATGGGGACCTCTTCGACCGTCTGTCTAGCCTAAGTAAGAGCCAAAGTGGCGTGTGGCATGTCGTGGACTGCTCAGCCGCCAGTGTTCCACCCTTAAGCATCACGGGTCGCTACCCATACGACCAACAGGCGACCCCGTTATGGAGATTTACCACTCTGCAGAGGTGCAGTCGGAGGATTATACAGCCCTAGCCGACAGGGAGTGTATAAATAGATAGATAGATATCTCTATGTGTTTACTGCTTAACATTTGGAAATTGACTTGCTCAATTAGGGTAGCATAGACATGGAGTCAACAGCACCTGGTTATTGACAGTTTCTCGCCAAGACTTGGTATGAGGATCTGATAGACGAGAAACTGTCAGTAACCAAATGCCGTTGAATCCATGCCCATTCTACCTTAACTTAGATATAAATGCTCTACCAGTAATATTGAGCACTGCTTACTTATAAATGTAGCAACCATATTATCAATCTATCTATCAATCTATCAATCATATATATATATATATATATATATATATATATATATATATATATATATATATATATAAGAAAGAGAGAGTGATATTTAATTACCGCCAAATCTAGATATCCATTCCATTTTTACTGATGCGTAATTTTTAAGCTAAACGTTAAGCTTTTCCTTGGCTATGTTTCAGTCAGAATAAAACGGTTGTATATTTTAAATTCAGAGACTTATTCACCTCACCTGTTCAGTCTTTCGTTTCATATATTTTCTATGTTCTCAATGATAAATAAAATATTTGCCAAAATTTAATCGCTCATCTTATATATAGAAATTTTGATAAAGAGTACAGGCTTAGGACAATTTAACAAAACTTTTCCTCGTTCCCCAATGATACCCGCATCGGAAAAATAAGGTTTAAAAAATTTCGGCTTTTAGTTACCCTTACCGCGTTTTTAACCTGGACTAAAGATAAAGGTTGTATTTTGACCGATTTCTTCATCGATAGATTTGATTCTCGAATGAAATAATGTAATTTTTCAGTTCTACACCGGAGAAGTTTTAATCCCGTTCCGTAAGCGGATATAAAACCGGGATCATAAGTATCCATTATTATTGATTATTACGCCCTGTAACTCAATCTGCCATTGAGTCATTGATATATTAGCCTCGGGCTCAACTTGACCAATATTATTCCCGATCAAGTAGGTCGACAGCTGTTTTTAACATGTGAGATCAATCGTTTATGGATTTCATTTCAGCAGGGGAAATTAACACACGGCGCAGTGGCTAACTAGAAACGAGACGTATAACTAGAGCGGGGCAGGGGCCGGCGGAGGGGGGTTGGTTGACGA
>CM042145.1:79794143-79841643 GCA_023376005.1 Doryteuthis pealeii
ATATATATATATATATATATATAAGTAGGCGTATATGCCCGCTGTGGTACTGGAATGTGACACAAGGTTGGTTTACTGTGAAGAACACGTAGGAAATAAGAATCCTCTGAAGGGGGAGGCCGAAATAAGATAGTTGTGTTGGCATTCAACGTTTAGGTCGCCCCAGGCACCGGACAATAAACCCAACCCTTACCGCTTTAGATGAGATTCCAGGTACTGCTTGTCTTAAGCTTAATCGCACGGGAACGAAAAAACGCCCTTTTTGTTCCAGATCGTGTTGGTTAAGGAGAGAGATCTTACGGCTCGCCTTGTCACCAGACAATATGGACACCTGACGTACGAAATCCTCGCCTTCAATTTAAAAAGGGAGACAATTATATTCAAGCATTTAAAAAATGATGCAACAGTCTTTTCATAATTTTATTTCATTTTTTTTTCAACCGAAAATTATTTTCATTTATTAGGTGACCTCCTTTACTATTTATTTAGTGAATGTATTATATATCTTAGAAATAGACTGACTGTATCTCCTGCAGGGGGATAAGATCCCTCTCCCAAAAGGGCAGTCCAGGGTATGACACAGAACTACATCTGATTATAAGGCTCCAGGTCTTGGAGATTTGGGGAGTGTGGAACACCCCTTCATTGCCATCACTTCCAGGTCCCCCTTGACCTGTAGTGGCAGAAAATGTTAGGCTTCAATCTACGAGTTCAATGGATCAGTTTAAAATGTATTTGTTCGATAGGACCGTAAAAAAGCAATTACACAAAAATATAAATTTGAATTTACAATGAATGCGATACCCTAACCCCAGATGGGTTCACATGCCATTTAAATCAATCAATCAATCAAGACACGTCCAAAGAGAAAACAAACTTTTTTAAGAACAAATTCATTGTTTTATTTCTAATGTTATGAGATGTTGTCTCTAGCAAAAGTTATAAACCGTTTGCAAATTGTTTTTTATTATTTTTTTATTGTTATTTGTTTTTTGTTGTAGTTTTTATATCATTTTGAGGTATAAAGTATAAGTATCGTCTTGAATGCACTATAAATTGAAATGACGAATATTCAGGTTGAATTTTAAATTTCCTCGCCGAATTAAAGTCAAGAATGAGAGATACTCAAAGGTATAAACAAAATCAATTCATATATAATCAATTCATATATATATATATATATGCCCTTCATAATGGATGGCGTATAAAATAAATTAGGTAAGTTTCAAGGAGCCTACCCCCAGGCAGTGCCTGGAATCTCATCTAAAGCGGTAAGGGTTGGGTTTATTGTCCGGGGCCTGGGGCGACCTAAAAGTTGAATGCCAACACAACTATCTTATTTCGGCCTCCCACTTCTGAGGATGCTTATTTCCTACGTGTTCCTCACACTAAACCAACCTTGTGTCACATTCCAGTACCACAGCGGGTATATACGCCTACTTATATGTATCTATCTATCTATCTATATATATATATATATATAAGGAAATAAGACTATCGAATGTTATATGATAGCAAAATGTTGCCAAAAAAATAAGATCAAGCGAATAATTTCTTTTAATCTGAAATATCCAATTCCTTCTCCACCCACGACATAATATAAACGAAGCTGTAAGTAGCAAAATGTTTGGCAACAACCTGAAAGTATTCGCGTCATTAAAAGGGAAATTGAGATTTTAAACAGTAACTAATATTTCGACTACTAAATAGATAAACATTTCAGATCAAATTGCACGCGATATACAGTGGGGGAAAATAAGTATCGCACCCCCAACTGATTTTCTGAGTTTGACACCTTACAAAAATAGGGACAGTCTATAATTTTCAGGGTAGGTCCGTCTTGAAAATGAGAGATAGAATATGAAAATATTCTAGAAAATCACATAGTATTTATTTTTAAACATTTATTTGTTTTTTATTGAAAAAATAAATATTTCAACCCTACTAACTAGCAATGATTCAGGGCCCCACAGACTGGTTATGTGTCCAGCAGACATATAGACTAGTCATATTACTCAATTATTACTCCTAAACTAGTACTCATTACCAGTATAAAATACTCAGAATCCACCAATGAATCAGAATCTAATCTCTCCACAATGGGCAAGACGAAAGAATTGTCTAAGGACATCCTGGACAAAATTGTATACCTGCACAAGACTGGAATGGGCTACAAGACGATTGGCAAGCAGCTAGATGAGGAGTCAACTGTTGGTCTGAAAATAAGAAAATGGAAGAAACCCCCAATTGATTATCAATCTCCCTCGGTCTGGAGCGCAATACAAGATCTCCCAGCGTGGAGTGAACCTGATAATGAGAAAGGTGGGGGAACAATCCAGAACTACATGACAAGAGCTTGTTGATGATCTCAAGGCAGCTGGGACTACAGTCACCAAGATGACCATTAGTAACACACTACGTCATAGTGCACTGAAATCATGTAGTGCTCGCAAGGTCCCCCTACGCAATAACGAACATGTACAGGCCCGTCTGAAGTTTCCAATTGAGCACCTGGATGATTTAGAGGTGGGTTAAGAGAAAGTGCTGTTGTCAGATGAGATTAAAATTGAACCTTTTGGTATTAACTTCACTCGTCGTGTTTCGGGGGAAAAACTGACTTGAATCCCAAGAACACTATCCCAACCATTAAACATGGTGGTGGATAGATTATGTTTTGGGGATGTTTCTCTGCTAAGGAGATAGGTCGACTACACTGAATCAGGGAAAATATGGATAGGGCCAAGTACTGGGAAATATTGAGGGAAAAACCTCCTTGCCTCGGCCAGGACACTGAAGGTGGGTCGTGGTTGGGTATTCCAGCATGACAATGACCGAAAGCATACGGTTAAGGCAACAAAGGAGTGGCTCAAGAAGAAGCACATTAATACTTAATTACTTTAGAGAATCTGTGGAGCTGAAGCTTCGAGTTTCTTAACGACAACCAACAAACCATAAGTATTTTGAGATGATCTGCAAAGACGAGTGGGCCAAAATCCCTCCTGGGGATCTGTAAAAACTTGGTAACCAACTACCTGAAACGTCTGGCAGGCTAACATGCACATATTTCCGTTGGAACATTTTCTCAATAAGCACATCGAGCGATAGGTACTGTTATCATATGGTGAGTTATATGAGATTTAAAAGTATATGTACAGCTCCCTTGAATATATAAGGCTTTGATTTAGAAAGAAAACGCTTTTCCTGATTCGACTACCCAGAACTAAAATCCTAAAAAATGAGTGACGCTAAGTGAATATATATGTATTTACAAGTGCATGTATGTGTGAGTATAATAGTGTTAAAGTGGTAGCTGAACAAGTTAGGCAGTTTGGGGGGGGGGGTTAAGATAATAAAATAGTAAGAGAATAAAGGGGATTGTTTTCTATATATCCATAAAAGACTGAAATATTTGATGCTGGTACGGTCAAAGATTGACTGATAGAATTCTCATTTTTTAGGATTTTAGGACTGGGTAGTCGAAGCAGGAAAAGCGTTTTCTTTCCGAAATCAAAGCCTTATATATTCAAGGGAGCTGTACATATACTTTTTAAATCTCATATAACTCACCATATGATAACAGTACCTATCGCTCGATGTGCTTATTGAGAAAATGTTCCCGCGGAAATGTATGCATGTTAGCCCGCCATTTACCAATAATGCAATAAATTTTTTGAAAATTCCAATAGTTTTATTATCAATGCAAGTGGCAATGAACAGAATGCTCGATATGGAAATTTATCAAATTTGCTAATTTATCGGGCTTATACCCTAGTCTTGTTTTATTCCCTGTTTACTCAAACCAGAGTCGGTAATTTGATCCTTAGTGACTCCATATGAATTCAGTGTTAAATATAGCTACCACCATTAGATTCCTTGAAGAAATCTACCCCAGACAAGTTTTGTTTGATCTTAGTGCAGGGCTTTGTTTTCAATTGCATACCCGGGCAAATATGAGATTTCTAAATCAAGCTGTGCATATCAGTCACACATTATGCAAGGTAATGGGTGTTTTAATGTCATATAATAATGTAATAAAATCTATTAATATTAATAATACGAGAAATAACATGCGTGTAAGTATTTAAGTTTTAATGTAATGAAATATATTAAATTAGAAAGATTAACGAAATTAAATAAGAACGCATATTTGAATATTACAATTATTCTAATTATATTTTAATTCGTTTCTATATAAAAAAAATATTCATTAGATTAACTTTTATACGTCAGAGAATTAAAAAATATTATTACAGATCAATAACACCAAGTAATTATTTATTAAACCCGGTTTTGTTAAAACCAGTATGCAAATTAGCCACACTATATATAATATAAAACTTTATTTCTAAGTGATATATAAGACACATTGAAGGATTTTAAACGCACTAATAACATGGGCAAACCTAATCAGATTTTCATAGGGACATCGTTTATGAATAAGATTTATTTTATGCATTAATGATTTTCATTATGAATCAAATACTCATTGATAAACTTACGCAATTCCTGGGGGTATTGTGACGCAATTAGTGATGTAGTTTCGGTTACAAACATAGGGATACCGAATCTCTATTATAATAAGATATATGGGTATGATACTTCTTTCTTCTTTCTTACTATTCTAAAATATATGCTGAGTCAAGTGGATTTACGAGAATTTGCAAAGATTATCGGTTAATCCATTTAACCTATTTATTTTACCCTATTCATTCATGCCACAGCCAGTAATTTGGTCCCTACTGGCCCTAAATGAATCTAGGGGTAAATATAAATGCTACTATCTGTGTCCCTCGTAAAATTCTACCCCAGATAAGTTTTGTTTGATCTTGGTTCAGGGGTTGTTGTTTTTTTTCAATTACATCCCAGACAGATAGACAAAGAGAGACACCACACATTATTATTATTATTATTATTATTATTATTATTATTATTATTATTATTATTATTGACCATGTTTCATCATTTAAAAAAAAACATTAATGCAAACAGTTTTAAGTTCATAGGAATATCGTTATTATGGCAGTGGGGCACAGAGAAAAGTTCTAGAGTATGAGACCGGCTAGAGACAGAATTAGGCACCTGAGTCTTCATATGTCTGTATGGCATTAGTTATGAATGGAGGTGCGTGGTCTAATGGTTAGAGTCGTAGGAAATGGACTCGTCAGCGCGAGTTCAATTCCTGGACGAAGCTGTTGGCATTTCACATAGCGCTATGGGACAGGTATGAATCCAATTCTCCTCCAGCTATGGGCAAATAGCAGGAAGATTGGACTCTTTATCCATGGCTAGGTAACTAGGAGAAGAAAACTCTGAATTCAAACCTGTTAAACGCTGCTTGTGGTATATATATATATATATATATATATATATATATATATTATATATATATGACATTAGAGTCTACTCGACTTAGGTTAAAAGGCAAGTGTCACATAAGCTGCTCCCTTTTTCAAATAGGAAGTTTCAATAAAGATGGTCATATCATTGTATTATCGGGTTGTTTTTTTTTTTTCTTTTTTTTTTTTTTTCTTTTTTCTTTTTTCTATTTTTCTTTGTAGACCTGATCCGTGCTTTCTAGAATTCTGACCAAAACCGGAGACAATTTGAAAAAAAAAAAAAAAAAAAAAAAAAAAAATCACAACGTGTGGGAGAGGTCGGTTAGCAAGAGAGACTGAATGACCCGCAGATCCCTCATGCCACATCTGTTAATTTCACCCAGCTGAGTTTTTTTATATCTTTTTTATATTAAAAAGAATTGTCTATCTATAGAACATCTCTGAAGAAACCATGCATACATTGTTTTTTTTTTAATTTTGTTTAAAATGAAAGAAACGAAATATCTCACCAGTTCCACACCTGATGATGACACTAAGTTGTGCAGAAAGCGCTCGTGGTAAAACCTTTGATGGATTCATTCACCAATCCACCCGGATATTAAAAAGATTGCCAGACAGTTAGAAAGGATCGAACAAAAACTCGCCAGACAAGAATTGTCCGTTGAGTTCAACAAAACATGTTTAAAAGAAAAATGCTGCCAAAATATACTTATTTTTTTAATGATACACGGACTGAAGCAATGCACAACATGTCAGCGCACAAACTACAACGAAACAACCAACCACAGCAGATACCCATCTCGGCTTGAACTACTTTGATTACGTGATATACGCGCCGCAAACGAACACGAGGATCATTCAATAAATAAGGTTAATTTTGCCCCATGAGTACCCAGTAGGGAATCCCTGTTTTCAGTTTCAACGTTTTCAAGGATATCAATAGACATGAGCCCTTTAATGACTCAGAAGGCTGTAAGCTTGGCCTTTTTTACTGGCCGCAGAGCCTAAACCCATTTCATTACCAGGGAGTCAGTGTGGTTTCTACTCACTACACTGTCCTTTCGATTCAGGTTCTGCTCAGGTTTAGTTAATTTGTACACATCACACATTCTTCTGTAAATGGCACATGGTTTGTACTTCTCAGCCACCAAAAGTTAGATGACTGACCTCTGTTCAAGCCTGGATAACTCTGATTTGCCACCATATTTAATTAACCTCAAATCAAATAATTTTTTAGATTACAATAAGTTTTGCTATTAACCAATTTCAAACAATACTGAGTTTGGATTAATGTAGAAGAATTCTGAAAAATAAATCTACTTGGATTTTTTCTAAAAAAAAAAAAAACCTATTGAATAACCCACATATTAAAATAAATATCTCCGCCCTGTCGGCTGGGGCGTTCGAATGCACCGACTGCACCTCTGCAGAGGAGTAAGACTCCCCCAATGGGGCCACCTGTTGGCCGTGGGTGGTGACCCGTGATGCTTAAAGATAGAGCCCAGGTGGATGAGCAGTTCATGACATGCAATACTCCACTTTGGCCCTATCTTGGGCTAGACGGGCGGGCGGCTGGTCACGTCAGGCCCTAGCACCTATATGATTTTCCCAACCCTATTGCCCTTATGGCAAGCCCCAACCCCTTTTTATCATATGGGTGCTAGAAGGCGGTTACTGAGGGTCTACATGTCCTGGGAATGACGTTAAACTCTATCTGATGGTGAGGTTCCAGTTTTGGAGGTTTGGGGAATGTGGAGTACCCCTTCATCACCATGGCTCCCTGGTCCACTCTGACCAGGAGTGGTAGTACATGTTAGGGTCCCATCTATGGGTTAAATAGAAAAATGTATTTATAAAAATTGTATTATCCATTAAGAATTGATTTATTTCAAAACTTTATCGGTATTAAATGACCCACTGAGGTTGATATGCCGTAAAACAAAACAAACCAAAGCCAAACCAAAAAATAAATATCTAATCTTATGTAAGTCGATACTGGAAAAATATATCTCGACTCGAAAACTGATAGCCGAATGTTACTAAAAAGAACGACATTCAATCTCCCTGCAGCCGTGGGTGTTTCAACCAAATGTTCAAATATCTGATCAGATGGTACGGATTAAATATCAATCTAATCCACGTGAGATAAGCCAAAAATTACGGATTTAAATGCTGTTATTTTCTTGTATTACTTAACTTAGTTTCCAATTTTAATGTTCTGTGGGTCTCCATTTCAATTAGAGCTTCAGAACTTTTCTCTTTTACATCAATACTCATGAGAAAAATTTATAGCCAGAAAGATGATTTTGATGTATCGTCTTTCAAGTTACAGCTAAGCAGTCACCGCATCGGTACTTAAATATTTACTGATTAGTTAAGCAACAAACACCGTATAGACAAGCCTCATTGACCTAAGAGCATTAAAAATTAATGTTGATTGATTGATTTTAACGGCAGGCCAACCTGTCTCGCGGTTAGGGAATTGCGTTCATTGTGTTGAATATTATTATTGTTATTTCACTCTCTTATCAGAAGAAAATATAGATCTATGTTTTCATTAAGTATTCACTCGAGTATCTTTATCTATCTTGTTTTGATCACTAAATTTCATTCGTACGGACAGAATATAAAATTGCAAAAACCTGAAAATGTTTTTCAATTGACCCAAGATTAAACATACATATAATATATCACTGGTAGGTTTGGTTTGGTTTGATTTCTTTGTTTTATGGCATATAAACCTTTATGGGTTATTTAATGTCAAAGCCATCCTTGTTAAGTACAGTAGTGGTACTCTACCTTTCCCAAGGGTATTAGACGTAAAAGTAATCTCCCTGGTTTAGCGCTGGAGAAAAGGAGATAAACTCTATTGCTGTCAGGCTGACACCGACAATAGGCAACTCCATCGATTTTACTGTTTACTAATGTTCTTCTACAAGGATGCACTTGGCTTTAAATTACCCACGAAGGTTGATATGCCATTAAACAAAGACACCAAACCAAGATAGAACACGTGTGTTGTAATTCGAGTATCAGAGTTAACAGACAAATAATAGGAAGAAACACAACGAGTATTAAAGACAGGGAAAAGGTTTACTAAGCAAATATACAAGGTGAACAGATTAATTAGCAATTGCTGAGTCGAATTAACAAGCGAGGTTTTGTGGTTTCTTTCTTCCGAGGTTTCGTCAAAAATTATTTATAGAAAAAAACAGAGGATTCCATTCTCATTATTTAACTACTATATGACAGTGTGGAAGACAGTCACACCTGATTGACTAATGTAAGCGAAATTAGTAAAACTAATTATAAATTGTTTTTCTTTTCTTTTATAGCAAGAACCAAGAACGAATTAATTGAAATGACATTAATTTAAACGGGGGAAAAACTGTCTCAATTTGCGTTGGTTTTGGGTAGCAGCGCCCACCCCGTTCCCAGAAACTAATTAGTGACGTAAATCACGGTATCACTGTTCTACCATTTCAAAAACTGAAGAGATTACGAATTCCTAAGTGTCTGTTTCGAAGGGCTTCAGATAAGAGATTATGTACTTTTTCAACTGAAATTGAACCGAAGATATTACGGTTCTTGTTCAGCTTCCTTGGCATGTGAAGCAATAAACTGGCGTCGGGTGGGGTGGGTCGTTGAATAATCGCTTCAATTCCTGCCATTTATATCGTATCATCATACCCGATACTTACAATTTCTACAGTGACTTGAGAAAGTTCAATTGTCCATAGATAATTACTGTGTGTAAAGTGATAAAAAGTTCTGCAACATTCGCACGTGGAGGCGCGTGGTGTAATCGCTATCAGCGTAGGAAATAGACACGGGGGTATGAGTTCAAATCCTGGAAGATATTTCTTTTATATCACGTTGAGAAATTACTCATCAAATTATTCTCCCTCCAGCTATGGGTAAATAGTTGGACACTCTGGGTTCTTTAACCTTGATTAGGCAACTAGTCTAGAAAGAAAATTCTGAATTAAAACTCCGCTTAAGAAATTGACCTAGTGTCACATCCTGTCTCTGCGGAGGGGTTGGCAAATATGTACATGTATATCAGTCCATATACACCATGCATTATACTGGCCAGCGATGTTTTAAAAGTCGAATATATAATAGCTGATTTTAAGGTAGTTTTTTATGCAGACCGGACCAAACACACTGAATGGTATTTATTAATTCTGCATAAAACGGTGATCATACATCACTTGATAAATTTTTGACCTTTGGAGAAAAAAAACGTAATTTATGAGGAAGTGCGTCCCGGTCTCCTGCCTCAAAAATTGCTACCCGGTGACTATTAAAATAACGACCCAGCTCAGTCTATTCAGAACTATCCATCTCCATATCTATCTATCTATATATCTATCTCAATTTCTCCATATTTATCTATATTAATTTAAATACTAAGATTTTTTTTATTCATGTTTGTTTAATGTCTTGTTTTTAGTTTAAATAAACAAGAATTACGACAAAAAAGATGCGACCCCCCCCCCAAATACATTTACTTGTCGAAAATATCTATCTATCTCCATTTGTTCATATCTATCTATTTCATTTTGTTTGTTTATCTATCTATCTATCTCAGTCTATTCCAAACTATATATTCATCTTCATATCTAAACAAGAATTACGACAAATTACGATAAATAAACAAGAATTACGACGAGATGGGGTTGTTATTTTGATAGTCACTGGGTAGCAATTTTGAGGTGGGACGCACTTCCTCATAAATTAGTAACAAAACTTTTAATGAAGACCAGTATTATCGGACATGTAAGAAAATGTGTACTTATAAAATCCGTTAATATTAATGTAAAAAAAAAGTTAATCAACGTCCTGTCTAATCATCGTTTACACCAGTGGATCTTAATTGAGCTCCATATGGAGCCCCGAGGACCATGTAATATTTTTGGGGTCCAGGCAAGCAAAAAATATTTAATTATAAAAATACAATAGATTTTTTTAAAACATCGTATGGCTATGTGGGTCCACCATAGTAAAATAGGAATTAAAGGGGTTCATAGGTAAAAAAAAAAAATTTTAAGTTGAGAACCACTGCTTTAGATGAAGGGCCTCTTGGGAACATCAAGTACTATAAACAAATCGAATTCAATACTATTTGTGTACTTTGCATACTAGTTAGTGAGCTACTTTAGCAGACCATTCTTAGTAAGCTCGATTCTTACTTGGTGTCCATTATTTCTGGGCCTGTGCTAAGCTATAAAAAAAAGTTATCAACTGAGCTTAGTTTAGATGTGTAATAAAGTCTAAATATGAGATACCCAGTGAGAACCGAACTTCCAATATTCTGCCAATCTAGCTTGTATTAAAACCACATGTGGCGCCCGATATAAAAAGAAATAACAACCACGTGTAATTAAAGAGGAATATGCTGTTCTATATGAAGGCGACAGCAAACCAATCGTAATTGGAACTCTTAGAACAGTCTTCAAGAACCTGGAAAAGGGACTCTATGAACTGAAGATTAGTTTGTTGCTTGACTGGCTGGTTGGCTGGTTTTCTTTTACTGCAAATAAATCCGTTTCTGGTCATTTAATGCCGAATCAAGTCATTTTGATATTCAGTTTGTTACAGTATCAGCTATTGCTTAAATGGTCTCCCCATCTTAAACAGGTTCATCGCTGCTTAATTTCGGTGATCTATCGGGAACCAGTTGTTTTCAATGTGATTTAACCGTAAGCTTCTAGGAAGTCCATTCAGACTACAGTACTAGAAATGCTTAGAAGAGTCCTGGAGGCATGAGAAGATTTGTTGACTCCGGTAAAAAAAAAAACTCCAGTTAAAACTGATGGGAAAATGAAAGAGGAGATAGAGACGAAACGGTCAATCATATAATAAGTGAATGCAGCAAACTATCACAAAGTGAGTACAAGATTAGGCATGACTCTGTGAGAAATCCACTGGGAACTGTGCAAGAAATTAAATTTTCACCATACGACTAAATGGTATATGTACAAGTCTGAACCTGTCCTGGAGAATGAGATGCATTCTGGGACTTCGAGGTACAGACGGATCATCTAATTTCAGCCAGGATACCTGAGCTAGTATTAACGAGAAGAAGAGAACCTGTTATCTCGTGTGTTTTGCCGTCCTGGCTGACCACCAAGTGAAAATGAAAGAAAGTGAAAAGATACACAAATACTTCGACCTTGTAAGAGAACTGAGGAAACTGTAGAACACGAGGGTGAAGGTTGTACCAATTGTAATTGGTTCGCTTGGAACAGTCCCTAAAGGTCTGGAAATAATTTGGGTGGATTGGAAATCAAAGGAAGAATCGAGACCATCCAAAATACAGCACTGTTGGGATCGGTTAGAATACTCAGAAGAATCTTGGAGACCTGAGGAAACTTGCTGTCACTCAGCCTCCAGTGAGCCAACGACAGGTGTGGAAACATAATAATAATAATAATAATAATAATAATAATAATAATAATAATAATAATAATAATAATACAGTCCTGGAGAATGAGACGCATAAAAATCTCTGGGACTTTGAGATACAGACGAATCACCTAATCCCAGCTAGGAGACCAGACTTAGTGTAGATTAACTAGAAGAATAAAACTTATTATCTCGTGGATTTTGCCTTACCAGTGGATTACTGAGTGAAAGAAGATAGATACATATTTGGACCTTGCCAGAGAACTGAGAAAAATATGGTACACGTAGGTAAAGGTCGCACCAATTGTAATTGGTGCCCTTGAAACAATACACAAGGGTCTCAAAAAGATTCTGGGTGAGCTGGAAATCAGAAGAAGATTTGAGACCATTCAAACAACAGCATTGTTATGATTGGCTAGAATACAAAGAATAGTACAGGAGACCTCAGGAGAATTGCTGTCACTCGGCTTCCAGTAAACCACCGGCGAAGGCGAGTGTAAAACATTAGAATGAAGTGAAATAATAATAATAATAATAATAATAATAATAATAATAATAATAATAATAATAATAAACAAAAACAAGAAAACAGAAAAGACCTGGCAATGCTTAAGAAAAGGAAACATCAAAAGAGAAACCGCACTACTCATAATTGCTGCACAAAACAATGCCATGAGAACAAATTATATCATAGATAAGACACAACTTAACAACAAATGTAGTGTGTATATAGATAGAGATGAGGGGATCAACCATGTTTTAAGCAAATACAGTAAACTAGTACAACGAGAATACAAGACTAGTCCACTGGGAATTGTGCAAAAAAACTCAAGTTTGACCATCCAACAAAATAGTATATGCATAAACAAGATTCTATTCTTGAGAATGAAAAATTCACATGGACTTTGAGATAGATATGGATCACCTTATCCCACCTAGAAGGCCAGACCTAGTATCGATTAACAAGAAAAAGAGAACTTTTCAACTGGTAGGTTTTTCAGTCCCAGCAGATCACAGGTTCAAAATGAAAAAAAAATAGAAGGTAAACAAATACCCGGACATGGCTAGAGAATTGAAAGAAATGTGAAAGATGAGTGTGAAAGTGATACCAACTGTAGTTGGTGCACTTGGAACGGTCCTCGAAAGTTTAGGAAACAGACTATAGGAACTAGAAATCAGAAGAAAAATCGAGACCATCCAGACAACACCATTGTTAAAATCGGCTAGAATATTCAGAAGAGTCCTAGAGACCTGGAGAGACTTATTGTCATTCAGACTCCAGTGAAAGACCATCAACTTACGCTGGTGTAAAAAGATCTTATGAGAAATAAGTGAAATAAAGAAAAACACTGACCTGGAGGTACTTTTGCTTATCTGATACACAAATGCAAAATATACCGTACCCCTAATCTCATTCCATTTCTCAGATAGTAGTAAGATTGGGGCACTTACTACTCGCATAAATCCCCATATAGGTTAAAAGGGGTTCCTTAGCTTTGGTCGGCAACCCATCAAATTCAAGGAAAAGTTCGACATAAAACCTCTGCCTTTCAAGGAAAGGCTAGGGGAGTAAAACAAATCAGAAGCCGAAGTCCCTAAGGTGATGTGATGCTGAAATCCAGTGCTACCCATCAACTCCTGCGACACTACCGTTGCCAAACCGCATTGGTACCTTACCTTTCCTTTGGATCACAGCGGCAGTGTGGAGAGGGGGGATTTGCTGCATGGGCAATAGCTTATCCTCCATATAAACCCGCCCTGGCTATGTAGTTCAAAGAAATAAAAGAAAATTAACACTACTCCATCGTCTCTCGTAGACGGAAAGCTGCCAACTAATAATAATATACTAACAAAAAATGCACTCTACGGGCGAAAGTATTTAAATTGTAATGTGATTAAATATATTAAATTAGCAATACTAATAAGAATGCAGATAAAATGATTTGAAACAGAGGAGGGTATTATCGAAAAATTGAACAACTTTGAAACTTACTCTCCCATCATTTTCCATTACTCCCGTCATTCATTGCTAAATTTTCCTAATTTAACTATTTAGTTAAATAAGGAAGTAAAGAATAAAATTACATTTATTTCTTCTTGTTAATAAATTTCTTTTTAAGATTTATCTCCGGGATTTTTGCTCTTATTTATTAGAATAAAACCAAACAATTAGGAATCAATAATACGATGCACATATTTATTAAAATCAAATTTTTAAGACCAATATGCAAATTAGCATTCCGGTTAAACTGTAGACCATTATTTTGTTGTACATATAAATACACTTGCATGTTATTAGTAGATAAATAAGGCCAATAGGATTAATAATGTAAAACAATTTCATTAATGATTGAGGTTTAGATAAAAATAAAATCATGGAGAATGTGAAGTAAATAACTAAGGGAATTGTGACTTGGGTACTGATATAATTTCGGTTACAGACAAACAGACAGAAATCTCCATTATAATAATAAGATAATTTGCAGTCGTGTCTTTCTGTTGTGACAAGAGTTAACGGTTTCCTTTGGGTCATCTGTGTACCCCTCCCATGACAATTCTTTGGACTGTGAAACCTTTGAATGATGTCGGTCTTCTATCGTCGACACGTCACCTGACCAGCGTGGGTTTACCTAACAGAACACTGCCTTCAAATATGAAATCTGATTAGGGTGTAGGGATTGTCAAAAGGAATCGTGGGATTCATAGATATCTGTAGATCTAAACAAATTTGACGCATGCACCACATACCCATCGTGCACACGTGCCTAGAATAAAGTCACAAGCGATGGATTACGACGAGACTAGAACGACCGCCATTATTCTTACGAGTGGTCGAAGGACAGAGAGAATGAAACAATCATTGCTCAAAAGGCTGCCTTAAATGATAAATCCCACAGTGACAGCTGCAATGAGCATACTCATAAAGTTTCATTTTATTATTTCTGCCTTGACATCCCTATATACAAACACACAATTATATATATATATATATATATATATATATATATATATGTTTGTATGTGTGTGTGTGTGTGTGTGTGTGTGTGTGTGTGTGTGTGTGTGTCTGTGTGTGTTTACAACATCAGACATAAATAAGTGCACTCCTACCAAAATGTTAATTTTCTTCTAAATCAAATTCAATTCTTGTGAAACATTATAGAACAAAAGCGGATATTATTATATAATATGTAAGTAAGACAAAATAGAAATGAATCCGACAGATATGTTGAAAAATGATTAGAAGAAAAAACTATATTTTGGTATACATGAAATTTATTACTGTAACTTTTCAATACGGGATTCGATCAAATTTCGTCTATACACACAGAATATTATTTCTCTGAACGTTTGACTTGAGACTTGATGATTAGTATTATCTGCGTTATTCGGACTATTGTCCTCATCTTCATTGTTATCTGTACAATGTTTCGGCCGATATGCCCTCCTGTCTTCTTCAGGTATTTTTTGTCGGACTCGGGAAACTTCTCGACAAGAAGGTTCCCGATTACGACAAGAAAGTTCCCGTGTCCGAAAAGAAGGTTCCCGAGACCGACAAGAAATACCTGAAGAAGGCCGGGGGGGGCATATCGGCCGAAACGTTGTACAGATAACAATGAAGATGAAGACAATAGTCCGAATAACGCAGATATTACTAACACAGAATATTCTATTTAAAATTATTTTAAATATAAAGCACAATCGAAATAGAATATTTAGTATATTTCTATCTTTATTCGATGTGGTATTATTACAATTTATTTAAAAAATGATTACCCTACATTTAAAAATCTTCATTGGATCTGTTATTACTGACAATTAAAGAAATTCATATTCGTTAATTTAAATTGAAAGACAAATGTATGTTCCCTCAATTTAAAAACTTCATTGGATATTGTATGTTCCCAGTTTATAAAAAGTATTTTTCCTACATTAGGAAATCTTTACTCATATATCAACCCTCGTGGGTATTTAATGACGAATCCATCCTTGTAGAAAAACAGTTGTTGTACTATTTGATTACAAAAGGATGTTGACCTTGTTAATTACTATTAACTTATAGACATAAAAATATAAAGCTTTAGTGCAAATGAGTATAAAATGAATAGTTGCACAATATAAAAACAAAAAATAGTGGGGGAAATTTACGGTTTCCCAAATACCAATAAGAAAGGAATAAAAAACAAAACAAGGATTGTATAGTCTAAAAAGGTTTTAATGGTGTGTAAAGTTACTAAAACTTATTGCTTAAGCGGTCGTAAGTCTCATATATATATATATAAATCGAATTAGTGTTCAATATTAGCTATTTTTTAAAATTTATAAACACATCGTTGGGAAGATAAGGGTTCATACTTCTCCATAGTGTATTAGTACAAATGTGAACGTAATAGCAGGACTGGGTTCGAACTCGCTTACAACGATGTTGCAGTCCAGTATGCTAGCCACTAGGGATCTCCCCTAAATAATTAACTTGATAGATATACAGCCAGTTAGAAAAGGGATTTCATATGAATAAAGTATATATTCCTCTTTTGAAAAATGATTATTTGTAATATCTGTGTCGGTGTCTGTATAAATAAATAAGGAGGCGTGTGGTGTAATGAATAGAGTCGCAAGAAATGGACTCGTCGACCCGAGTTCAAATCCTGGACAAGGCTGTTTGCATTTCACATAGCGCTTGGGAACTACTATTCTCTCTTCAGCTATGCGTAAATATGACAGACTGGACTCTTTAACCGTGACTTCTAACAGAAGGAAAACTTTGAATTCAAACCTGTTAAATTCCGCTTAAGAAATTGACCTTGTCTCACATCCTGCTCGTGCGGAGGGGTTGGTAAATATATATATATATATATATATATATATATATATATATATATATATAGGTAAATAAGAATTATATATATGAATGTCAAAATGATAAGCATATTTTAAAATGCCATTGTTCACCTAAGTAGGTCATTCCTTTGCTAGCATTCTTTTGAGGTAAATTTACAGTTCGATTGTACTTTTGTCAGAGAAATATACAGGATACGACAGAAATAGCTGGCCCATTTTAAATTGCGACCTGTATGGTTCAAGTGAATTTAGGCAACTGACAATGGCAGCTCAGTCGACAGAATCACATTTTTTTTCAGGTAAGAGGGTGAGATGGTTCATACCTTCCCAAAGGGTATTATCCCGAAAGTGAACGTAATAGCGCTACTGGATTTCGAACTCGCTTACGACGATGTTACAATCCAACACGTTAGCCACAACGCTACAGGACACCCACCAGATATTATAAAGATAAACCAATATAATAATACTATATCCAGCCAGGAATGCATCGGAAAAATAACGCAAAAAATAACTGCATATTCATACAGTTTGATATAAAGGATTTCTGTCCTTCGTTAATAGAAGAAATACGAGACAGAGACAAAACTTATATAAACTTAAAAGCCGAACGTATAGAGATAATTAAATATTAATAATGCCCAAACATTTGTCTGCACTTCTGTGTAAAAAGTACAGTGATAATTTTGCTGGATTTGCGACCGTTTTAGATCTTATCAAACTTTGTGGCTTTTATCTGACGGTGAATATATATATATATATATATATATATAATATATATATATATATATATATATATAATATATATATATATATAGAGAGAGAGAGAGAGAGAGATGGAGAGAGAGATAATGGCACCTTTACGTACAAGTTTAATACGTTCTCTCGTAACTCAATTTAATACGTTCTCTCGTAACTCAATTTCCTCGTATATCAAATGTATATATATATATATATATATATATATATATATATATATATATATAATGGCACCTTTACGTACAAGTTTAATACGTTCTCTCGTGACTCAATTTCCTCGTATAACAAATCAATTTCCCCATTGAAATAAACTAAAATCGAAGCCTCCAAAACAAATAAGGAAAGACTGGCCATCAAATCTCTTCAACGTGATGAAAATATGATTATACAGAAAAAGGCAATGCTACTGTGATGATTGAAAAGTTGGAATAGTCCAACAAATAGGCAGACCTATTTGGAAACAGTGGCTACTGCAAAAAGAAATACAGACTGCTAATTCAGCATTATAGCAAGCTACCATACATATATACCTCCCTAAGATTCATCAGGATGGTATTCCATTAAGACCCATTATCAACTGCAAAGGTTCAGCATATCACCTATTGAGCCGTTTCCTTGTGAAAATACCCCGTTAACGGGTAAGTCCTCAGCATATGTCAAGTAATCCGCCTACTTGGTGGAAAAAATCTATAATGCTCCCACCATTCTAACCACTAGCAAAATAAAAAAACGCCCTCTAGGCGACGTAAAATAAATATTGCCTGAGGGGATGAGAGTTGAAAATTTAATATCAGAGAGTTTGTATCATAAGTAAAGTAAAATCATCAAATTTATTAAAGGAGTAAAAAATAAAATGAATTTATTAAAGGAGTACAAAAGATAAAAAAATTTAAATAATATTTTTCTTTAGCGTAATACGTTTAAAATCTTAAACATTTTTAGTGAATGTAATTAACATAAGTGTATCTGAAGCTCGTCCGTACCTCAAATTTTGTCTCTCAACACAAATCAAAAAACGAACGAGAGAAAGCTCATAACTCGGAAAGTTCGTAAGCTGGAGCACTTGTAAGTTAAGGTACCAATGTGGAAACGAAAATATAGAGAATATTAAACATTAATAATACGCGGACATTTGTCTGCACTTTTGTGTAATGATATTGCTACCGTTTTTTTTTATCTTATCATACATTTCTGATTTTATCTGACGGTGAATTATATACATATATATGTATATATATATATATGTGTGTGTGTGTGTGTGTGTGTGTGTGTGTGTGTGTGTGTGCATATATATGTATATATATATATATATATATATATATTAAAGAATTTGGATGAAAAATCCGACGGTTTATGAAAGATTAAATGGAAATTAAATATTCTTTACATTCTAAAACATATGTTTCAATGCAAAAATGAGGATGAAAAATGGAAAAAAAGCACTGCGTTCTTCAAAGTTATCACGTTTCTTTTTCTTCCGATTATGGTTGGTTTTACCGCGACATAGACATATTTAAAATGCGTCTTATGAATACATTGTTTTTATTTTATTCTCTCTCTCTTTCTCTCTCTCTCTCTCTCTCTCTCTATATATATATATATATATATATATATATATAATCCAAAAGTCCAGAGAAGAAATCTTCCTTACGTCACAAGAGTTTTATTTTTTTTTTAAACTGTCGCAGTTTGAGAGCTCAATGTGTGCTCTTAATGTTAGAGTCACAGACCAAATATATAAGTAAAGAAATAACAAAAGACTTAAAGAATTAGCATTATAAAAATCTGTTTTCAAATGCCTTTAAAGTAATAAAGAATTCATCATTCGCATCTGATGAGTCGGGAGAGTTAGACACTTTGTCTAAACTCCTGAAATAGACTATAAAGCTAAATCTCTAAGTCTTTTGTTGTTTCTTTACTTTATATATATATATATATATATATATATATATATATATATATATATATATATATATATATATTAAAGTGTTGTTATGGGTCCAACGGGAAAAAAATAGATATTTTATAAGAAAGAAGGTTTGCAAAAAGGATTATGTTTTTAATTTTATTAACTTACATATGAATGCGACACGTGTTTCTGAACTGTTGTCTTCTTCAGGCATTGAATTATTATTTTGGCAGAATATGTCCGATATTTGATAGGTTGTGTGTGTTTTTGAAACTTTTTTATTATAATGGTATATATATATATATATATATATATATATATATATATATATATATATATATATATATATATATATATATATATATATATATATATATATATATATATATATATATATATATATATATATTTCTTCAATATATATAGGGCCATTTAGCTCAGTCGGTAGAGCGTCTAACTCAGAATCACAAGGTTCTGGGTTCGATGCCGGGCTCCACCAACTCAGCCTATGAGTAACACAGGGATTTGTATGGTAAAATGAGGAGCCGGTGGAGAGGTGTGGTGCTCTACGTAAGAGGCCAAAACAATCTCTTTGGTCTAGCGCTAGTGAAAAGGAGATAGACTCCCTTGCTGTCTGGCTGATACCGACTTTAGGTCACCCCGACTATATTATATATATATATATATATATATATATATATATATATATACTAGCAAATATATGCACCCTCCGGGTGCAAGTATTTAAGTTTTAATGTAATAAAATATTGTATTAAATTAGAAAGGCTAATGAAACTAAATAAGAATACAGATAAAAATATTTGAAAAGAGGGAGTATAATAAAAGATTTGAAACAGAGGAAGTATAAAAAAAAATGGAACAACTGAAACTTACTCTTCCATCACTCTCGTCTTCATTGTTATTTTTCTAATTTAAGTATTTAGTTATAAGAGGAAGTAAAGAATAAAATGACAGTTATTTTTTCTTGTTAATGGATTTCATTTAAGATTCATTGAAGAGATTTTTGCTTATATTCATTAAAATAAAACCAAACAGTTAGAAATCAATAACACTAAGCACATATTTATTAAATTCGATTTTTAATATTAATATGCAAATTAGCCTTCCCGTTCACACTGCAAACCGCTATTTTGTTGTATATATAAATATAATTGCATGTTATTAGTATGTAGATAAGGTTAACAGTATTAATAATGTAAGACAATTTTATTAATAATTGAGGTTTAGATAAAAATAAAATCATGGAGAATGTGATGTCAATAACTAAGAGAATTGGGACTTGAGTAGGAATATAGTTTGGTTACAGACAGAAAAGCACACAATCTCCATTATAATAAGATATATATATATATGTAAGGAAGAAACACAGATTTCATTGACGAGTAATGTTTAATAAACCGACGTTGCAATGTTTCGGTTTGTTTAACAAACCTTCCTCAGTTTAACAATCCTTCGTTTGTTCAAAGAAAAAGAAATTATTAGAGACAAGAGTCTGCGAGCTTTTAGTATGTGGCGGCTTTTGTTGATATTCAAATATGTGAAAAAAGACCTACTCTAAAACGCCGAGTTAAAACACACACACACACACACACAGACATATATATACTTACGTGTGTACACCCAAACCAACCTCACATGTACATACACAGGAGTTTATATATATATATATATATATATATATATATATATATAGTATCCAATTGCCGGTTTAACCTTTCCGTCGCAGTATATATATCAGTAAATAATCAAAAGGGCTCAATATATTAAAATATAGAGCAGTAATAATACTACTAATATTATTATTAGAGGAAACATAAAGGGTCTACCATGGTTTCAATCAAACTGAAATGATTTCTTTAGGACCCTACCCTACCCTACGTTAACTAAGTCGATGTAATTCCTTAGTTAAATTCTTAGAATTAGGGTCCTGAAGAAATCATTTCAATTTGATTGAAACCATCGTAGACCCTTTATGTTTCCTCTAATAATAATATTAGTATTATATTATATATATATATATATATATATATATATATATATATATATATATATATACTTGTTATTAAAACTTAATGCCTAAAGCGTTTTAACCAATACAATATTGGCAGTGCTCTATGTACAAAGATAGTGAGCAATATCAAAATATTTTCAAGTATGGAATAGATGATGATAATAAAGAAAGATACACACATACATACACACACACACACACACACACACATATATATATATATATATATATATATATATATATATATATATATATATAGTCTCAAACATACACCTATATATATAGATATATATATATGTGTGTCTGTGTTGGAGCGCTCGCCCACATGCGCAAACGCATACATACACTCATGTGTGCGGCAGGTTTAGGAAAAGTTACTAAGCATGTACTAATATTTGCATAACTCAGCATGGGTCTGGCAAATTTTCAATAATCTCCAGAGAGTTTGGCACAATCTTTAGTCTTTAGAGAGATTGGCACCGTTGAAATGTTCAATATCGAACTCTCACCTGCGGGTGATTCTCCATGGTGAGTAAGTTTGGTAGCTTTTCGAATTTTTGTTTTTCTGTTGTTTTTTGGGGTTTTTTTGTTTTTTTGTTCTTTTTTTTTGGCAATGTGGACGTAGGATAGTAAATTATGAGAAAAATGGTTGAACGCGGGAGATGTTGTCATAAGTAAAATTGGTCTTTTAAAAACGGGGAACTGACTTCTTTTATCGACGTTCAATCGGATGCTACTTAATACCAAATCCTAGGAACTTTCACCGCCGTGAGACGTCAAGACATAAGAGTCATATTCTGCAGTTAGAAGTGCAATAGGTCCTCCTTGACATGCAACAGCGGTTTGCAAGTGCGTGTGTATGTATATTATGTAAATAATATGGGTGCTATATTGATAAGTAAACAGTGTTCAATATCATTATTAGACCGTTTATATTTAAGTTAAGGTAGCGTGGACATGGAGTTAACGGCGCCTGGTTACTGACAGTTTCTCCTCCATGTGTTCTCCAGACCAAACTCGCATAAGTGAGGAATTGTCAGTAACCAAGCGTCGTTGACTCTATGTCCAAGTTACCTTAATAAATATATGTATACAAGGTGTATCAAAAAAGTATCAAGATTTTTTGTACTTTTCCACAAACCTTGTATTCTGAAAAAAATAACGTTCCATTCATTTTTTTTTTTTTCAAAATACAATGTGTGTCAAAAAAGTACGAAGTTTAAAGCTGTATTTACCAAGATAGAAATGAAGAATGAATGGAACGTTATTTTTCCAGAATACAAAGTGTGTCAAAAACTACAAAATATCTCGATACTTTTTTGACGCACCTTGTATATATATATATATATATATATATATATATATATATATATATATTGTCGAAAATATAGGTGCTATATTTCTAGGTAGACAGTGCTCAATATTTATTCATTTATATTTAAGTGAGGACATGGAGTCAACAATTCTCATATGATTATCAGTAATAAGTAGGAATACTTGAAACCATACAATTGTGCATAAATTATTTCTATGTGTGCAAAAATGTCTTAAGAAACAATTACATACAAATTCAAATATAAACATATAAGGATAAGATAACCGTAGGCGAATTAACATGTCTTTAAAATCAATCAGAAAATTAAACCAAAATCAACCATTTATATAGAACACCTATTGAGAATCAAAGGCATTACTCAGCAATAAATGATTTCCCCATATGAGCTTGTTGTATGTGTGTTCTTTAGCCCCCCCCTGTTTATTCTGGTTCATATCCCGACACCCCTTATTCGACTTCCGTTTTCCGCCTCTTAGTTCTTTCTACCGACTGACCACAAAAAAGGCTGTCTGCATTAGTGTGGACGTCATCAGTTTTAGCGGTCAACCCGTTAATGTCGACTGGAACGAAACGAAACGAGAGGAAAGAAAATCAGAAAAAAAACTTTTATGTATCAACGAGCAAGTGCACATGTGTGAGGTAGAGTCCGTTTGCGACTTTGGGAATAGTGTACACACGTGTGGTCTGGGGTAATATAGGGTGTGGGATAGCCGCCTACCCGGGTTTTTTATTTATTTTTTGCGCAAATGTTTCAAATGGTTAATTCTTCGTTGGTTGCTGACTCAGATCTGAGCCAAGATTTTCCAGCCTACATGCTGTGAAATTTTACGAAGACCTTCTCACACCGGAAACAATTCAGGTTCTTAACCCTACAGTAAGATACGCTATTAAATTAAATTCTATATTTCATTGTAAATAATTGCTGATATAAAATAACATGAGAGAGAACGTACCACATGTACAAACATACAGAGACACAAACACACACGCTCAGTCGAGCACGAAATATATATATATATATATATATATATATATATATATATATATATATAGAGAGAGAGAGAGAGAGAGAGAGAGAGGTGTGTGTGTGTGTGTGTGTGTGTGTGTGTGTGTGTGTGTGTGTGTGTGATTGCATTTATTTATGTTTATATACATGTTTATAACTAATTCACTGAGAGAAAGTAAAAATGAAAGGAAGAAAAATACAAAAGTACCAAATGAAGATAAAGAAAATAAGAAGAAAAAAAGAAAAGAAGAAAGCAAAGAAAGAAAGAAAGAAAGAAAGAAAGAAAGAAGAATGAAGGAAGGAGTTGAATGATAGAAAGAAAGAACAAAGAATAGAAAAAGAAAGGAAGGAAAAGAAAGAAAAAAGAAAGAAAAAAGGAAGGGATAAAAGAAAAGAAAGAACGAAAGAAAAGAGACAGAAGAAAACAAAAGAAAGAAAAAGAAAGAAAAAGTAAAAGAAGGAAAGAAAGAAAAACAAAGAAAGAAAAACAAAAATACTTAGAAATAAAGAAAAAATATTCTGAGAATAAAAATCGACCTTTCACCGAGAGAACTTCCTTTTTTTTTTTTCAAATATTTTTCAAATATAAAATGAGTTAAAATGTGTTTTAAAAAAGGAAATACCGTAAAGAATGCATAAAACAAAACGTCTTTGGCAAAAAAATAACCCAACAAGAGTTGACATGCCGTAAAATCCAACCGAACCAAACCAAAATTCTTCTTACACGTGGATTTGGTTCAGCTGTAAAATCTCAGCATGATGCCCATGGGCATGCAACAATATCAGAAGGTACCGGCAAATATTGTTCAGTACGCACCTGATGGTTCACCTTGAAGTTAAACAACTGGAGTAGTTGACAAGTCGGTGCGGGTAAATGTGGGCTTTGAGATTTGAGATTTTAAAAGAAAAAGCATGGGGAAAAAGGAAAGTAATACTTATAGAATATACAATAAATATTTAGCTCAGTCGCTAGAGCATCCGACTAGCAGCCACAAGGTTCCGGCACAGCTTGGATCTGTGCAGTAAAGTGAGGAGCTGATGGTAGGTAGCTCAGACACCAAAACAATCTCCTCGGTCTAGCGCAAGTGAACGGGGGATATACTCCCTCCCTGTCTGGCTGATACCGACTTTAGGCCACCCCGACGACTTTACTTACTTTACTTACACATATTTGTTATGTCTCTGTCTGTCTGTCTGTCTGTCTGTCCGGAGATGCAATTGAAAATAAAACCCTGTACCAAGATTAAACTAAACTTTTCTAGAGTTGAATTCTATAAGGAAGCCAGTGTTGGTATTCATATTTACCACTGAGGAAGGTGCGTGGTGCAATGCTTACAGTCTTAAGACATGGTACCGGTGAGACGAGTTCAAATTCTAGACGAGGCTGTTTGCATTTTACAAAGTGTCAATACCCTTGGGAATTCGATCATTCTCCCTCCAGCTATAGGTAAATAGAGAATACTGGGCTCTTTAACCTTGGTTAGGCAACCAGTATCGTGATTATGTACCACGATACACATGGTATTTAAGGTCTTTTTATTCACAAATAAATTTGCTCTATTTATAAAAATTATATGTTTATAAAAATTAAGCATTGAGCTCTCATACGGAAACTGAACTCTACAACAAACAACTGTTACAGAATAGGACCAGCCTAGAATCACCTTGTACCAAGAGACTTGGTATCCCAACAAAGAATATATATATATGTGTGTGTGTGTGTGTGTGTGTGTGTGGCCATAACCCAAGAAAAATAGAACCCCATAGTGAGATTTTTATTATTTTTGTATTACATTGCAAAAAACTCAGATGTGAGGTGTCTTCAAAAAGCATCAATGTAACGTAATAGAATGGGGAGCCAGGAATGTAACAGTGACGTATAAAATTAACACGGAATTTTTTTAGAAAGAAAATAAGAATTACGTGTAGATTAGAATGGAAAAGTTTAAGGATGAATTAGCTCAAGGCCACATGGCATTTTCTATTGCCTGACACGTGGCAAGGTGGAAGAGAGGAAGAGTGAGAGGTGAGAATTTAAGGGAGTTTGGGACAATGCACTGACTGAATGAGACGTGGCTATCGCTGTGGGCAGTTTTAGCTCGGGGAAATAAAAATCTCATGAGAAAAAGAAGTGGCCTTGTGTTATAACTAAAAACTATAAATTGCTCAAGATCTCCCTCAGCACCCAAAGTTGGTCTCCAGAATCCAAACAAAAAACGAATTGTCAGCCAACGGAGCATCAGCACAGCAACCAGATTCAAGCCTCTCCACGTTGCACAGAAGATGAGATAAGTATACAATTATTTTTACTATCAACACGTCATCACTCCATTCCGACGTGAGAGCGGCATCGTAAGATCAAGACTGAAGTTGTATTTACCAAGAGAAAAATGAACAATGAATGAAACATTAATTTCCTTCAAAATTATTCTCTTGTCTTTTAACACCTATTCCAGCGAACTTTCCAATGAAAAAATAGCACATTGCTATGAGATTTTTATTACTTTTGCAGATAAGCTCATATATGTGGTGTTGTCAAAAAGCATCAAGACTGAAACTGTATTTACCAATGCAATACAACAGAAGCAGATAAAAAGTTGTCGTTCTCATACGAGAACGAGAAGTGAGCATCTGTAAACAAACATGTTTATAGATTTGAGATTTGTTTAGTTTATTCCGAGAATTATTTGAGATTTATTTCGTGTTTTTCTATCATCTTTTAAAAATCCGTTTGAACAATTCTTTTTTTTTTCAGTATGATATTATAGCTGTATGAAGATTTATATATACTTTTGTTAATTACAATAGTTGTGTCCTAGCACCTATATGATTGTACCAATCATATTGCTCTTTTTATTATATATGTGCTAGAAGGCGGTGGCTGGGGGTCTTGGTGTCCTGAGTAAGATGTTAAACTCAATCTGATGGTGAAGCTCCAATTCTGGAGCTCTGGGGAATCATCACCATTACTCTTAGGCCCCACTCTGACCCGAAACGGTTGTACCAGTTAAAAACAACCTCACTAGTGTCATGGACTGTAAAAGGTTAAGTAACAGATACCATAGATATCATAAACTAATAAGTATATGATATTTATGGAAGCTGTTACTTAACCTTGTATTTGGGGAGGGGCAGTCACCGAGGTGTAGTGGCTAATGTGCTGGACTACATTATAGTAAGCAAGTTTAAATTCCAGTCGTTAATATCCTTGGGAAAGGTAAAAAAAAAACCTTTATAGGTTGATATTCCATTAAGCAAAGAGATCAAACCAAACGGTTGAATAGTTTAAAATATTTATATCTGTTGGAATATTTTGATATATAAGGTGTGCTACAATATACCACTTGAATTTATAGACAAAGCGAGGTCACGTGGTTTAAACCTCAGCCAATCAACAGCCTAAATGCGTGGCTGGTTGACTACTTAATGGGAAATGAACAATGAAGGAAACGTTAATTTGCCTTGCTTCTAAAGCTACTTTTTGATATAGTGTGAAGCTGGACGTCGTATTTCTTTCCCCCATGTTTCCAAATCTGACGCTTGTGATGAATTTTGGGATGGATTAAGTCAGCTGAGTATGGACGACACTGTAATTACATAATCCTGGTTTTCGCCCAAAAATGTAGTGACTTGTTCCACCCTCTTGCCACAGTGAAACCGCAGAATGATCATTGGCGCCGAGAAGATGCGGCCTGATCTTGCAGAATTTTATTCATTTCTTGGTTAATACAAAAAACACAAATATGGAAATCCTTTCAATAAGATACGAAAGCGGTCAAGAAGAAGAAGAAGAAGAAGAAGAAGAAGAAGAAGACGTGTGGGGATGAGAAGAAGAAGAAGAAGAAGAAGAAGAAGAAGAAGAAGAAGAAGAAGAAGGTGAACGAAGTACGAAGAATACAAGAAGAAGAAGAAGAAGAAGAAGAAGAAGAAGAAGAAGAAGAAGAAGTTAAGAAGAAGAAGAAGAAGAAGAAGAAGAAGAAGAAGAAGAAGAAGAGAAGAAGAAGAAGAAGAAGAAGAAGAAGAAGAAGAAGAAGAACGAAGTAAGAAGATACAAAAGAAGTAGGAAAAATTAGAAGAAGAAGAAGAAGAAGAAGAAGAAGAAGAAAAGCATATTTAAAAAAAATCAGAATGGTCACATGGTTTTGGTGGTAGCAAAAGTTACTGAGTACAAAAAATATGGGGAGAACACTAAAGACTATTAATCGTGTTATATATATATTATATATATATATATATATATATATATATATATATATATATATGCGTGTGTGTGTGTGTCTGTAGGTCTGTGTGTCTATGTGCATATATATATACATATGCACACAGACATATATATATATATATATATATATATATATATATGCACACAGACACACACACACACATATATATATATTTCAAAGTACATAATATCAAACATATGCAGGCGTATGCAGATATGAATACATGCATGTGTGCATATATGCATGCATATTAATTAGTGTGTAAGTATGCACAATTGTATACACATAGATGTGTATCAGAAGATAACGAGGTCAAATAGCCATATGGTAGATTGGTTAGCACTTAAATGTTACCCTCAAAATATTCGAAGCTTTTAACTATATATATATATATATATATATATATATATATATATATATATATATATATATATATATATTATGTGTGTCGTGAGTTTGTGTGAGTGCGCGCGTGTGTGGCAGGGATGCAGGGTGTAAGTTGAATGTAGGAGTCTGTAAAAAATATGTTTAAAAGTGGAGAAAGACATCAAACGATGATTTATAGGAATTTGTCTCTGTTTTATGCGGTCACAAAGAAGCCGATAAGAATTGATGAAGTTTAAGCGTACCACCAGATGGCAGTTGCAACGACACACGTAACAACAAGAGAAGACGGTAGTTTTGAATATGCCTTCAGGAATGTAAGAATATATATATATATATATATATATATATATATATATATATATATATATATACTAGCAAATATATGCACCCTTCGGGTGCAAGTATTTAGATTTTGATGTAATAAAAAAAATAGAACAGCTTTAAATCTAACTCTTCCATCATTTTCCATCACTTCCGTTTTTCATTTTTCTTAATTAATCTATTTAGTTTGGTTATGAAGTATTTAATAAAATTTCAGTTCTTTCGTCTTGTTTATGGATTTCTTTTAAGATTTATCCTCGAGATTTTTGCTCAGATTTGTTAAGAGAAAACCAAACAATTAGAAATCAATAATACTAAGAATATATTTATTAAAATCAAATTCTTAATATCAATATGCAATTTAGCCTTCTCGTTCACACTGTAAACCGCTATTTTATTGAATATATAAATATACTTGCTTGTTGTTAGTATGAAGATTAATTCAACAGTGTTAATAAAGTATAAGAATTTTATCAATAATTGAGGTTTAAATAAAAATAAATTCATGGTGAATGTGACGTCAATAACTAAGGGAATTGTGACTTGGGTAGTGATATAGTTTCGGTTACAGACAGACAAACACACTATCTCCATTATAATAAGATGTGTGTGTGTATGTGTGTGTGTGTGTGTGTGTGTGTATGATAGAGATTGTGTCTGTCTGTAACCGAAAGTATGTCACACCAATCTCACAATTCCCTTAGTTATTTATGTTATTTTCAATGGTTTTTAAGTAGTCTTTATTCAATCTTAATTAGGATCTTAATTTATCAACAATGTCCTATTAACCTTTCTCAAAGATAGATTTGCCTCAACACAACCCAGGGTATCAATGTGGTTAAAAATCTTGCAATGTGTGTTATATATCATATGATGTGAATAATTTGCATATCGGTTTTAACAAAACCGTGTTTAATACATGATCGCTTTGTGATATTGGTTTCTAATATTATTGTTTTATTAAAACTCAAATACTTGTATATATATATATATATATATATATATATATATATATATATACGAAGGTGGGCTAAAAATACATGGTCTGAAAAGTTCATATGATGACTTAGATCTTCTTTTGATTACCAATGATATACAAGCACCGTAACACCGATGGAAGAAGTGGGTGGACCAGAAAGGTGACTATGTTAGAAATTAAGTTCATTTGGCTACATTTCATAAGAGTATCTTTGTCAGCCTGTGAACTTTTCAGTCGACCCTTGAATATATTAAGGGGGAGAGAGTATCACCCTACTATATTTTTTAGTTCCTTCTAAACCAAAATATCAATATTTTCTAATTCCTTGTGGAGCACTATACTGATGTTATTAGGTAATATTAATTACCAAAATCTATAGCACTGAAGTTTTGGTGATATATTGATTGGTATTAACGCCCTGTCAACCCGCCTAAGGTTATTTTATACCTAGAGGTTAGATAATTTGTATCTTTGCAAAATTCATTATATATATATATATGTATATGTTTTTCTTTGTTTTGTTTGTGTTTTGTATTGAATGCGAACAATATTTAAAGTGATCAATTTTAGTTTTTGGGGTTATTTCCTGCCAAAGACATTGTTTTATTCCTTCTTGATTGTTACTTTTAAAATTCAATTTTTAAACACATTACTTGTCGACTCATTTTCTTCTATTTATCCTATTAGTGGAACCCTAACAGGTACTACCACTCCAGGTCAGGGTGAATCTGGGAGTAATGACAATTAAACTCACCAGAGCCCCAAAAACTGGAGCCTCAACACCCTATCTGAAACACCTTTGTAAGGTCTTATCCCTTCGCAATTAAGCTTCTTATTTTAAGTTCCACCAACAGGGCTAAGCAATTTTGTAGCCAAAAATATGAATATGTGGCATATCACAAATTTAAAGAAAACATCCTGATACAAAATTGCATTTATTGGTGAGGTTCCAATTCTGTAGTACTGAGGAGTGTGTGTACCCCTTTATTGTCATTACTCCCAGGTCCACTTTGAACTAGAATTAGGGTCCCATCTGTGGTTTGGATAGAAAAATGAGTTTAAAAACTGTGTTTAAAAAAGAATGAGTTTTAGAAAATTGATTACACAGCGAGAATGAATAAACCAAAAACGTCTTCGGCATAAAATAACCCGAGTTGACATGTTGTAAAAAAACAACCAGCCAACCAACCAACCAACCAACCAGCCTTGAAACTATATTACTCTGTGCAAACAAATGATAATTATGAAATAAAAATAGTTACTGGTGTGGAGTATCTCGTTGTGTAATTGTTATCGTTGTAGGAAATGGACATAAGGAAGCCAGTTCAAATCCTAGATGAGGTTATTGGCCTTTTTACTTAGAGCTAATATACTAATATGAATCCAACTATACTACCTACAGCTATGGTTAAATAGGACAGACTGAGCTCTTTAACCTTGGTATGGCAATCTGTCTAAGAGAAGGAAAGCTCTGAATCCAAACCCATGAAACCCCGCTTAATGATTCATCTTGTGTTGCCTCCTGCTCGTGTGTAGGTATTTGGGTAAATATAACCAGTAAGAGTTACGTGGAATAAGGTGCGTTTAGCGTAACGATTATCGTCGAGGGAAATAGAATCGGTGACCTGAGCTCAAATCATATAAGAGGCTGATCGCGTCTCCTTTTGCCCTTTGGTAAGTAATTAATCCATTTCTTCTCCTCCCAGCTATGGGTAGATAATAGGGCAGACTGGGTTCTTTAGCCTTGAATAGGCAACCAGTCTAGAAGCTAGAAAACCAGCTTTAGCCACCTTAAAAACTGGCCTTGTCTCACATCCTGCCCGAGATGAAAGGGTTGGTAAATACATACAGTGGTACCTTATGAGAGCCTCAACTTACGAGTTTTCCGAGTTATAAGCTGACACTCGGTCAATTGTTTGCCTTGTGCTGAGAGATAAAATTTGATGTACGAGTGAGCTTCAGATATGCTTATGTTATTAAATTCAATAAAAACATTTAAGTTTCCAAGTTTATTACGACAGAGAAAAATATTGTTTATAAAAAATAGACACTAAAACATTACTGCATTTAATTCATTACATTCTATTTTATTATGTTTTATATAATACAGTCCTATTTTTTTATTTATAAAAACGTAACAAAAAAATAGGGTGTTTTGCAGAAGCTGAAACGGATTGATGGCAATTCAGTTTCTTTCCATGGAGAAAATTGATTTGATATACGAGGAAATTGAGTTACGAGCGGAACGAATTAAACTCGTAAGTCAGGGTATCACCTTATTCGCAACCATATAAGTATTAGATCAGCGCGGTGACCTCTTGTTATCAACTAAACAGCGAGGGAGTCTATCCCCTTTTCATTACCACTGAACCAGAAATATTCTTTTGGGGTTTGAGGTAAAGCGCCACACCTAATATCAGCTCCCCACTTTAAGGCACAGATCCAAGCTGTGCTACTCATGAGCTGAGTTGGCGAGGGCCGGTATCGAAAGCATAACTTTGTGGTTTAAGGCAGTGCTCTACCAACTGAGGTAAATCGCTGAAAACGATACAGAATTCTGTATTAGGTTGGTTGGTTGGTTGATTGGTTTTTACGGCATGTCAACCCTAGTTGGGTTATTTTATACCGAACACATTGTTTTATTCATTCTTGATGGGTATTTAACATGTTTTTAAACTCGTGTTTTAAAAAACATTTTTAAACTCTTTTTTCTATTTAACCCATAGATGAGACCATAACAAGTACTACCACTCCGGGTCAGAGTGGACTTGGGATTAATGGCAAAGAAGGAATACTCGCAATTCCCCAGAGCTCTAAAACTGAAATTACACCATTAGATACAGTTTAACGTCCCCAGGACACTAAGACCCTCAGCCACCGCCTTCTATAAAGAGGGTTGGGAATTTGCCATATGGGCAATAGAGTTGGGAGAATCATATAAGGATAGGTCTTGACGTAGCCAGCCGATTGATCAGATTGGGCCTTTCCTACCTATTGAAGTCAGTTAGCCTACTGTTGGTTTTAACAACAGCAGCTAAGTAGAACTTATTCTTCACGATGGTGAGTATCATTGTTTCTACATCTCCCCTCTCCCTCCCCCGTGTGCAGGCAAGGATCTACGAGGAGTGAGCTGTTCTTTAAGGCCTGCCCTGTTATGCAGGAATAACCTGGACAAGGCTCGAGGGATTTTCGATGGACGAAGGCAGGTTGATGTATCAGTGCTCACTGTGGGGTGTTGAATTGCTGTATGCGCATCATTTCTGGGAGATGTTGGGAGATTGGAATGCATAGATGAAGTATTGCTTGCAGGGCTTGTAAATTCAGGCATTGCACTTGGCATTGGATTCGAAATCCAATGGGCAATGCCCGCACAGGTTCAATCCTGTTCAAAGGGCCATATTGAAGTCAGTTAGCCTACTGTTGGTTTTAACAACAGCAGCTAAGTAGAACTTATTCTTCACGATGGTGAGTATCATTGTTTCTACACTACCGACCGAAATATTTAAAACTATCTTTACAAATCTATATTCAAACATTCAATTGCTATTCAATGTTTGAATATAGATTTGTAGAATTATCTAATAGGCAGGCAACAGTTATTTTTTTCTTTTCTTTTAGAGTTTCATAACTTAATCTCTATTTTCGTCCATGAAAATCTAAACCTGCGTGTTTGATCTCTTTGCTTTGAAGGATAATTTATACTAATTTTATCGGCAACAAAAAAAAACTTGTAGCTATGATTTAATTATTCTTTTTCATTTTTGTAGTCTTCCAGCCAGAGTTTCACTACTTACAAAGAAAAAGCTCCTCCTTTGCAAGAAACGATGCGGTTGGTGAGTATATTTCATGCACAGATACATTTATCAATTGTTACTTGTGTGCCAGATGTCCGCTTCTACTTATAGACTCGCCGACAACCATGTGACCAACTTCTTGTCCAATCACTGGCAGTGCTCTGCTGCTGATATTATTATTTATACTGGCTGTTCAGGTCATACCTAATCATTACTACTTGGATCTTCGTGGACGACGGATCATATCACTGGACCTTTTGACACTACGTAGGATTCCAAAACTTAGGACTTATTCACTTACCAAAGGATTCTATAGTTCAGGACTTATTCACTTACCAAAGGATTCTATAGTTCAGGACTTATTCACTTACCAAAGGATTCTATAGTAAAGGACTTATTCACTTACCAAAGGATTCTATAACTCAGGACTTACTTACTTTAAGTCCTTCTCAACTGGCCAAGTATGGCGGCCAGATACTTAACACTACTTTATATCCATATTTAATTGTTCCTAACATTTGGCAAAGAATCCTTTCTTTCTACAAGTCATAACATAAAGGCCTAACATAGCCTAAGTAAAGGCTAAAGGGGAATGTTGCATGTCATAGACTGCCCAGCCACCAGGATTCCGTCTTTAAGCATCACGGGTGGCCCATTTGGTGGGATTTTATTATTGCATAGCGATGTTTTCACGGTACCAAATCGATATAATGTTGTATACCCTTCATTACTTTTTACTTCTAGTCGTCTTTTCTTCTGGCCGGCTTTGGTTCTATCTTCTTGGCTTGGTCTGGAATCTTCTAAGGTCTGGACTTTCTTGGGGACTTCGGGTCTGATTTCTGTTAGGGATTTCTCCTTATCAGAAGCCCTGTGACATTGTTAGTTTTTATTAAACATAAGACTTCGATTTTCTTTTAATGTTACTTTATTCGGTAAATCCCCACCCAGACATAACATAGCACGCGTATGCAGAGTTACAGTTTAGACAGAGCATCATGGCCGACAGCTCTGTCTGACGTCCACTGCAAAACTAAACTAAAGCTCCTTACTATTCTTAAACCGAAACAGGTTCTTCTATGCCTTCTGGTTCCACGATTTATCCCCGGAAGGCAAGGTGAGAGTGAGGTCAAACGCTGTCACTCACATTCAGGGCCATCAACTGCACTGATCGCCACCATATCTTTATACTACCTTACATAAGTATGAAAAGGGTCATCCCCTCAGAATTACAGGGGATTGATAATAATCTTATGCCACGCATAGATTATGTAACATTATCCCTCTGTAGATGTGCAGTCTGTCTGCATTAGATAACCCAACGAGGATTGAAAGGCCGTAAAACAAGAGCAACAATTATTGAATTATTGCTCGGCATGCATCATTTCACTTCATATAAAACCATCCCAATGTTACAAGTTTTATTCTATTTAGTGATCGAAACTTTTTCGCTATCCCAGCCAAAATTAATCGCACGAGATACCTGTCTCTGTGTCTATTGCTTTTGGGAATTTGTTGTGGTCTACTGGTGCTAGTCCCGTATCCTATTAATGCTTGAGGGCGTATCTTGGGACGATCGGTAAAACGTCTGGCCTCGGGCCAATTCTCAAAGCTTAGTAAATATCTATCTGTTTATTACTTGGAACAGATTTCGGTCTTGCCAATATTGCCTTACGTAAAGCTCATTAATATGCGGATTTATTCTCGCTTCCGTCATTCTTCCCTTTTTTATTTTTTTTTATTTATTTATTCATTTTTCAATTTTTTTTTCATTCCTCTGCAACTTCTTCTCAGCTCCCCTGGTCCTCTGTTTCTTTTTTTTCTTCTTTTTTTTTTTTTTTCATATTCAATTTCCTTTATTTGTATTAACAGTATATATGTTCTCGGCAATGAGATATTTCATAAGGATTTTCGAGAAGATAGAAAAAAGGGGAGTTGCGCAAGGAGCGTTAACAAACAAATAAATATGGCTACACTTATGGGTAATATATTATATACATTCACATACTCCCCCCTCTCTCTCTCTCTCTCTCTCTCTATCTATCTATCTATCTATCTATCTATGTGTCCTCTTCTTTTTCCACTGTTTTTTTACTCCTCTCTTTCCTCCTTTTCTCTTTCCTTGTCCTCTTCCTTTTGTCTTTCTACTTTGTATTTCCCCTCTCTCTCTCTTTCTATTTCTCCCTCTCTCTATCATCTCTCTATCACTCTATCTCTCTATCTACCACTCTATATCTACCTTTATATATATATATATATATATAAAATGGCTTTTTGCCGATAATTTTTTGGAGAATCAGTGCTTAATTGGAGTCGTACCTAATTTAGAAATT
This sequence comes from Doryteuthis pealeii, assembly GCA_023376005.1. NCBI lineage: Eukaryota > Metazoa > Mollusca > Cephalopoda > Myopsida > Loliginidae > Doryteuthis > Doryteuthis pealeii. The sequence goes on from CM042145.1 coordinate 79,829,806, forward strand.
AATTATTAATAATGAATTCGGGAATACCTATTAAATGTATGGCTAAACAAATCGAGAAAAATCAATCTCTGTATGTACATTTCGGCCTATTAGGCTTCAGCAGAGCTATAGATCGGAAGACCGCCCTGTGCGTGATTTGAAAGATAACCTCAACACTAAACGAAGGAAAGAAAACGAAAAAATGGAATATATATATCCCATTTTTTCGTTTTCTTTTCTTTTTAATTTTTCTGTCACTCTTTAATATTGGCCCCTTCTTTCTCCATTTGTAATTCTCTCTCTCCACACCCCTCCATCCCCCTTCTCTCTTTCTCTTTTTCTTTCTCTCCCTCTTTCTCCCTCTATCTCCCTCTCTCTCCCTCTTTCTCCCCTCTCTCTCTCTCTCTCTCTCTCTCTCTCTCTCTCTCTCTCTCTCTCTCTCACTCTCTTTGTACCTTAAAGTACCTCCCTTGAAACTCTTTGATTGATGGTTTAATTGATTCATCGTAAAGACACCCCACATTTTGTATCTCCTTCACAAATCAAAGGACTTTGGGGATTTCTCTCTGTCTGTTGCCGCTTTGTTTTGCTTTTCGTTTTTAACGCTAAATGTCATTGAAGTCAATCTGTTTGATTGAACAACACAAACTAAAACTAATACGACATTCTTCTTGAGTTCGTTGCATCTTTTTCAGCGGTTAGAGTGGACAGGAATTTTCTATCCGACTAGCCACTATTTACAACAACACCTAAAGATTTAATAAAATAATATTGTGTAACGTAGTGCCTGTTGGACTATTTTGATATATATATATTTACCAACCCCTCCGCACGAGCAGGATGTAACACAAGGTCAATTTCTTAAGCGGAGTTTAACAGGTTTGAATTCAGAGTTTTCCTTCTCCTAGACCGGTTGCCTAACCACGGTTAAAGAGTCGAGTCTACCCTACTATTTACCCATAGCTGGAGGAAGAGTAGGATTCATGCCTTTTCCAAGGGTATTAGCGCTAAGTGAAATGCAATTACCACGTCCAGGATTTGAACTCGGGGCGACGAGTCCATTTCCTATGACTTTAACCATTACACCACGCGCTTCCTACTATTTTGATATATAAGGCGTGCTGCAATCCACCACTTAATTTTATAGACTAAGCGAGGTCATGTGGTTTAAACCTCAGCCAATCAACAGCCCGAATACGTAGTTAGTTAACTATTTAATCATTGATATTGACAGCCGTCCATTTGCACTTTATTCGACATTGACGAACAGATCTGCAACACTGTGGAACACTAAGGAACACCAAGGAACAACTTAAGTCTCATACCCAACATTAAGGAACACCAAGGAGAAACCAAAGGCTTCTTCACTAAGGATCGCGCTCTATTTAACACAAGGGATTTCCACTGGACAAAAAAATCCACAAAAAACTGCTATGCTGCTATTGCAATATTTCATCCGACCCGAAATCGAGAAAATCCTTAGGAAAAACCAAAACGGATTCCGCAGAAATAGATCCACAACCTCTCAAATCCTGACTATACGAGGAATCATAGAAGGGGTTCGAGCAAAGAATCTAGAGGCAACGCTACTATTCGTAGACTTTTCTAAGGCATTTGATTCTATACACAGAGGGAAAATGGAACAAATACTACTAGCATATGGTCTCCCCAAAGAAACTGTTGCCGCCATAATGATGCTCTACAAAGATGCTAAAGCAATGGTACGCTCACCTCGATTTCGGGTCGGATGCGATTAAGAAGAAGGGCATTATATATCTTAGCTGCAATAGCAGTAATAGTTATGCCTCTGTAGTTTTTAGCGATTCCTAGGTTTCCTTTTTTGGGAATGGGGGATGCATCCTTTTGTCCATTTATCTATTCAATTTTGTCTATATACAGCATTGCATAGCCTAAGCAGTATGTCATTGGACTTTCCCGTCTTCCATACCTCTGGGGATATTTCGTTGAGACCTGCTACTTTTCTACCTTTTAGTTTCTTTAATACTTCGTTGAGTTCTGTTGTAAAATCCCCCAGTTTGATGTCTAGTTGTGTATCTATGATATTTTGAGTGTTGTTTTCTATGATTTTAGGTGGGTTCCCCAGAAGTTTCTAGGGTTTTGTGTAAGCTGAATCTATTGTTTTCGTTTTTTCCTATCTGTGCATTCATCTGTGCATTCATCTCTCCCCTAATGATCAGTACATTATGTTGTGCTCTGCATAGCGAGGATAGCGCATTGTAGAATGTTTCTACATCTGCTTCGTCGCTGACATTTGTGGGGCTGTAACACGATACTACAGTCATGCAAGGATTGCCATTAAACGGAGCACTCATGATTCTCGGTTGGATTTTTCTATGCTATTAAGTGATTTTAGTGCTCGAGACTGAGAAGCATTCCTACACCTCCTATAGTTGCATTGACGGAATTTTTCTATGCAGATGCTGACACGAGCGTCCACCCATTTCCAGGTTTATGCTCCGTAGGTTATTTATCGAACACTGGGCCGGAGCTAGAGCCTCGGCAGAACGCGTACTTTTTGTGAGTGCAGGGAGTACGTTGCTGCATGATTCAATTTTGTGAACTGTCATGAATGGTTTTGGTTGGGTCAAGGTCATAGATATCTATGGGTAGCTGTTTGGTTAACTCATCAATAGGCACTAGACTTAGAGATGAGGAGCAGTTGTTACCTGACTGAACTGGTTGATCCTGGTCGTTGACCCAATCTGGGTTCCTCCGCCCAGCATCTGGTGATATACGCCGTTGGCCTATTTAGGTTCTTCCGCCGCGTCTCACATCCGCCATGCTGCTACCCATGGTTTGGTTTTACAAGCCAATATGGCATGTAGATTTTTGCAAGAGGGAAAGACTCAGAAAGAAACAGAGACATAAAAAGAGACAGAGACTATAAGAAAAGAAGGCAGGTTTAGGTAAGAAATAAGTTTTAACTTAGTATAAGTCCACATATCCCTTCCTAAATTAGTGTTTACAGGAGTGGAGCATGGAAGGTTTTTGTTTATTTATTTTATTTTATTATAATAAAAGTTACTATCGGTATACGCTTCAGTATGTCAATACAAGGGCTTCTATATGAGAGAGAGAGAGAGAGAGAGAGAGAGAGAGAGAGAGAGAGAAGGAGGGAGAGAGGAGGAACTACTATTAACACGTGTGACTTGACTCAATCATTTTTACGAGTTAGGCCGACATTGATAAAAGTAAAATATAGCAACGGAATTTACAATGAAATCATATTAGAAACAAAATTAAAATTAAAAGTATTAATTTCAAATGTTACAAGCATGAATATTTACAAAATTAATAAATATAAACCTCTTTCTCGTTCTGTTTCGTAAATTTCAGAGAATTCAAACAGGTCTTCGAGTCAGGCCAGAAATTTTCGTTTAAAATGAAGAATTAAGATATATCAAAGGACTGACTGGGGGGGGGGAAGGGAGATGTACACAAAAAGTATATATATATATATATATATATATATATATATATAATATATATAATAGTCTTCGTTTGATGACCGAATAATACAAATAATACTACCATGAAACAGTTCCACACTTTGTAACAACTCTGTAGGATCGTTCCCTTTTTTTTTGCAAACAAAGTTCAAATATATACTTTCGTTTATGAAATCTAGCTTAAAATGATCACATGACCCAGAAAATGGAGGTATCTAGAAAATAGAATATGAATTAAAAAATAATTCAATTAGTTTTCAAAAGATTCCAAATATTTCTATATCGATAGATACATTATTGTCACAAATTTAAAAAATGTTTCACAGTGAACATTACGTATATTTTTTTTTTTTTAAAAACAAAAGAATAATAAAAGAATATTAAACTTACTTCTTTCTCTTTTCTTTGTCAGATTTATTTTCTTCGGCGCTATGCAACGTTATAGAAAAAGGAAGAAACTATATATAGTTTCTTCCATTTTTCTATAAAATAAAACTAATGAATAAAATTATAGCGTGTCGTTCGTTTGCAAAAACCACAAAAAGGTTTTCTAAAGAGTGGTAAGCAAGGGAGATAAATCCAGTATTTTTCTCATTTAGCAAAAATTCAGTTTTATGTCGGTACAAAAAAAAAAGACTTTATTGATTAAAAAAATTAATCCCAGTAGTGTATATGTTAGGATCACATGTGTGGGTCAAATAGATATCTTTAAAAAGATTTCGTGTTCGATAGGACGGTGTGCAAAAAAAAAACTTCATATGAAACTACACAAAAAAGTAAATATGAACGCAATTCCCTAACCTTTCGGCATTAAATAACGATTGACGGGTTGGCATTAATAATTTTTCTTAGTACTGATTTCTATAACGTTTTCTAATACGAAATTTGTATTTTTTACACCCATTTCAAGGAAATTAATAGTTGTGGGTCCTTTCATGTACCGGAAATCTGTCAGTATGGTCACCTTTACTGGCCACAGTGCCAAGATTTTTATTTACTAGTGAGTCGGTGTGTATTCATTATATACTGTCTCAGGCGTGTAGTGCAAAACCCACGTTTAGCCGATTTATAAACATGTTTGTTTACTAAAACACGCTCCTCCATACACATCATACATTCCTTTGTAAATTTCACATGATCTGCACTTTTTGGCCACCATATATTAAAAGCAAGGAAATGAATTCGACAGTATATCAGGGTAAGATCATATGAAAAACACACAGATGTTGTTCAAATTGCTTATATTGCAATATTTCGATTTGTTAAAAATCTTCTTCAGGGCATATTATTTTGTGTTAATAAGAAGACAATTTATGAAAATTGTTACCGTTTTTGATAAAATCATCAGATTGAAATATTACAACAGCAGCACAATAAAAAAATGTTTTATTTGAACAACATCTGTGTGTTTTTGATATTATCTTACCATATATATATATATATATATAATATATATATATATTGAAGGCAATTACAATGCGTATATCGTATAAAATTTATAATTATTGAAAATAATCAGGACAAGCAAACCCGGCGAATAACGTGCGCGAGTTGGATCACCGTACAGCTGTTTCAACTTTATTAAGTCTCATCAGCGGTGTATACCTACGATCTCCCTCAGACAGAGATCGAACCCAGCACGTAGAGTCAGAAACTCTACCTCTGGGCCACCAACCCGTAGCACACGATACATGCTGAATTAACCTGTCAATGATAAACACGCCACTACTATACATAGTACAGTTAGCGTTGAGGGAATCGCAAATTAGGGCTATGCCCAGGCGTATATATAATTCCATTATATATAATATATATATATATATATATATATATATATATATACCTGTGTGTGTGTGTGCGTGTGTGTGTGCTTTCAACCGTTTCCCGGAGGACGACCAGAAAAATGGTTGAAAACGCTTGGTCCCGACCTACGAATAATGACTAGATGACTTGAACGTCTACAACTGAATATCCTAAAAAAAGAACTATTTCGTGGTCTTTAACAATACCTGTCTAAATAAAAGGTTGCTACCAAAATACACAATATATATATATATATATATATATATATATATATATATATATATATAATTATAAAAAGGGTTTTGTAATTTGCTTGGTGCATTGTGTTTATATTGGTTTGTTGGTTGGTTTTGAAGGCTGTCACAATGCAAGTGTAAGAAAAAAAAAGGTAACTATGATGTTGTTTGTTAACCTGTCACTTTATTCTTAATATTTCGGGATGAAAAATCCCATCATCAGAAGAATACTCGAACTGAATATATATAATATATATATATATATATATATATATATATGTGTGTGTGTGTGTGTGTGTGTGTGTGTGTGTGTGTGTGTGTGTGTGTGTGTGTGTATTTTTGTATGTGGAAGTGTGTATGTATGTATATATAAATATATCATGAACTTCTTTGAGCTCTTGTTATCAGTGACACGTTTATGATTTTTAACTTTCTAACGTCAAGAAATCTACCTGGATGATTTCGCAGACAACTAAGGAAATGACAGATTTAATGTCATTTATGCTACATTTATAACAGTAGATTTCGGCCGATACTATCATCGATCCTTTTCAGTTTTGTTTTTTTCAGTCTTTTTTTTTTTTGTTTTTTGTTTGTTAATCTCTTCGCCTTGATATTTGCCATTGTAAGAGAATCGCGTGACTCGATGCAAATGTCTGGTGTTAACAATATCGACAAGAGAATCAGAGACATTAAAATATGTCAGTTGGGAGTACCTAGTCTGAGAACGCGTTAATACAGTGTCATGATTTCAAAGATTTAAAACAGAAGCTCTTAATTGACTTCTGGGCGGAGTTCGAAACAAGCACCCACCTCTAATTTTTGTTTTAATTTATTGGAAGTTTTATTTGGTTATTTTAATTTTTTTCTAAAGTTTTTGCTTATTAAAAAATGTCTAAAAGTACAGTGGGCGTTATCAATAAAGGTAATATTATAGTCTGACACCGGATATTGTAAATTAACATTCAAACTGCTTTTTAAAAAATTTTAATAAAAGAAAATTTGTGCAAAAAATCAATTTAGTAGAGGGACTTATTCTGAAACGGCGCTCACTTCTGAGGAATGTTTATAATTAAAAACAAAAGTCTGGTGGTATTGTAAAATACTACTGGGGCGATCTGGGTTAGAGGTAATGACGCTTTGGTTCTGACCCCAGAGCTATTATCTGATAAAGACTTCGTTGGCGCCACAGCGACTGTCTTATTTTTCGTTTTCATTTTTTTTTCTTTTGGCTAAACAGGTCGGTGCTAATTTGAAATAAATATATTTCCTTTTCTTTTTCACTTTCTCTGTCTCTTCATCTTTCTCTTTGAACTCCTCTTCCTCTGTCTCTGTTTATCTCGTCTCTATGTGTGTGTGTGTATGTGTGTGTGTGTGTGTGTGTGTGTGTGTGTGTGTGTTCAAATATCCTTTCTCAAAATTCTTTGATTGATGTCTCAATTGATTCATCGCAAAGATACATTTGAACGAATTGTTTTTGTTTTTTTATGAACCACCGGATTGTACAAATGCATCAACCTACATTTTCACCAGAAATATCATTTAACGCAGATTTTTTGTATTTTTTTTTTTTTTTTTTCATCATACACCGTGTGATGGCACGTGCGATACCCTGCTCTCATCAGCCGCCAACCAGGAGTGATAACACAATTTCAGTAGCTCAAGGCGAGACTGCCACTCCCAGTGTTACCAAGCAGCTTTTGCCACCAGACAGGGTATTAAAAAAAAAGAAATTATAACACCCGTTCATCTTTCGTTTTTAGTGCAGTTTGTGTTTTTGTTTTTTTAAACACGTTTACTGAAAATTCACAACCAAAAAATTGAGAAGGGGGAGGACAATAAAAGAAATACAATGCCAAGTACACATCTTATCTAAATAAGAGTTTCAGAGGTGCTTCGACTAATGAAAAACTCGATGGAATAAGCGCGTTGAACGCCGAAAAGATTATGTTGAATTAAAATTAAAGTTTCAGTCATTGCTCCTTTCTGTCTGGTTCATTTATTGACTGGCTGTAGCAGGAATAACACTGCTGTACCCGTAAAGCAATGAAAGAGAACCCAGTTGTGCCTTGTCTGGCTGGGTCGAACTCGCATCCTTCAGAATGAAAAAAAAACGACTTAAAAGTGACGCAGACACGTGGTTTGATTAAGGCGCCTGCATGTATGGAGAGTTGCATAGGCTCCGATGTCAATAAATTGGCAGATCAAAAGCCTGTCGGGCAAAAGATACGGAAGATACTGACGGAACAGATTCAAAAGGGAGGAAATATATATATATAATATATACCAAACCCCTCCACACGAGCAGGATGTGACACAAGGTCAATTTCTTAGGCGGAGTTTAACAGGTTTAAATTCAGAGTTTTCCTTCTCCTAGACTGGTTACCTAGCTGATGTTAAAGAGCCCAGTCTGCCCTACTATATACCCATAGCTGGAGGGAGAGTAGGATTTATACCTTTCCCAAGGGTATTAGCGCTAAGTGAAACGCAATTACCACGTCCAGGATTTGAACTCGGGGCGACGAATCCATTTCCCATGCCTTTAACCATTACACCACGCGCTTCCTATATTATATATTATATATATATATATATATATATATGTGTGTTGTGTGTGTGTGTGTGTGTGTGTCTGTGTGTGTGTCTGTGTGTGTGTGTGTGTGTGGTGTGTGTGTGTGTGTGTGTGTGTGTGTGTATTGTTGGCACTATTACACTTGAAAGGCAGTAGTGAACCAACGTACAGTATTATTAGGAGAGTGCTCAATATCTGTGATAGAGCGTTCATAAATAAATAAATAAATAAATAAATATTTTAGTATATAAGTATACTATCATTGGATTCATGCTATCCATGCTTAATTGTTTAAACAAGCGTCGGGCATCGAAAAAATGTCCGCTGCTGGACGATTGCTCCGCTTAAACAATTAAGCTTGGATAGTATGAATCCAATGATAGCATACTTGTTTCCATAGAAATAAATATATATATATATATATAGAAAGATAGAAAGATAGAGAGAGAGACCAGGGTTAATGAAAGAAGGCATGTTTGCGCTGTGTTTTGTTAACAATATATTGCTTTGTTCGTGGTACATTACCCCGTGATAAACTACAATATATAAAATCCCTGATTGATTTTAAAGTGATATCAACCAGTCTAGGGGTATTTTATGCCTATAGGTTAGGGAATCGCGTTTATTGTATGTTCATATTTACATTTTTGTGCAGTTGTTCTGATGAGGTTTTTGCACAGTTAAATGGTATCAAGTATTCCTATCTAATGTAAATAATTTGTCCACAATTGTATGGTTTAAGTATTCCTATCTAATAGTAATAATTATATGGTTTAAAGTAATTATTTCTATTTAATAATAATAATTTGTTTGCAACGTTATATGGTTTCAAATAACTAATAATAATTCCTAGTAAATAATTATAGTTTCAAGTTACTATTCTTATTATAATGGAGATTATGGGTTTGTATGTCTGTAACCGAAACTATATTACTATTCAAGTTAAAATTCCCTTTGTTATCAACGTCACATTCTCAATAACTTTATTCATATTTAAACTTTAATTATTAATAAAATTGGTTTACATTATTGATACTGTTGATAATATCTACATACTAACAACATACAATTGTATTTATATATACCAGAAAATAGCGGTTTACAGTATGAACTGAAAGGCTAATTTGCATATTGATATTATAATTTTGATTTAAATAATTTATGTGCATAGTATTATTGATTTCTAATTGTTTGGTTTTATCTTAATGAATATGAGCAAAAATCTTTTCAATAAATCTTAAAAGAAATCCATTAACAAGAAGAAATAACTGTAAAATGATTCTTTACTTCCTATTTTAACTAAATAGTTAAATTAGAAAAATTTACCAATGAAAGACGGGAGTAATGGAAAATGATGGAAGAGTTAGTTTCAAAGTTGTTCTATTTTTCAATCATACCCCCTCTGTTACAAATCTTTTTATCTGCATTCTTTCATTAGCCTTTCTAATTTAATATGATATCTTATTATATTAAAACTTAAATACTTGCACCCGGAGGGTGCATATATTTGCTAGTACAAAAAATGTACAGTTATATGGTATCAAGTATTCGGATTGAAAACGAATATATTAAACAGGTCTATTTGACACACAAGATACAGGTACTACCATTTGAAGTTAGAGTAGTCCTGGGAGTGGACGGATACATTTCAGTGTCGATGCTTTTTGAACACATCTCTATGTCTATGAAATAACACTCCCTAAAAAGAGTTAAAGAAAAGAGCTCAATGTCGAAAGGAACAAAGCGTTATGAATTGCACCCTGGTGAGACGGCGGGGAACTATAGTCAGGTTGCTCGGTACGTCTTGTCGTTTAACTGAAGATATTAAGATCTGAAGCGAACAAAACAATCTGTACAATGAGAAACAGAAGATAAACTCGGTATAGAACTCTGCACTTGTGATAAACATTGCAAGGCTCAAAATGAACTAGATAAACTTTCTGAACGGCCCCAGGTGTTAGGTTATCCACATTAAAAGAAATGCACACAATTTAAACAATCTTTATTATGACTACCGGCTGTGCATCGAAGAACTAAACACTCACGTTACCTTTTCAAGCTGCTGTTATATAAAAACAGTCTAAAAATTCAGTGACACTCTTATGCATCTGGTGGTGAGGCTCCAATTCTGAGGATGGTGAAGTTACAAATTCGTTGCAATTAATCTCAGTCCCAATTTAACCTGGTGTGGAAGGTTGGGGGCTTGGTTGGTTGCATTTTACAGCACGTCAACCCTTGTCAGGTTATTCTATGCCGAAGACATTTCGTTTTATCTTTTCTTAATGGGTATTCAATTTTTTTTAACTCAATTATTTTAAAAACATTTTTTAAACTAATTTTTTCTATTCAACCCATACATGGGACTATCACTCCGGGTCAGAGTGGACCTGGGAGTAATGGCGATAAAGGGATACTCTTCACTCCCAAGAGCTCCAAAATTGGAACTTCACCAGTAGATGCAGTTTAACGTCATTAAGACCCTCAGCCACCGCTTTCTAGTAAATAAAAAGGGTTGGGTCTTTGCTAAAGGGGAAAAGGATTGGAATATAAGTGCTAGGGCTTGACATGGCCAGTCAACTGATCTAAGGGAGGCCCCTAAGCCTAAGTAAGGGCCAAAGTGGAGTGTTGCATGTCATGGACTGCTAAGCGACTAATATCACGGGTCGCTACTCACGGACCACAGGTGCCCCATTGGGTGGAGGCTTTATCCTGATGCAGTGGTGCAGTTCGTCTATTTTTCTGCCCCAGTTGATAGGACGACCTGAAGTGGTAGTACCTGTTTAGGTCCTATCTATAGGTCAAATATATCTGTTTGAAAATTATTCGTATTCGATCGAAATACTCGATACCCTATAATTATATGCAAATTATTTGTATGAAAATACTTGAAGCCATGATTGTTTACTAAAGATTGTTATTAGCGATCTTGAAACCATATAACTCTGTGCAAACAAATGACTATTATTAAATAGAAATAATTTCTGGAAAGCCCAGAACAGTTTGTAAACAAATAATTATTATTAAATATAAATACTAGAAACTGTATAATTGTACTTAAAATATCAGTATTAGAAAGGAAAACTTGAAATCGTACTAATGTGTGCAAATTATTTGTACTAGCAAAATAAAAACGGCCTCCGGGCGATGAAAAAATAGATTTTTGAAACATATTGCTTGAGGGGTGGGAGTAAAAAATTCAATGTCAGCGAGTTTGTACCCTAAGTAAGTAAAATCATCAAATTCATTAAAGGATTAAAAAATAAAACAATTTGAAATGTAAACTTTAAATATGTATTAAAATAAATCAAACTATATATAGATATATAATACCAGTCATGTATTTATTAAAACTTATTTAAAAAACAATGAGGACTGCCTAATGTTGCATGTTCAAATTTTGAGTGTATTTGAGTGTATTTATTTTATGTTATGACGATTTTGGGTAATGTGACGTAAGCAGTAACGTAATTTTTGTTACAGACAAAATCCCGAAGCGAATCTCCATTATTAATAAGATTAGATAGGAATACTTGATATAAGATAACTGGGTGCTAATTATTTGTATGATGAATAGTTACTTGAAGTTATAATTGTTTATTTAGAATTATTATTAATTAGTTGAATCCATATAACTGTGTGCAAAAATGATAATTACTAGTATTAAAGATATATACTCTAAGACATATGTGTATAATTTAGTAGTATTAGGAATAGATGAAACGATACAACTGTGTGCAAATTATTTGTATTAGATAGGAATACATGATATTATGTAACT
>CM042145.1:79846643-79861643 GCA_023376005.1 Doryteuthis pealeii
CACGCATGATTCTGAAATACATACACACGCCCAGCTGCACGCACACAATGTGAATGCACACATATCAACAGACTTACAACAGCGTGCGCGCGCGCACACACACACACACACACACACAGGAGGCGTATGGTGTATTGGACATCGTCGTAAGAAATGGCCACGGTGAGACGAGTTCAAATCCTAGACGAGGCTGTTTACATAATATATAACGCTAATATTCTTGGGAAAGGTATGCATCCAACTCTTCTCCCTCCAGCTATAGGTAAATGTTTGGACAGACTGGGCTATTTGACGTTGGTTAGGCAACCAGTCTAGAAGAAGGAAAACTCAGAATTGAAACCCATTAATCTTCGCTTAAGAAATAGATCTCTCTCTCTCTCTCTCTCTCTCTCTCTCTCTCTCTCTCTCTCTCTCTCTCTCTCTCTCACAGACACATACACACACACACATACACACACACACACACACTCAGATTTGGCATTAAAATAACCCATTAGGACTTGATATCCCTTTAAACAAACCACGAAACCAACCTTTCTTTCTCTATATATCCTATTATTTCTCTCTCTCTCTCTCTCTCTCTCTCTCTCTCTCTCTCTCTCTCTCCTCTCTCTCTCTCTCCATCCCTATGTGTCTGTATCTGTATGTGAAGAGGAAAATAACACATATTTAAGCGGGGAAATGTATTGCCTGATTATTTTTCTAATTACGTGACTAAAAATCTGACACATAAGAATGGATGTGTCGAAAGGTGATTTGTGAGTTTTAAAATTTCATTTTATAGATTATTAATCTATGTACAGGAACACGTAACATGATGGAAAGCGACATTTTTATATGGATTCCTCATCAATATAGCGTGAAAATGCGAAGAATTGAATAATAAAAGTTCATAATGAAAAGCATTATATTATGATGTTCGAAATATAACGTTCAATTAGGAAAAAAAATACCGGATCTGAAACATTATGGAAATGCTAAACACAGAGTAACAGCAACTATACAGTGCTATGTGGAGGCGCATGGTGTAATGGTTACCGTCATAGAAAATGGACCGGCAAGACGAGTTCAAATCCTGGATGAGGATGTTTGCAGTTCACAAATAACATTCGGAAAAGTTTTAATCCAAATATTCTCCTCCAGCTATTGGTAAATAGTAGGGCAGACTAGGCTTTTTAAAATTGGTTAGGTAATTCAAATCTATTAAACTTCGCTTAAGAAACTGACCTTGTGTCACATCCTACTCGTGGGAGGGGTTGGTAAATATATGTATGTAGGCGCGTGGTATAATGATTACCGTCGTAGGAAATATACACGACGTGACGAATTTAAATCCTGGACAAGGTTGTTTGTGTTTCACAGGGCTAATACCATTGGGAAAGGTATGCATTCAACTATTCTCCCTGCTGCTATGGGTAAATAATAGGGCCGATATTCTTTTTTAACTTTTTCGTTCATATCTTTGTTTGATGGTGTCCGCCACTAAAATTCCTAAGCATTTGTAATTCTCCTTTTCTCCAACCGGGTTAGCTCAGTCAGTAGAGCGTTCGGCTTAAAACCACAAGTTCGATACCGGCCATCGCCAACTCAGCGTATGAGTAGCACAGGGATCTGTGTGGTAAAGCAAGGAGCTGATGGTAGGTGTGGTGCTCAACCTCAGACGCAAAAACAATATCCTTGGTCTAGCGCTAGTGAAAAGGGGATAGACTCCTTTGCTGTCTGGCTGATACCGACTTTAGGCCACCCCGAAGACTTATTCTATGATTTTTTCATCACTAGAATAGCACATTTTTCAGTCCTAAATTTCTGTCTTGTTGCTGTAGTCCAGAATAAGCTGACTGCATTCCCTTGAGGAGGAGTAAGACCCTCTCCCCACCAAAAAGGCATCTTGAATAAGACATTAAACTGAATCTGGTTGTGAGGCTCTGGTTCTGGAATATAAATAGTCACTCTTTCATTGCTATTACTCCTAGGTCTACACTGACTGGAAGTGGTAGTAACTGTTAAGGTCCCATCTATAGATCAAATCGATCTGTTTGAGATAATGTTTAAAATGATCTTGAGCATCAATGCATTAGCTCTTAAGATATTGATATTGCGACTAAGTATGAACTCTTTACCACTTTAAAATGATTGTGATGATATATTTTTGTCCTGAATATAATTGGAAAGTAATTGATAAACTGGGCCACATTATTATTGTGTTCAATAGCCAGAACGAAAGCTCTGAGAAAAAGATGTAAAACAAAATTTATTTTTCCATGGTACATTCAATGGATGGGTGGCATAAGATGCACAAAAAACAAATTTAACCAACATATTTATTTTCAAAACATTATCAAAGAATGCAACATTATAACAGGATTTAGTAAGCTTAACATGCTATTTATCAGAACGTCTCGCGTTTCGTACGTTTTCACAAATAAATTCAAGTACCGTCGGCGGGCCTGATAAAATGCCTTCGCGGGCCGGATCCTGCCCAGGGGCCGTAGTTTGGAAACCATGTCTAGATAATCGCTACCTGTTCGTTCCTTAAATATTCTTGAAAGCGCTGTTTATGTTAAAGAGGCTTCTTCCCAAGAATACCGGTTGTGAATTCAACCATCGCCAGATACAACTCACTTAACTGTCGCAAAATCTAAAAACGACTTGATGATTGGGATGGAAAAAGAAATAGAAAGCAACAATCACATAAAAATAAAGATTGGTAAAAATAGGAATAAATAATAATGCAAACAGCTCATACACGAAGTACGCCCTGCTGCAATTTATCACAGAAACAATGAATAATAAAAAAAATCAGGTGGGCAGGGGAGTATGACAACAAAAGAAAAACAGATTCGTTTATTTACGGAAATGCGAACAGGCGTTCGAGAAATGTCGTGTGTGTACATGTTTTGAATGCCCTTTTCCCAGGTGAAGAGAAAAAAGCTGTAAGAGGTTCACGCCCAGATAGAAATGATAATTTTAACTTCTGCTAAAAGCCATTTCCGGTTAATGGATTGTCATGTCAACACAATATATATTTTTAGTTTATCTTCAAAGGCGTAGTTTTATCTTTGGACATAATGGATAGGTAATGATTATCTATCAGCAATCTCCTTGCAAAAAAAAAACAAGCAGACAGACAGACAGACAGACGCAGACACACACACACACGCACGCACGCATATATATATATATATATATATATATATATATATATATATAAAAGTAATTGGTAAAGCATTGTTAAGTATGTTATAATATATTAATGATTTGAAGGCAATTACAATGCGTATAAAAATAAAAACAAAAAGACGTTATTTTTGTCTTATCGATTTCAAAGTATAAACTTTATCTTCAGAGATGAATATCAGAAATGTACGTGCTTAAGTTTTTTTGTGTAGTTATATATTTTTTCTTATTTTTTCTCTTCTTTTTTTTTCTTTCTCCTCCTTTCTTTTTTCTTTATGTTATGAATGAAATGGGCGAATAACTGTAATTTCTTTCTTTTTTTTTTTTTAATATCTGTTGAGAACGAATGTTTGAACCCCTGCTTGTATATGTATCCAATATTGTTTGTTTATCTTCCGGTGAAACATTGCAACAATGTAGCCATGTTGAATTTAAAATAAAAACGGTCACATAGAAAAATTCATATACTTAGCTTTTATTTTATTTTTTTATTTTTATTTATTTTATTTTTTTCTCTTTTTTTTTTTTTTTTTTTTTTTGTAAAAATAAAATGTATTAATTTGATTAGATGGCCAGTAAATAGGTAAATAAAAGATTATCTTTAATTATATATTAGGAGGATTGAAGGAAAATTTGAGAAAAATATACACAGACACACAAATAAACAAACTACTAAGGCCTGCCTAATAAAAAAAGGGTAGGCCAAACTTGGAATGATACTAAGATATTGTTGGATAGGCACACACACATAGACACACATAAACACACACAGAGACTTACACATACACACATATCTGTGAGAACTACATAAGGATGCTGCGTGCTGCCTTGGACAAATACTGAAAGCAACACCCCAGCAGCTGTGCGGCCACTTGCCTCCTATCACAGAATCTAAGAAAGACGAATAAGACGTGCTGGGCACTATTGGAGAAACAAGGACGAACTCACCAGTGTAGGCCGACCACCAAAAGCCTACATCAATCAGCTCTGTTCAAATTCTGTATGCCGGGCAGAAGACCTACCAGGGACGACGACCGATCTGGACGGGTGAATAGAGAGAGAGGGGGGAAGAGTTATGTGTATCTGTGCTGTCAGTGTTACATGATGATGATGATGATGATGATGATGATGATTTCAATATCATATCTAGTCAGTGAAATTTGATATTATGAATTTTTATTGATTCGTTGATTTTAACGGCATGTAAATGTGTTTATGCATATTTTATGTCTAGAGGCAAAGGAATCACGTTCATATATGGGACCCTAACAGACACTGGGTCAGATAGGATTAGTCAAATAAAGGGCCCTCCATGTTGGAATATTTTGATGTAAGGTGTGCTCCAATTGCCCAACTGGATTTATAGACTAGCAAAGGTCACGTAGTTTATTCTTCCGGTCAATCACTAGCCATACAGCGTGGCTGATACACTACTTAAAACCCCCACACTGGGCATAATTCAATATGTTACTGATTTTATTTGTATCTGAACTAAACTTGAAAGTTCATTTGCACCAACGAAACAGCTGCGTATTATTACATAGTTAACTAATCTGTGTATTAAAATATTTGCAACGGTTAATTTGTTAATTAATTAGTTAATTACTTAATGAGCCACGTTTATTTCAGAAGCAAAAATAAGTAGATGTTTTTAAGTATCTTAAAATCATATTTAATTGATAGTAACAATTTAGTAAATCTCCAGAACAAACGTATATGGCACTAAGTGGAGGGGCGTGGTGTAATGGTTACCGTCGTAGGAAATGGACACGTGAATAAAAGCACGGTTTGTTGAATGTACTACTAGGGTGAGTCAAAAGTTTTGCAATATTTTAGTAACATGAGGCACAATTCGGCAAATGCTTTTGATGAGGTGATAAATATGAAGAACCTCACTAGACTGTGAGATCCCGAGTTTTCCTGATACTCTCTGTGTGTCACATGCCGGATTTGCGTCAATGGCTTGGAGCACGGCCTCGAAATCCAGTTTTAGGCCTACCTGACATTGCCTGATCATTTAGGTTCTTTCAACCCGAGCAAAATTCCTTGAACCATCTGGTTACAGTACCGTGATCAACTACACCTTCACCTTTCACAAAACAAATTTTTGATTACTTTCGTGGCTTTATAGTCCAGTTCAACCCTGTAAAGTATAAGTTCTTGAATTAGACTACGTTTCACGTTCATCTGTGCGGGTTTTTTTTTTAATCTGATACAGAGTGAAGCAATGGATAAAGTGTCAGCGCACCAAATACCACGGTACTACTAACCACAGCCGGTACGTATCACGGCTTGAACTGCTTTGGTCACATGATACACGAGCCGCAAAGTAGCACGTGCTAAAATATTGCAAAACTTTTGAATCATCCAAGTAGTTTGCATTTATAAATTGGATATAACTGGTTGAATGGAAAAAAAAAACTGTAACAAAATATCACAATATTTCAACAACACTTCAGTTCATTTTCTTATCTTTTTCAATATCTTTTCCAAGTTTTTTTCCAAGTTCGTATATGGCAGAATCTAGGTTAAGGTTTGGTTACTTTCTTTAATTGTACTAGCAAAATAGAACACACCCTCCGGGCGATGTAAAAATAGATTTTTTAAACATATTGCCTGAGGGGTGGGAGTTAAAAATTCAATATCAGCGGGTTTGTACCCTAAGTAAATAAAATCATCAAATTCCTTAAAGGATTAAAAAATAAAACAATTTGAAATGTCAACTTTAAATATATATTAAAATAAAACAAACCATATATAGATATATAATACAGTCATGTATTTATTAAAACTTGTTTTAAAAAACAATGAGGACTGTCTAATGTTGCATGTTCAAATTTTGAGTGTATTTATTCCATGTTATGACGATTTTGGGTAATGTAACGTAAGCATGACGTAGTTTTTGTTACAGAGAAAGACCTGAAGCGAATCTCCATTATTAATAGATACCAACTTTCATGGATTATTTAAGGCCAAAGCCATCTTAGTAGAATAAAATAGTGGTGGGGTTGAGGGGGTTCATACCTTTCCCAAGGATATTAGTTCAAAAATGAACGTAATAGGTAACTTGAGTTCGAACTCGCTAGTACGATCTCACAGTCCAACATGTTAGTCACTACGTCATGGGGTCTCTCCGAATCTGGGTTTAGCAGTGGCCTGGGAGGCCTAAGTCGGTATCAGCCAGTCAGCGAGGGAGTCTATCCCCTTTTCAATAGCGCTAGACCAAGGAGATTGTTTTAGCATCTGAGGTGGAGCGCCACACCTACCATCAGCTCCTTACTTTACCGCACAGATCCCTGTGCTACTCATACGCTGAGTTGGCGAGAACCGGTATCGAACTAGGAACCTTGTGGTTCTAGCCGAACGCTCTACCGATTGAGCTAAATTTGCGGCTCAAACCGAAACGTTAAGGTCACATCTATTAAATAGATCAAAAAATAAACTTAAAACATGCTTTTAGAAATTTGAATATCCATACAAAAATTAATAAAACAAAAACGACTTCGGCATAAAATGACCCGAGAGTTGACATGTCGTATAATCAACCAGCCAAACAACCAACCAACCTATTTTTTTGTAATTAAAAAAATTCTGTTTGCATTCTTTTCTCATATAAATTGTATTAAACACTGGTAAATTAGTTACGCCTTGCAATCTAATATTCACTTGATTTATTTTGGTTATATTTGTTTACGAGAGATGCATCAAGTAAAAAGTTTGTGAAGTTCTGCTCTTGCGTAATTCTTCAGTTTGTTTGTTTGGTTTGTTTTGTTTTACGGCATATCAACCTCAGTGGGTCATTTAATGCCGATAAAGTTTTGAAATAAATCAATTCTTCATGGATAATACAATTTTTTTTATAAATACATTTTTCTATTTAACCCATAGATGGGACCCTAACAGGTATTACCACACCGGGTCAGAGTGGACCAGGGAGCAATGGTGATGAAGGGGTGCTCCCATTCCCCCAAACCTCCAAAACTGGAACCTCACCATCAGATAGAGTTTAACATCATTCCCAGGACATGTAGACCCGCAGCCACCGCCTTCTAGCACCCATATGATAAAAAGGGGTTGGGGCTTGCCATAAGGGCAATAGGGTTGGGAAAATCATATAGGTGCTAGGGCTTGACGTGACCAGCCGATTGATCGGAGGGGGCCTCTCCGACCGCCCGTCTAGCCCAAAATAGGGCCAAAGTGGAGTATTGCATCATCCACCTGGGCTCTATCCTTAAGCATCACGGGTCGCCACCCACGTCCAACAGGTGGCCCCATTGGGCGAGTCTTACCCCTCTGCAGAGGTGCAGTCGGTGCATTCTAACGCCCAAGCCGATAGGGCGGTTCTTCAGTTTTACACACCAGAAGCAAGTGATCAATGTTCGAGTACTTATGAGCAGCACTACATACATTATCGCCCACATATAAATACATCTTTAATATTTTTTATAGAATGTTGATTTTCTTTTGAACCAAAAATATCAGGATTTTATCATATCTGGTGGAACATTATACTCATACAAGAGAGATTTTATTAGATACTATTTATGACCAATCTCTAAAACACTGACACTCTGTAACTAAACATACGAATATGTATCAGTCTAAAACAGGGATCCCAAACGTTTTCACGGTGGGCCGGATAATTGAAGAAATAACGAGCGCAGACCACATTATTATTGAGTCCAATACTTGCTAGCCAGAACGAAAGCTCTAAGAAAAAGATGTAAAACAAAATTTATTTTTCCATGTCATATTCATGGATAAATGGCGTAAGATGCACAAAAACAAATTTAACCAACAATATTTTCAAAATATTATCAAAGGATGCAACATTAAAATACCGTCGGCGGGTATGATTAAATGCCTTCGCGGACTGGATCCAGCCCGCGAGCCGTAGTTTGGTGACCCCTGGTCTAAAACAACGACCATCAAGATAAAAGACAAAATTGAAAGATTCCATGTTGGCGGAGTAGAATGCTTTAAAGTTTGGTAATAAATAATGTCTATTAATATTCGTTTTGATAGTAAAATGTTCCCCTATAGTATATGGATGATTTTTAAATTTGACCATAACAGATTGAACCTGGGACCAATGGTAAGGAAGAGGTATTCCAAACGAACCAGATACTATGAGCGTATTCTAAGTCCCGTCGACAGGACATAAAGACAGATACAGCAAACCTCTTTGTCAAATATTTTTCACGAAGGTTTAAAAGTTATTATACTCGGGATTGGCAGGTAAAAGTTTAATGTAACTCTTTTAATAAAATTTTGTTTTTTGGGGGGAAACTTAACTTTGTGCCTAATTTAAACCGCTCACAGCGGCTCACTAACCAAAGTATAATAACTGAGGTTAGTTCATTATAATTGAGCAGAAGACTCAGGTTATAATAATAATAGGACTTAATTAGGATAGAATGAGTTTTGTGGTGAACAGATTTGAAATATCCCATCATATAGGTAAAAGATAACAGGAAAATTTGGTACAGCCGTTGGGAGAATTTCGTAGGCAATAAGTTTATGTATGTATAATGCATTTAAATGGTTTTCTTATTTAAACCAAACCCACACAATACAGATCTCCAGAACTGGAACCTCACAATCAAATGTAGTCATACCCAGCATACCCTTTTTTTGGGGGAGGGGTAATCGTCTATATGAGATACAATGAGCACATTCTAAACCCCGCTGACAGGATGTAAATACAGATACAGACAGGCAGTCGGAGATGCCCCCTCTGATCAATCGGCAGGTTACGTCAAATTATCATAGTGTGATATATCCACAGACCCTGTTAGTCTATATATTAATACTCCTGTTCCTTATTTGTACGACCGTTATTATCTTGCATCAATAATAATGAACATGTCCGAAAATGTCCACAATGTCCGAGAACGTCATAAACTTCATCACGAAAGCTATGGAAAAGGGAAAGTGTTTAAATAGCAGGAGAACAAACCCTAACAGAGGTGAAAATCCAAAGAGGCATCTCCCAATCTTCTCTTGCCATTACTATTGCAATATCTATGATGACACTTAATTATATATTATGAAAATGCACTCGAGGCTTGAAATTAATGAAGTCACAAAAACCTACTTCCTGTATATAGATGATATTAAGATATTTGTCAAAAATGAAAAAGATCTAGAAAGCCCTATATAAACTACTAGCAGGACCTGTGGATATACCACAGCATGGTGATTTAATCATTACAACATTTGATATGTTTACTTAAGAGCTATTTCCAAATAGTTTAATATGTAAGAAGTATAATAATCTTGATTTAACTCTCTCTCTCTCTCTCTCTTCTCTCTCTCTCTCTCTCTCTCTCTCTCTCTCTCTCTCTCTCTCTCTCTCTCTCTCACTCTTTTTTTCCTTCTTGCCTTCTTTTCATTTTTTTTCTTTTCATTGCTCTCATGGCAAAACCCAAGCCCTTTTTACTCCATATGTGCTAGAAGGTGGTGTCTGAGGGTCTTTAGTGTCCTGTGTATGGCGTGTAATAGAAATTTTCTTTTATAAGAATTTTTGTTGTTTTTTTAAGAACATAATTTACAATTTAAATAGACTTTTCATTTACTTTTTTTTAACTTTTTTAATTTAATTTTTTTTTTAATGTTGTACTAGGAGACCTATTGGAATCTTAGTAGCAAAACTGGGATGATTAGCTGGCAATTTCTATTCTGTCATTTTCCATTTAATTTAGGTCACCGACTTATTTTTTTAGACTATTTTTTTTTTCAATTTAGTTAAATCTGACATCAAACATATGGATAATTATAACGTGCTTCCAATACTTTTCAGACAAAATCACGTTTTCTCCTTTTTCAACGACCATCTTTCTTTTTCAGTAGATACGTATGTGTATGTGCCCCTATATGTGTGTGCGTCTATGCGTGATTATATATATATATATATATATATATATATATATATGAGGGCAATTCCAAATGTAAGGTTTCCAAAAAGACCTGAGGATACAGAGGCACTGTTCGTGCAGCTATTGTCAATGATATTGTTTTTTGTTGTGCATACACCTGTGCCTGCGCCTGTTCCTGCACGTACCTCACTGCCACGATCAGTATTGACTTAGCAATCGTTTCTAATGGCGCTCCCGATTAACGCTACTGTCTAGTGTGAAGTTCGGTTTTTGAACGCAAAAACATTAAACCGATTAAAATTCATCGCCAATAAAAGGATGTTAACCATGACAGGGTACAAGTATTCAGTTATGTTAAGTAGTCTATGTTTTCAACGCCCGAGTTGGACACATGGCGCAACGGATATGGTGATTGAGTTAATACAGTTCTAAGTTCTATAGCTCAACACTTGTACCTGGACATGGTTAGCGGAATGGGAACAGTCTACCTCGGTGAATTTAATAAAGGGTTTAATTCGAAGTTCCGTGAAGGCTCCCGATTACGACATGAAGGCGCCCGATTTCAACAAGAAACACATAAAGAAGGCCAAAGGCCACATCGGTCAAAGCGTTGTGTATATCTATTAATAATGGAGATTCGCTTCCGGTTTTTGTCTGTAACAAAAACTACGTCATTGCTTACGTCACATGATCCAAAATCGTCATAACATAGAATAAATACACTCAAAATTTGAGCATGCAACATTAGACTATCCTTATTGTCTTTTTTAAAACGAGTTTTGATAAATAAATGCCTGATATCATATATTTATATATAGTTTGTTTTATTTTAATATATATTTAAGTTATCAGAACAAAGTTTCAAATTGTTTTATTTTTTACTCCTTTGATGAATTTGATGATTTTACTTACTTAGGGTACAAACTCTCTGGTAATGAATATTTAAATCCCACACCCTCAGTCAATATCTTTCAAAAATTCATTTTTACATCGCCCGGAGGGTGTTTTTTTTTATTTTGCTAGTAAGAATAATGATGAGAACATCAATTCAAAAAATCCAAATAACAGAAGTTAGTTTAGCTGACCAAATAGCTCGTAAATTGAATCATAACCGATCGTTGCTGATTGTCTCAGAACAGGTGCCTTGTGCCAGACTTAAATGTTAAATATGCCTCACTGGGAATTAATGGCTGACAAGCAAGTCTAGCAGAATTTTGATACAATCGTGAGTTCGATCCCTACCGGTGCTTCACACTTGGAGCATTTTGTTGTTTTACATCAAAGAACCCCTTTTCTTCAAATACACTTATGTCATGCTGCATTACTCCCCTTTCTCTTGTGTCTTCCCTCGACTTCTCCATTCTAAATTATAATTTATTAATATTTAAGTAATATTCTTGTTATTTACTAGCTTTAGTTTCAGCGCTTTGCTGTGAAATCAAAAAAATATTTTTTTATCTATTTTGTAATAGGGAGAGTCACCGTACAGTTAACGTGCTGGACTATGCCATCATAGTAAGCGTGTTCGAACTTCAGTCGCATTATTCCTCTTATATATCAATACGTTGTATACCACATCGAACATCACGTTGTTGGGTTGTCCTCCCTTGCCTGGAAGAGTTATCTTCCCTCTGGGTGCCCGTTTTTACCACCAAGGTTTTTTATTTGGTATTTAAGCCCCTGTTTGAAACTCTCCTTCTCTTTCTTCTCTGGTAACTCACACACATGGGTTAGACATTTATGTCTACACCTTCTCGTGTGGGGGCGTCGGCCCCCATTACAGCCACTAGTAAGTGACTTTAGTCGATGGACTCTCCATAGCTGTCCATTACTTCTATATGTATATTTAGTTATCTCTGTTGTACCTCCTTATTGTATCTCTATTCATGAATGTATCCTTTTTATATATTCTTTGTATTTCTGTTATATGTATCATTTCTATGTGCTTGTATTAAAATCCATGTTATGTTTAACACATCGTGTCGGGTTGTTTTGTTCAACCAATTATAACATTATTATAACCTTGAACCTTACAACGTCATTAAAACTTAATCAAATTAAAATAACGCTTTTTTTTTTGCTTTTTTTTCTTTATTCTTTTTTATGATTTGAATATCGGCTGTTTAAAAAGAAATTTAGAATAATTGCTTATTCGTTAGCATGTCAGCTTCTGAAACTGTCGATTGCCGTCTATCCTCTTTTTTTAAAAGTCTGGTAAGTTAAGGAATTTACCGCGCATCACACGTATGCGGGTGTGACACAAGGTCTTTTTAATGTGGGGCCTCCCACGAGCCGACGACCCATGGGATGGTAGAGGAAAAAAAATGCGTAAATCCCGTCGGCATTCCTCCTCAAGGGGTTGCCTCAGGCACTGGGCAATAAACCCAGCTCTGCTTCAAATCAAGGAGCAGGTCTTGCCTGGAGGAATAGGCACCTGGGAATAGCCACGCCGTTAATTTACATTAATAGTCCAGTGGCCGAAGCCACCGGACCCCCGCTCCGAAGGCCGGGTTATTAATGTGGTAAATTAATATCAGTGCATATACCTTACAAATATAAAACCACACCATATCATATGGGTTCAAGTATTTCGAGCTAATACTAATCCTTTTTTCAAACTGGTCTATTTGACCCATAGATGGGACTCTAACAGGTACCAATCTGAGTCAGAATGTATCTGGGCGTAATGGCTATGAAAGGGTGACCCAACATTCCACAGATTTTCAGTACTAGATGAAGTGTAATGTCATTCACAGGTGACGTATTTTTATAATAATCTTACTAATCTGGAGTTAGTGGTCCCTTGGACCCAGGGAAGTCATCGTCTGGGAGCCAATGGCCTACCGCTTGGGAATCCCTCGTTGAGTTTATTTAATATTACAGTCTTGATTATAGTTGACATTAATCATTAGAGTAGTAAAACTAGCAACTAGTCGAGCGCTCCACTACTGATGTCTTGTGCCAGACTTATCAAGGCTTTGTAAATAAGTATAGATGTGTGTATGCGATTATGTGGGCTTCTGCTCAGTAGCGTGTGTTCCCAAATTTGGCATTGAACCCAGAGCTTTGAATCAATAGAAATGATACAATGGCAACTCGGCACTCGGCGTAAGGTCAAAGGTGACGAGACAAAAACTCCAAAAATGAGGAAGACTACAGGCTGGTGTGCGATCGAATAAAAATGCTATGGAAGATGAAAAACCTTCATCTGTCATTTCGCTTTCATATCTTCTATCCTTCCTCATATTCTGCTTTCTGGCACATTGTTAAATTTATTTCCTGTCGTTTTTTTTGTTTTTTGTTTGTTTGTTTTTTCACTCCTTTTTCTTCCTATTCTTTCTTCTTCAACTTCTTTCCAATTATGTATTCTTTTCCTTCTCAAATTTCACCCTGTCAACTGAGGCTATAGAATACACCGACTGCACCTCTGCAGCGGCGTAAAGCGTCCCACTAGTGGGGCCATCTGTTAGCCTTAAGTGGCGACCTGTGATGCTTAAGGACGGAATCCTGGTGGCTGAGCAGTCCATGACATGCAACACACCCCTTTGGCCCTTACTTAGGCTAGACAGGCAGCCGAAGAGGTCCCCTCTGATCAATTGGCTGGCTACATCAAGCCCTAGCAGCTATACGATTGTCCCGACCCTATTGCTCTTATGGCAACCTCCCAACCCTTTTCAGCATACACGTGCTAGAAGGCGATGGCTGAGGGTCTTACTGTCTTGGGTATGCGTTAAACTAATGATGAAGTTTCAACTTTGGAACTCCGGAGAGTGTGGAGTGTACTTCTTCATCTCCATTACTCCCAGGTCCCTCTGGGCTGGAATGGTAGTACCTGTTAGTGTCCAATTATGGGTTAAGTACAAAAAAGAGTTTAAAAAATCTGTTAAAATTTGAGTTTTAAAAAAGAATTGAATACTCTTCGAAAATGAATAAAATTAAAATGTCTTCGGCATGAAATAAGCCAAAATGGATTAACATGCCGTAAAATCCAACCAACAAAAAACAGCCTTCTCAAACTCAGGTGTTTTCTTCTTTCTGTCTGTTAAACTCTTTATGTCATTTTTTCCCTTTCCTTTTCCTCTTCCTCTTAATCCTCTTTGTAACACTCTCCTTTCCTTTAATTATTCCTTCACTTACCGACTCCTTTTTTCTTATGGTCAAGTTACGTTGAAAGCACCGGTTTTCGCTAGATCACCGAAATTAGGCAGCGATGAGTCTTGTTCAATACTCAGATAGGTGCCCATTCAAACAACAGCAGGTACTGTAAGCAGCCTGATATCAAAATGACTTGATTTATCATGAACTCTTAACCTACTCACAACGGCTCTCCCGCTACTGCAATCCTACCGTAAACCGCTGGCAACGACTCTCGCACGAGTCACTTGTTTGCACTGAAAAATCACTACGTGATCACCCTGCCATCTTTTGATTTGTCAGTGAATCAATCCTGAGACAGGTACTTAATCCTTTTTGTAATAGGGTACCCGTTAGATTAAAATAGAAAGATAATTTGGAGGCGCGTGGTGTAATGGTTACAGTTGTAGGAAATAGACTCGTCGACCAGATTTCAAATCCGGGACGAAGCTACAGTTCACATAGCGCTAATACTCTTGGGAAAGGTATGAATCCAACTATTCTCCTTCAAGTTATGGGTAAATAGTAGGGCAGACTGGGCTATTTAATCTTGGTTAGGCAAACCAGTCTAGGAGATGGAAAACTGAATTTAAACCTGTTAAAATCTGCTTGAAGTGGTGACTAGTAGAATAAGCTCAGTCCTAATTAGTGATCTATTTCACTAATAATTTAACTAATTTAATCAATTTGGTAGAGCTATGGGGAAAATGTGGTAGGCAAAATTAAGTAACCCAAAAAGTTTGATATGCCATAAATTAAAACAAGCAACCAGCCTCCCTCCTTTCTTTCATTTTTTCTCCCTTCCTCTTTC
>CM042145.1:79866643-79871643 GCA_023376005.1 Doryteuthis pealeii
ATCTGCCTTGTTAAATCCTATCCCCCTCACTTTACTTGGTCCCGTCTCCTTTACTTCCGGCCAAATGACCACGCCTATTTGACCACACCTACTTCTTTCAGTCAGATCACCTGCATTTTCCTTATGATTGTCAACGGCCTTTTTGGAATCTACAAAACAAAACTTTAGATCTAATCTTCAACCTGAACAAAAGATGGCCAGACACACTGTCTCCGTTCCTGTATGTTTGTGGGTACTCATATTTATTTTAATAGTTTGAATTCAAAATTATTTTTTTTAGACCGGTTGCCATACCAAGATTAAAGAGCCTGGCCTGTCATGACTGCAGGAAGAATAGTTGGATGCATATCTTTCCCAGTGGTATTAGCGCTATGTAAATGCTACCAGCCTCGTCCAGGATTTGAACTCTTGTCGCTGTATACACTTCCTACGACAATGACCATTACACAACAGGCGCCTGTTTAGACATAGAGAACTGATGACATTGTTAATCACAGGCGGATTTGCTAACACTGATAGAAAAAAAGTAAGATATTTTTCAAGTTGTAGTAACATGTAATATTTCCTCCGCTTTTAGAGTTTTACTTCTCCTAGACCAGTTTCTTTCTATTAACCCATAGATGGAGGGAAATAGTTGGGTGCATTGTATTTACCTCGTACCCCACTTGTACGGGTTAGGCACAAGGCCCTATTAACGTGGGACCACCCACAAACCGAAGCTCATGGTGGCAGGTGAAAAATTGCGTCGATCCCGTCGGCATTCCGCCTCAGGCACTGGGCAATAAACCCAGCCCTGTCCCTTTAAATCGAGGGGGCAGGTATTGCCTGGGGGTATAGCCCCCTGGGATCGACGCTATTAACTTGTAAAGATCCAGGGTCGAAGCCGCTGGACCCCTGGCGTGGGCCAGATCTACATGAATAGTTGGGTGCATATGTTTGCCAAGGGTATTAGCGCTATGTGAATGCTATCAGTCTTGTCCAGGATTTGAACCCGTACCGTTGCGTACATTTCCTATTCGATAACCATTACACCACCAGCGCCTATAAGAGTTTATAGAGTCACAGTTGATAAGGAAGCGCTAAAATCTGTTTTTATTGTCCAAGATAGCAGAGGCCATTAGGGATTTTATGTAGGGGCGTCCAAATCATGTCACTAGTTTGGCAACTTTCGGATAGCAATATCAGTCCGTATTTTTTTACTTGCCTTTATCTATTCTGAACGAGAATCATACTTTTTTCATTTCTTTTTTATTTGGGGGAGTAAAGAAAAAATAAAATTGTAAAGTTGGCAATATAGAAACGTATATATCAGCACGAAAAAATGTTTTTTTGTTCTTTGTATAAAGGCTTTTAAATTGTACCCACCCAGTCCTGTTTAGCACTTCTCTGGTTGTTGTTTGTTTGTTTGTTTGTTTGTTATCCTTCCAACAAGCAGAACCACTTTACATTGAACCGTAATACAGTCACACACAAGCCATCGTTAACAGATTTGCAGCCATAACATTACCCATACCACGTCTTTCCACTGAAGCATCTACTTCTCGTCTTCAACCGACTACCTTCTAATTCTTCTGCTCTTTTTTCTCCTGACTTTTGCTATCGATTTCCGTGTCCATCTGGGATGGCTTTCTGCCCACAAACCCTAACCACTGACGTCTATGATCAACGCCACCACCCTCACCAACACCACTGCATTGACCCTAACTAAGACCGTCACCCCAACGAATAGTTCGTAACAGCATCCCCTCCCTGACGTTGCTAAACTTTGAAGCGCTTCACCTGTCAAACCAGGGCGCGTGTGTTAGGAGTTTCTTCCAAATAAAAGTTACAGCAGTTATACACAACGAGTTTTTTCTCTTTTCTAAGTTGTAATGTCCTTTTATTTCTATTGTGATGCATAGACACACGCATGCGCGTGTAGCGTAATGATTATCCTTGTAGAAAATAGAATCGGCGACCCAAGTTCAAATCCTGGACGAGGTAGTTTGTGTTCTACTTCGCGTTAATACCTATCATAAAGCATAAATGTATCTGTTCTCTTCTAGCTATGTGTAAATAGCAAGACAAACAGTTATTTAGCATTGATTAGACAGCCTCTTAAAAATTGATCTTGTCATATACTGCTTGGGACGAAGGTGTTGGCAAAACACACTCACACATATACACACAGACACATGGTCTAATGGTTAGAGTCATAGGAAATGGATCGTCGACCCAAGTTCAATTCCTGGACGAAGCTGTTTGCATTTCACATAGCGCTAATGCCCTTGGGAAAGGTATGAATCCAATTCTCCCTCTAGCTATGGGCAAATAGCAGGGCAGACTGGGGTCTTTAACCATGGCTAATTGACCAGTCTAGGAGAAGGAAAACTCTGAATTTAGACCTGTTAAACTCCGCTTAAGAAATTGACCTTGTGTCACATCCTGCTCGTGAGGAGTGGTTGGTAATATAATACACACATAAACACACACACAAAATTCATGATAACCATGTGATAATAAAAACAACATATGCTACAAAAATTTAACTCAATCAACCCGATTAAACTTTACTTACTCTATTCCTATTTAATTTTACTATTTTAATAAAATTCTATGGTTTTTCGTAAATATTGCTATTTAATAAAAATAATAATAATTTTTTACGCACAATTATGCAGTATCAAGTAGGTATTTACCCAATCCGTTCGACATGAGTAGGATGTGATACCAGCTCACTGTTATCGGTCATCCAGGATCGAACTTGCTATTCAGTAATAATGGAGGTGCGGGACAAGCTTCCTAACTATAAAGAATTTTAAAATTTACCACGAATTAAATTACTGAATGAAATATGTAATTCATTTACTGGAATGCACACGATGACAAAAACAATACATGACTGAATGGCCATTTCACTTTATTCTAAACTAGAACTGGCTACCCGGCGTCGCCTGGGTAGATGGGGTATTATTAAAAAGTTAGTTTCGCAGATCCATTATTACTTATCACAAAATTCAATAATTTACAATTTAAAACAAAATACAATATAAATGGCGCGATTAATTCAATCAATCAACATCATATTCCAATTACCTTCTGTTACTAAACAAATTTTAATTTTTAAATATCTTCCCAAATATAGATAAAATCTTCATTATTTTTTGCTCAAAAACCAAGCTCTGGTGATAGTGAATGTATATATATATTTACTTTGTCGTTAATTGTTTTATTTTCGAAGTTTCCTCCGGACATACACATATACACAACTGCCCTTTATATATGTATAGATAACTACAGACAGAATCAAATCTATGGATTACAGCCAACTAATTCTTGTAGAGAAACCTTTCCGTTCAAACGGTCACAATTTTAAAGAAATGCAACGTATAAAAAGAATCGAAAAATACCTTGGACAACATTACGACAATATTAGAAATACTGACAATAAATGGATTAAACGTCTCTAAACACGAATCCAAGAATACAAGATTTAAAATCAAACCGAATGTCGTTGCTTTGAAATAGGGTGGGGGATTTGGGGTGACACATAAATACCTAAATAAATAACTAAATAAATCAAGCAGTCTCGTCCCATACTTCCATATATCTCACAAATAGAAAACTCAGTACAGGTGTCAGCAGATATATAAAGGTCAATTGAAGACACGTGGATGTCAGAAAGTAATGTTCATTAAATGAATGGATATGCTACGTCAACAGTTCATTCTTCCTCACTTCTTACAGCATATCAAATCTTAAAAAAAACATTTTAAATTTTCTAAAATAACTTATTCACAAAAAACTTTTCTCTTGACTATGATCTAAGGTCGAAACTAGTTGAGGAGATCCCAAAACTGAATGACACAAATTCTATTCATATTTGTTTCATGACAAATAACGTGTCATTCATTCTTCATTTCTATCTTGGTAAATACAGTTTTAAACTTGGTACCTTTTTGATACACCTTGTATTAGTTGGTGAGAGGCGGTATCAAACCCAAAACGTTGCGATTCCTAGGCCTATGCTCTACCGACTGAGCTGAACCGGATGTGAAATCAAATGATTATTGCACACAAATATAATAGCGTGCAAATGATTCTTGTTAGATAGGAATAGCCAAAACTATATAACTGTAATATATATGCAGAAAGATATATATATATATATATATATATATATATATATATATATATATATATATATATATTAATAGAATAGGAATAACCCGCTGGCCGAGATATCTCCTTTTGGAAACAATGACAACGTGAGAAAAGAGAGACATCGGCTAGCCGGCGAGACTGGCAAGACTGCTACGAATACCGCCACACAGTTACCAGAGCCAAATTTCACAGATTTGCCTATCTTTATCGATATCTTCGCAAAGATCAATTGAAAATTCGCGTATTCTTTAGTTTAAAAACAAAAAAGGAAGAAATCACGTGACCAGCTATAATGGAGAACGATAAATCTGAATTCAGATTTTTATTGACTAAACCTCATCTAGTTGCAAGTCTCCCTTTTAAAAAGGAAAGCGCTTTGATACAAAGCCAAAAAACACGAAATGAGTGGAAAGATTTTTCGGTAGAAAAATTCTTTAAAAAGAGTATTAACTTCATCTTTTAAGCACGTTGGTCGATTTCCAAAAAATGGACACCAAGAATGGCTGAGGGGAAAGCTACTTGGGTCGATGTAGGGTAGGAACAGGCTGACCTGGGAACGTTTAATATATAAACATAAATAATACAATATATAAACACAAATATTCATCTGACTTATTGGCGAGGCTCAGAATATGCTGAATGTATCCCTTGCAGAGGGGTAGGCCCTACCCCAAAGTACAGTAGCACCTATAAATAAATACACTCCTTAAAATGCTGTTTTATAAATCGAATAAATGTAATTTTATTTTTTATTGATAACATTTCCCTAGTGAATAATAAAAATCCTAATATCTTTATATTGAAAAAATATAATTTTCTATGCAAAATAATTCAGGGGTTGGCCGTAATTATGGGTG
>CM042145.1:79874143-79899096 GCA_023376005.1 Doryteuthis pealeii
ATTTTTCCCGCTGAATTCTTTTTTATTTTATTCTAATTATTTTATTTTTTTCAATCTTTGGTTAAATTTTCTTTCCGTTCTTTAGAATAATATTTTTGTTTCTTTTCTTTTTTTTCTTTGTATCCTTTTCTTTAAAACGTGTTAATATTTCCATTTTTTTGTTGTTCTTTATTGATATTACACGTTATCTTGCAACCGTCATGCGCTTATATTAATTTCAAAATACATTCAAAAAGATTCTCACAGACATCAATGAAAGTTACCAACATTCACAAAAGCCATTTCAAAAACGTGAACATTGAATAACTGTTTAACATCCGAAGGGAAATTAACGGCATATCAACTCCTTGTGGGTTATTTAATGCCGAAATTTGACTCATTTGTACATACTATTTGTCTGTATTATTGACACGTTTTTTATCTATTTATTGGATCCTTTCCGTCCACTAAGGACGATGGCGTAGTGTCCAAAATAAAAATAAAATTTTATCTGCATCTGCGCAAGTGAATCCGCAGGCCAATTCTTGAGTGACAGTCTTTGGTGCACTGAATGCACACAAACTGTGATGCTTTCTGTCTGTATTTTTGACACATGGCACAACGGATATAAGAGTTAAGTTAATACGTTTTTAAGTTACAATCATCTATAGGCTTTAGGTTCAATCCTGGCACTAAACTTCATCTGATGGTGAGGCTCCAGTTCTTGAGATCTAGAAAGGTTGAGTACTTCTTCATTTCCATTGCTCACAGGTCCACTCGGACGGAGTGTTAGTATCTGCTGGGGTAACATCTATAGATCAAAGAGATATGTTTCAAAATTATTTGTATTTGATAGAAATGCTTGATGTCATATAATTGTAAATCATTTGCATAAAGAATAGTTACTTGAAGCTGTAATTGTTTCCTAAGGATTATCATTAGTTACTTCAAACAGTATGATTATTAGTATTTGATAGGAATACATGAAGCCTTAACTCTGTGCAAATTATTTCTACTAGCAAATATATGCACCCTCCGCTTGCAAGTATTTAAGTTTTAATGTAATAAAATATTATATCAAATTATAAAGACTAATGAAACTAAATAAGAATGCCGATAAAAATTGAAATAGAGGGGGTTATAATCGAAAAATGGAAAAACTGAATCTTCCATCACTCCCATCCTTCATTACTAAATTTTCTTAATTTAACTATTTAGTTAAAATAGGAAGTAAAGATTAAAATTACAGTTATTTCTTCTTGTTAATGGATTTCTCCCCGAGAGTTTTGCTCATATTCATTAAGATAAAACCAAACACACTGGAAATCGCTATTTTGTTGTATATATAAATACAATTGCATGTTCTAACTATGACCAACATTATTAATGATGTTAAATAATTTTAGTAATTATTGAGATTTAAATATAAAAATAAAATCATGGAGAATGTGACGTAAATAACAAAGGGAATTCGGACTTGAGTAGTGATATAGTTTCGGTTACAGACAGAAAAACACACAATCTCCATTATAATAAGATTAGATAAGAATACTTGATTTTATAAGTTTATGCAAGAAACAACAACGCAAAATATGTTAATAAAAATATTCAATGAGCGCTATTCTCTAACAACTAAGTATAAAATAACTCTAGACGGGTTGACATCCCGTTAAAATGTATTTATCAAGCAATCAATCTGAAGTTATGATATAAATATCTGTTGTTCTGACCCGCACACACACATACACACACGCACACACTTCAGGGCAATGAGCAGATACTACCTGATAGTCGGATCTCAACTATTAGGCTCCAATTAATTATTGGCCTTCAGCACTTTAAGAAAAAAAACTATTTTTTTTTAATGTTGTATAGTGCAATTTAGCTCAGTCAATTGAGCACTTGTCTATAAATCGCAAGGTTCCTGGTTCGATACCGGCCCTCGTCAACTCAGTGTATGAGTAGCACAGGGATCCGTGCGGTAAAGTGAGGAGCTGATGGTAGGTGTGGCGCTCCACCTCAGACGCAAAAATAATCTCCTTGGTCTAGCGCTGGTAAAAAGAGGATAGACTCCCTCGCTATCTGGTTGATGCTGACAGTAGGCCACCCACTTTACTTTAACTTTACAATAAACTAAGCAAAAAATCTGTTAGTAAAGTGCTCTAAGATTTGAAAGAATACTCCATTTTATCGACTACACTGGAAAAAAAATCATACGGCAATTATCGTTTTTGTTATAGTTTTACTCGGTGAGAAACAAAAAATATCCCAACAATAAGATCCAGTTCATGTAAAAAAAAATTAAAAGATTTTGCTGAAGACAAAAAGGAAATAAAGAAATGTGAAATTTATGAGACAATATCTTGTTACAAAAAGATTTGGCTGACGGAGAGGAACTGAATGAATATTATTTTCTACAATTTTTTGACTACATTTTTAACTCACTGCTGCAAACGGCGTAAATTTGTTTCCCATAATTGTCTTTTGCTGCATAAAGAAAGCGGAGTTAATATTACAGTAGCTACGACTTGAAAAAAATATCTTTACCATTTTCTATCAGTACTAGCAAACCGAATGCGATGAACGAGGTCATCGGTTCTCTAGGTCATAATCAGGCGCACGATGTGTAATGGTTATCGTCCACGACAATGGACACGGTGACACGAGTTCAAATACTGGACGCAGTTGGCTGCTTTTCATATAGCGCTAATACCACTGGGCAAGGTATGAATCCAACTTTTCTCCTTGCAGCTATTGGTGAATAGAAGGGCAGACTGGTATCTTCAACATTGCTATATTAGCCCGTCTAGGAGAAGGAAAACTCTGGTTAAACTCCGCTTTAAAATTGACATAGTGTTACATCCTACTCGTACGGTCCAGAAGAGGAAGCTTCTGGACACTGGGTACGAAGCCAGGTCATTATATTCATTTTTCGGAATTGTGTTGCAAGATGAATCGTATATGCTTCATAAAAATGACCGCATAAAATCGAAAATTGAAACATTCTCGTCTTTCATTGTTACTACCAGTTATTTCTTCTCGGTTTAACTGGTGGTGTCTAGGTTATTTTATGACTAGACCTTATAGAAACGTGTTCATTGTATATTTGTCTTTACGTTTCTGTGGTAGCTGTTTTCAATATTTTTTCTTGTTTTTGCATACGGCTCTATCGAATACAAATAAGTTTTAAACATATATATTTGAACAATAAATATGAATCTAACAGGTACTACCACTCCAGGTCAGAGTTAACTTGGCAATGAAGGTGTACTCCACTATCTCCGAAGGTTCAGAAATGTAGCCCTTCATCAGATGCAGTATAGTATAGTGTCATAATGTTGTCATTTTAAATAGGGAAACTCCTTCTCAAAGGCTTTGTAATTCAAATCGCAAAGAGTATTGTTGTCTTGTGATCTTTCTGATTATATTCCGCATAAGTTTTTTTATTCAGAGTCACTTCGACTTTTATTTCTTTGAAAGAGCTTCTTTTTTCCTCATCGTCTCGTCTTCTGACAACCAAAACTTAGAATGTTTATTTTTCTTTCACTTTGCGTTGTTTTCCGAGTTTTTACGTTTTTCTGAATGCCCACTAGGCTAAAATCGATCGATAATTAGAAGCACCAATTTTCTCCAGCTCAACCAAAAAAAAAACAAAAAAAAAAACAAAAAACGACATTCAACTAATGAATTTTCACGATGTTACCTTTTTTCTCGCGAAATCTTCGGAAAGATAACTAAGGATAGAACTTCTGGGTCTGTCGGATTTTATTTACATTCTTTTTAAGTATTAGTACCCGCCAAAAGTGACAGGAATTTTGCGTCTGTTTAAAACTTCGTCTTAGAAGCCGAATGTTTTTCTGACGGAAACGAAAAAGAACAAGACTTTGTCTTGCCTGTCGGGATCGAACCCACGTCCGCCCGCATGCAAAAACAAATGCAATCTAGGTACTGGACGGACGCGAGGTTCGACACGTGCCCGGATGTTTGGTTTTTGTGTGTACTTAAAATAACCAAAGCGAGTGAGGAGGAACGGTGTTCTGTTAGAAGAGAAGATTGAAAGCTGAGGAGTGAGATTATTTGAAGTTTTCCTTACAGTTGGGAGAGAATTAGAGTAGTATTTATTTTTAAATCTTTTTGCCCCCCCCCCCTTTCGAAAGCGTTTTTGTATTCGAGTGGGTATGACCAAAATTTTGATAAGACAACACCTCCCTCTTTCTTTAAGCTTTTATTAAAAAAAATTTAAATTGTAAATTGTCACTTATTTTAACTTTTTTCTTAAGAATAGCGTCTAATCATACATATAAAATCTCTAGGAATTCGGTAATTATAAGAACTAGCAAATATATGCACCCTCCAGGTGCAAGTACTTTAGTTAAATTTTATAATAAAATATCATATTAAATTAGAAAGGCTAATGAAACTGAATAAGAATGTAGATAAAAAAGATTTTGAACAGAGGGGGTATGATTGAAAAATAGAACAACTTTGAAACTAACTCTTCCATCATTTTCCGTTACTCCCGTCTTTCATTGGTAAATTTTCCTAATTAAACTTTTAGTTAAAATAGGAAGTAAAGAATAATATTAGTTATTTCTTCTTGTTAAGGGATTTCTTTTAAGATTTATTGAAGAGATTTTTGCTCATATTCATTAAGATAAAATCAAACAATTAGAAATCAATAATACTAAGCATATATTTATTAAAATCAATTTTTTAAGATCAATATGCAAATTAGCCTTCCCATTCATACTGTAAACCTCTATTTTGTTGTATATATAAATACAATTGCATATTATTAGTATGTAGATATGGTCAACAGTGTAAGTAATGTAAAACGATTTTATTAATAATTGAGGTTTAAATAAAAATAAAATCATGGAGAATGTGATGTAAATAACAAAGGGAATTGTGACTTGAGTAGTAATATAGTTTCGGTTACAGACAGACAAACACACAATCTCCATTATAATAAGATTAGACAAATCACATTAAAAAAAAATAGAGAACGAATTAGGAAAAATATGCCATTTTGACATATACAGATTTTATTCATAAAATCCCCTCGTTTTAATAAGTGTAAAACAAATAAATTTTAAATATCATATTATTTTATCCATCCTCTTGATAACACAGCAAAACTTACGTTCAATTTCATTAATTTTTAAGAGTTTTGTTGACTTTTAATTCATGAGGGGTGAAAACACGTGAAATCTTGGTCATATAGGAAGAAAAACAAAGAAATATAAGAAAAAATCTCTGTTCTTTATTGTCTATGATTAATTTGCTAAAGAGCCTAGTCTGCTATTTACCCATACTTGGATGGAGAATAGTTGGATTCGTACCTTTCCCAGGGGTATTAGCGATATGTAAAATTCAAACAGCGCGTCCAAGATTTGAAGTCGTTTCCCCGTATCCATTTCTTACGACGGTAACCATTACACTACGAGCTTTCAACTGATTATTAATAGTTAAATGAAACTAAATAATGCGTAAAAGGAAAGGATTATCATTAAATAGATATAGTTACTTGAAACCATACAATTATTAGTATTAGATAGGAATACTTGAAACCATAAAACAATGTGCAAAATTATTTGTATTAGATAAGAATGGTTGATATATAACTGTGGGCAACAAACCCTTAAGAAATAACTACACAAGAAATGTAGCTGTGAATATACAATGAACACAATTTCCTAAGCTTTGGGCATGAAATAACCCTAGAGTAGTTGACA
Organism: Doryteuthis pealeii; assembly: GCA_023376005.1. NCBI lineage: Eukaryota > Metazoa > Mollusca > Cephalopoda > Myopsida > Loliginidae > Doryteuthis > Doryteuthis pealeii. Next base: position 79,879,858 of record CM042145.1, read on the forward strand.
TGACGTTAAAACCAATCAATCAATCTATACCCAATGTCCTGGATATGACACTAAACCGCATTCGGTGATGGGTTTCCAGTTCTGAACCTCTGAGGAGTCTGGGTATCCCTTCATTACCATTAATTCTACCTCAACTTTACCCGAAGTGGTAGTACCTATTAGAGTCTCATATATGGGTTAAATATATGTTAAAATTTAGGTAGAAATACTTGAAATCATATAATTCAGTGAGAATTATTTGTATTAAAGTTATTTGAAGCTATAATTGTTTACCAAGAATCATTATTATAAGTTACTTGAAATCATACAATTACTTGAAATATTTAAAACCATATGACTGTGTGAAAATTGTCTGTATTAGATAAAAAAAACTTGAAACAATTTAACTGAGTGCAAATTATTATTCGATAGGAATAATTGAAAACTACACAACCGAAAAAACTACACAACCGAAAAAGATACATCAGTACTCGCTAAAAGTAGCATCATCTGCATCATGAAAAGGATTATGGTCTGAATCAGCTCGTCTTTATATAGCCAATATGCGGACGTTTGATTGGTAAGTTTTTTATTTTGTTTAATTGTATATCAACCCTTATGGGCGATTTAATACCAATTTCTGTTTTGTATATATAATTCTTAAGCAAATAGTTTGTAGGTAAATATTTTTTTGTTTTATAAACTGGTAGAAATGATTGTCATTAATTTCATGTGTAAATTGGTAGAATGAATAAACTGATGGTTAACCCTCGGCCTTTTAGCACACATATGATCAAAAGGGTTGGGTGTTTGCAATCAGAGCAATTTTAAGAATACGGCAGAGACAATCATATAGCTGCTCAGCCTTTACATGACAAACTGATTTATTGTTTCAGGCCTCTCTGACCGCCCGTCTAGCCCACATAAGGGTCTCAGTGGAGTATTGAATGTCACTGGACAAATTAGTGCCGGCGTCACAGGCAGCTTAGCCAACCTGATCCTGTCCGGGTGGGCTTATGCGGGGACCTTACCCCTCTGCAGAGGTGCAGTCGGTGTATTCAATAACTCCAGCCAACATCGATGTCTCAGAAATCTTCTTGTTCCAATGATAACTTGAGAAATCATAGGCCGAAGTGGGTAGTGCTGTTTATGGATTTTTACTGTTCCGTATTCAGGTTTGTAATCACCAATAATTTTTGAAAGTTTTAGACTGTCCAGTTGGGCATTATTGGCCGCGATTAGTTTGCTTATTTTTTTAAGTTGGTTTATGGTGGCCATTGTGGATTTTTGAACCAATTCCACCTTAATATAAAAAAAGTTGGCCAAACAATTGGAAAAATATAAAAGAAAGTCGACAGACAAGGAATGGACATCGAGTTCAACAAAACATGCATATATATATATATATATATATATATAATATATATATATATATATATATTATATATATAAGAGAAAGGAAATGAATCCGACGGTATGAGTATAGATAATGTTATTTTCGTCTCCTCTCTCGATGAGTCCGGAGTAAAAAAAACAAGCTCTGAAGATGATTTTCATGAATCGAAATATTTTTCAATATCAGCTATTAATATGATATAAAATGTTTTCACTTTAACAGCATATTGTTTTGTTTTCATATCCTTTTATCTATACTTATATATATATATATATATATATATATATATATATATATATATATATATATTTCTAGTGCCGCTTTTAACGTTTCCGTTATAGTGCTATTAGTAATTTGTCAAAGGGTGCTCCAACAGGGTTGACGTTGACGTCTCTGAAATCTTCTCGCTCCAATAATTGGCTAAAAGATTTTGAGCATTTGGTTAAGTACATGTTTTTTTAACTTGTGTGAGTTAATTCTATAAGTTACAAGTCTGTAAATTAGTAGAAGTATACCTTTGCATTTACTCTATTGGTTGTGTAATTATAATTGTTTCTAAAGAGTTTGTGTGTTTGTACTCAACTCAGTGTAAGAATGGCTGATTGCTACGCTTGTATATTTAAATGCAGTTTGTAGAACCATGAAAGTAACACCGACAAACGTTAGATAAAACAATTGTCAACATTAGATAATGCCAATTAAGTGCCTCTGAAATATCACTTACAAACAAAACTCTCAATTTAACTGACACGAACTCCTAATGTGTGTGTGTGTGTGTGTGTGTGTGTGTGTGTGTGTGTCTGTGTGTGTGTGTGTGTGTGTGTCTGTGTCTGTGTATGGTATATATGTATATATAATGGTGGGTCAAAAAAGTATCAAAATTTTTTGTACTTTTTGATACACCTTGTTTTCTAAAAAGATTAACGTTCCATTCATTGTTCATTTCTATCTTGGTAAGTACAGCTTCAATCTCGATACTTTTATGACACAACTTGTAAATATATATACATATATATGTGTCTGTTTGTTTGTTTGTATGGCATGTGTCTGTGTGCGTGGTATGTGTGTGTGTGTGTCCGATGTTTAATGTGTGTGGTGTATATATATATATTTATGTATGTGTTTTGCGTGTGTGTAGTGTAGTATACATATATTTATGTGTTTGTGTTTGTGTGTGTGTGGTGTGTGTGTGTGTCTGTGCGACTGTCTGTGATATCTGTGTGTGTGCTATGTGTTATATATATATGTGTGTGTATGTGTATGTATATATATATATATATATATATATATATATATATTGTGTGTGATTGGTGTGTGTGTGGTACGTGTATGTGTGTATATATATATAAGTGTTTATGGTTGTGATTATATATACAGGGTGACCATAATTATTGGAAAATGCTATTTTCTCAGATTATAAAAACGACACAGAGTATTAAATATATTTATTTACATAACTGATACAGAGTTTTACTTGTTATCTAAGATTTGAATATTATATAAGTTTGTATTACTTTCAGCTATTGATTTTGGTGATCCTCATAATTGAGGTGGAGTCCAAAAGAAATTACATATGTAGTCGAAAAATACTTCGCAAGCCAAAGATCCATCGTTGCAGCCAAAGAAAATTCCGACAGCATTTTGGAATGCGAGAGGCACCATCCCGAAAGGTGATCATTCGTGCTGTTACAAATTTCCGAGAGACAGCTATTCCAGTTGATAGGCTAAACCACACTTTACGTTATATGAGAAATCGAGCTCTTGAATGTTTTCGGTATGATGGTGACATCTCAAAGATATAATATTCAAATCTTATATGACATCTAACACTCATGTGTACCAGTTATTTAATAAATATACTTAGTACTCTGTATTGCTTTTGTAATCTGAGAAAATAGCATTTAAAATGTTCCATCATTATGGTCCACCTGTATATATATATATGTATATATGTATATATATGTGTGTGTGTTTGGGGATGGAGAGTGTGTTTATGGTTGGTATATATACATATATATAGTGCGTGTGAGTATATATATATATATATATATATATGTGTGTGTGTGTGTGTTGTGTGTGTTTGTGTGTGTGTTTGTGTGTGTGTGTGTGTGAGAGAGAGAGAGATATCCAAAACCTGGTAGTAAGGGATGAATCTATATGTGATTTCTAAGACTCACTGTATTATTAGCACACGCACAGATGTATCAAAGATATATATATATATATATATATATATATTATCTGTTTCTAAAACCAAGAATCTCATATGAAAGCAATTAGGCCCTGAAATGCTCGTTAGCCTCCTGATGTCTGTTATATTTTCTATTACTTTTTGACGTTTTAAGATTTCTTTGTTTTTTTCTTTGTAAGCGCCTCTTCTTAATTTGTCTTCTGTTCTCTCTTTTTTAATGGACTTTTTGACTTGCCCCCGATCCATCAAAACTCAGTAGAGTTTTCTCTACTCCAACATAAAGACGATCTATTGCAATTGTCTGATACCAACCAATTCAACGTTAAAAAATACAGTCATCATTTGTAGCAAGACCTGGTAACATAAAATTATCATACTATATTACATAATTACGAGGTATGTCAGAAAAGTTCCAGGCCTCGTGTCACAAAAAATTATTTCAAATCCAAACTACAAACTACATGTTATCCCCTTCAAAGTAATCCTCCCGGAGTCTAATGCACTTTCCCATCCTTCCCTGCATGCACTCCTCGAAGGATTCTTCCGGGATTCTCTGTAGCTCTGTCGTCACGGCCTTTTTGATGTCGTATACATCCTCAAAACGGGTTCCTTTGATGACCCCCTTGATCTTGGGAAAGAGGAAAAAATCACATGGTCGGGCGAGTAGGGAGGTTGCTTCAGCGCAGTGATTTTTTCTGGACCAGGAACCCACGAATACTCAGGGTTGCCTGGTAATAATATATATATATAAAATGATATAATAATAATTTATAGTATTGATTGATAATTACTGACTTGTTGTAAAATGATATAATGATAATTTATAGCGATGCCTGGTAATAATTGTTACAATGTAAAATAATAATTCATAGCATTGCCCAGTAATAACATACATAAGTTATATTAATATGTATGTGTTTTACGACATGTGAACCCTTGTTGGGTTATTTTATGCCAAAGACGTTTTGTTTTATTCATTTTTTATGGGTATTCAATTTTTTTTAATTCAATCTTTTTTAAACAATTTTTAAACTTATCTTTTCTATTTAATCCGAAGATGGGACCCTAACAGGTACTACCTCTCGGGGTTAAATTGTACCTGGGTGTAATGGTGATCAAGGTATACTCCATACTCCCCAGAGCTCAAAAATATTGAACTTCACCATTAGATGCAATTTAAACTAAACCTTGGGACCATCTTCTGGCACATATATGATAAAAGGGTTGGGAGTTTACCATAAGGGCAATAGGGTTGGGACAATCATATTGGTACTAGGGCTTAAAGTTGTCATCCGATTAATGGGAGTAGGCCTCTTCGACCGTCTGTCTAGCGTAAAGAAATGGACTGTTGCAAGTCATAGACCGCTCAACCACTAGGATTCCGTCTTTAAGCATCACGGGTCATCATATACGACCTACAGGTTGTCCCATTGGAAGGATTTTACCCCTCTACAGAGAGACAGTTGGCGTATTCTCCAGTCACAGCCGACAAGGCGGTAATAACATTGTCTGTTAATAACTGAGTTAATGTAAAATAATGAAATTAATAATCCATTACAATGCTTGGTAAGAACTAATATAATATAAAATGATAAAATTATAATTGATAGCATTGCTTGGTGGGAACCGACATTATGTATTACATTGAAAAAATGATTTATTCATATTATATAGGATATTCTGGCCACCGAATATGTTTCTCGGCCTTATATCTCTTGAATATATTTATGAATAAATATTTGTTTAACTTCACTTTATTGAATAATAAAACTTAACTCCATAAACAAATTATAATCAATACTTTAAGAAAGATAAGTTGAAACTCACACGAAATATTTGCCATATGAATAAAAGATCAGTCAATTAAATAATGAATTCTGCAAAATGTTTTAGGATTAAGCTAATTACAAATAAACTTTAACCTCTTCAAAATCTTTAAAGTGTGTTGCTTTGTCCTTAATGGTGATCGTTTTTTTTTTTTTTTTTGGGGGGGGGACAAACAATACGGAAGTCATGCTCAAAGTTTATTTAACCATTATTTCTCTTGCGAGATCGGGGAAAAGCGTATTACCCAATGACAACGTGTTTATCATTACGTAAAAATATAATTTATTTACTAGATCGCACACGCTGCGTATAACAATATATCTTGAAGTTAGAATGGACATCTTGTCAAATTAGATAACTATAGACACAGAATCAAACCTAGAGATTGTAATAAACTATTTTCCATATTTTGTAGATAGTTAGGGAACAGAAACCTTATTAAAATTTTATCTAACTTTTATTTCTATCACGAGGTCCAAGAGAACGTATGACAGAGAGACAAAAAAGAACTGACCTCAATCAGAATAATCCAAAACCTGTTGACATTTTGTAGTATTTATTTTTTTTCGGACAGTTTTCCTCATCTTTATTATTATATACACAACGTTCCGGACCATGTTCACTATGGCCTACTTTGGGTGTTTCTTGTCGAACTCGGGAACTGTCTGGTCTTACTCACAAACCTTCTTGTCGAATTCACGAGCTTTCATGTCGTAATCGGAAGCCTTCATAGAATTTCAAATTCGAATTGCGCAGCGGATTGCAATATGTAGATTGTAGGTTCAATCCAGAACACGTACTATAATAACATAGAATACTTAACATAGCTTAACACTTGTACTCGGTCATGAGAAAACTCTACTCCGGTATGTTGAATAAAGGGTTCGGTTTGAAGTTTCGTGAAGACTCCCGATTACGATACGAAGGATTCGACAAAATGGTTTCCGAGTTCGACGAGAAGGTTTCCGAGTGTGAAAAGAAAAACTTGAAGAAGCATATCATCTGAAACGTTGTGTATTATTGGAAATATTAGGGTTAATTATCCCCCCTCCCTTGGCAACAGAGACCGAAATCGCTAATATACGATATTGGTGCCTAAATGGAATTCCTTGACCAAGTCACTTATAGTGTTGAGCAGATACCAGCGAGTCGTCTAATCCAGTCACTCCTATACCTTACAAAAATCAGCAGATAAGTCTTGTCGCAAACGCCATTAAGTTTGTAATTTGTACCTTTCTGAATATATATTTTTTTATCATCAATTGTTTTTGTAGTCTTCTTCATCCGATTTTAATTGCCTATCTTTTAACATGTGATATTATATAAGGCCCAGCAAAAACATCATAGTATAAAATAATAAAGATGAGGATAACAATCCGAAAAATCTAAATAATACAAATCATCAAGCTTACATTCAGACAAATAACGTAAAACCAACCTAAGAGACCACCATTCGTGAAGAGTCACGTGATTCACCAGCAAATTGACTTCTCGGCTGTTGTTTACGTCTTAGACAGAGGGAGGTGTCATCTGTTGAGGAACAAATTTCTAACATTCTTAATACTCTGTTTATTTTTCTTTGTTTTTTTTATCCATATTTTTCTGTCTTTAAAGACTCTTGTAAAAAGTAAATAAAACTGTAAAACAGAACTGCGTAACCTATTCTGGTAGAGAGTTCTGACGTTGCTCCAACAGATGAAAAGGGTATTTTGTTTGCCAGCCATCTTTTCCTTTGGGAAAAATTGATGTAGTTATTTCATTGGATGAGTAATCACAATCTTTTGCTTTTATGTTTGTTTCAATTCCAACCGTGACTAGTTAATTGTCGTTAAGTATGAACAAAACGTTAATGTGGCGTTTTCTTTCTTACCTATGTATCAGTAAATACTTCCCACAATCCCACAAGATTCTAAGAAATTATCTAAATAGCAAATAGAAATTATTGTTTGAATTGGGATTTCGGGATTTCTACGAAAAGTTTTTTAAAAACACTGATGAGAACTACACTTTCCAAATCAAGAAATAAAAATTAATTAAATGGTATATCAACTCTTTATGGGTTATTTAATGCTGTAATTTAATTCATTTATAAATGCTTGATTATATTCATAACTATCTATATTTTCAACGTTCCATGAACTTTTTAGCCGCACTTTTTGTCTATATTATTTTTTTCACACCTGGCGTAGCTAGTGGTTCACTGGTGGCTGAGTGACAGCAAGTCTCTTCATGTCCCCTAGACTCTTCTGGGTATTCTAGCTGATCCCAACAGTGCCATAGTTTGGATGGTCTCGATTCTTCCTCTGATTTCTAGTTCACCCAAATTCTTTTCCAGCGCTTTGTGAACCAAACAAAACTATTTGCCTATGTTAAATAGCCCTTCTTAATTATTACCTTACTTGAATCGATCTCTCTGTGCTAGGGTAGTGTAATGGTCAGAAATCTAGATTCGCAGACTATCGATCGTGAGTTCGATTCTCACTGGGCGCCCCCTACTTCTGGCCTTGTGCCACATCTAAGGTAAGCTTAGTAAATAACTATATCTCTGTGCTAGCTGGGATTTCTCGTCTTCTTGGGTTGTCTTTGGGTTGGATGGGGTGTCTCTGTGCTTCTGAAATTTCTGTACATTTCTTCAGTTCTTATCAATGAGCACAAAGACTTAATTGATTTCCGACGTCTTTTATTTCCCCCAAGACCTATGTTTTCAACGCACCGAAAGGAATTCTGGGACAGACGCTATTCATGCCTGTTTCAGTCGATCACCTAGTTCACTCTGTATAAAACTAAGCCTTTTCCCGCTGATTTCAGTCAAATTGTATCCTTAATGGATCAGAACATGTTCAGCCCTGTCGGCTGAGGCGTTAGAATATACCGACTGCACCTCTGCAGAGGGGTAACACTCCACCAGAGCTGATTGATGTAGTTTGTTTGTTCTTGCTTTTTTTTTTCTTTGTCGATAGCTAAAACTATATCGTTGCTTGCGTCACGATACCGAGAATTGTCAATACATAAAATAAACAACAACTCTGTAATCAGTTTTTTAAATTATTTTTACTCTTTTTTTTTAGTAACAAGAGGTTAACTAAAAAGTTTACAAATGAATAAATAACTACAATTTTGTGTAAACTTTATGTGTAAAATATTATAAATAATCATTCAATTAATAATTATTAGATGCACGAGTCACTATTTGAGGGGGGACAGAATTAATTTTCCATTTAAAATTGTTTTATTTTTATTTATTTTTTTTTACTCCTTTAATAAATAGAACCACCTGTTGGCTTTGGGTGGCGACTCGTGATGTTTCAAGGTGGGACCCAGGTAGCTGAGCAATCCATGACATACAACACTCCACTTTGGACCTTACTTGGGCTAGATGGGTGATCGGAGAGGCCCTCTCAGATCAATCGGCTGGTCACGCCAAGCTCTAGCACCTATATGATTGCCCCAACCCTATTGTCCTTTTGGCAAGCCCCAAATCTTTTTATCATATGGGTGCTAGAAGGGCGGTGGCTGAGGGTGTTCATGTCCTGGGTATGACGTTAAACTCTATCTGATGGCGATGTTCCAGTTCTCAAGGGAATGTGGAGCACCCCTTCATCACCATTGCTCTTTCGTCCACTCCGGAGAGGTAGTATCTGTTAGGGTCTCATATATGGGTTAAATAGAAAAATGTTTATTAAAAAATTGAGTATCCATTGAGAATGAATTTATTTCAAAACTTAGTCGGCATTAAATGACCCATTGAGGTTGATATGCCATAAAACAAAACAAACAAAACCAATCAGAACATGTTGGCATTAGATAGCATACAAGGGTTGATATGCCGTTAAATAAGATAAACAACCAACTTTCATGTTGGACAAATTTCCAAATGTAAAGCAATTGGCTTGTGGAGTTTTAACGTCTTTTGCCACAACTTATTGATGCCGAAAACCATTTTCCAAGATGAAGACTGAGGATAATTCATGTGACGAGCATTTGGAGTATATCTTAATAATTGGCTCCTAAGCTTGAAATAATAGAGCGACATCTTCAAAAACAAAAACAAAATTAGTTCCATCATTCTCATTAATCTTTTTTGTTGTTTATGTTTCTTTTTCAATTCTTGTGCTCGACAAATTGGATTATTCGGATTTCTTTCAAGTGATTTTCTAAAACTTCAGAAAATAAAATTTAAAACACTGTCTTATCTGTCGTTAATTGCAAATTTGTTCCAAACTTTTTTTACTCATAATTCGTCCGACATTGTTTCTTTTTAATGAGCATATTCGTGTCCATGGATCAGTTTCATTATTTAGATTTTAACGGCATGTAAACTAGCATTGGGTTATTCTATGCGTAGAGGTTAGGGAATTGCGGACATTGTACATTTATACAGTGGTATCTTGATTTACAAGCCCCTCAACTTACGAGTTTTCCGAGTTATGAGCCATCACTCGGTTGATTTTTGCTTTGTGTTGAGAGCTAAAATTTGAGGTACGATCTAAGTTTCCAAATTTATTACATCAAAGAAAAATATTTATAAAACAAAAATAACATTAAAACAACCATAATTCATTACATTTTACCATGTTTTTATACAATACATTGCTATTTTTCTTATTTTAAAAAAGAATTAGTGTATTGAAGGGGCTGGATCGTATTGATGGCATTTCAGTTTTTTTCAATGGGAAAAATTGGTTTTATACACGAGGAAATTAAGTTACTAGCGGAACGAATTAAAGTCAAAGTACCAGTGTATTTTAATATTTTTTAGTTTTTCTCAGGAGGTTTTTTTTTTGTTCTTTTTTTTTTTTTGCACATAGTATAATCCTATCCTATCTAATACAAATAATTTGGTTCTGGTTTCTTTCTGTAATGGCATATCAACATTTGTGAATTATCTAATTCCAAAGCTATCCTTATTTCTGATGTTACGACGATGTTTTCTGCAATCCATCCTGTTACCTTCTTCAAGAGAAAGTTTCGTACAGGTTGAGAGGAAAAGTTGATGATCGGCTTTGCGTTTTTTCCGGTATTTTAAATTAGAAAATGTTCGACAAGAGAAAAGAAAAATCTCCCTTTTCTTGTGCCAAAGTTAGCTCAACTTAGTAAATATCAAAATAAAGTGGATAGAATATATTTCTGTAGTGGCATTGTGCCAAGTTTGAAAAACTTCTAGAATAGATTTCTATGAATAATTGAATTATACATTTAAATTATTTAAATCAATATTTTTATGTATATATATATATATATATATATATATATATATATATATATATATATATATATATATATATATATAATATAAAAACATATAGGATGAGTAGTAATGGTATTGAATAACCCTTATCTCCAAAATAACGTATATTTAATTTCGCTTCAACAACCGATGAAATCAAACAATTCTACACTAGCATTTGAAGATTGTCCCACCGGTATGAGTCATGATTGGATGAGGGAACTGTTGCTCTATATCGAAAGATATATATATATATATATATATATATATATATATATATATATATATATATGTGTGTGTGTGTGTGTGTGTGTGTGTGTGTGTATTATAGCTAATAGCTATTATTATATATATATATATATATATATATATATATATATATATATATATATGCGCGTTTCGCCCAAATACTTCAAAGTTTCACTCAGAAATAAGTGGCACTCATAAAACTATAAAAACTAATTTATGTGTAGGTGTGGCCCATACAAAGGTGCGACGTGTGTGACAAATCTAAAAATAGAAAAAAAAACAGGCCTAAGCACTCATAAAATATTTGAATGAGGCTTATAACTTCTTTAACTTCTATGGTATATATATATATATATATGAGGAAGAATGAATAAAGAAAAGAAAGAACAGAATGGATAATAAAAGACGAATTTAATCAATATCACTTACACATGTGTTTCGGTCAGTTCATCTGTGTGAAAATATTTCGCACACAGAGAAGATTCGACCTTTATCAGAGTGAAATTTTATTTTGAAATTATATTAATTTTATATTGAAATTATATTAATTTTATTTCCTTCAAATAAAATTTCACTCTGGTGAAGGTCGAATCTTCTCTGTGTGCGGAATATTTTCACACAGATGAACTGACCGAAACACATGTGTAAGTGATATTGATTAAATTCATCTTTTATTATCCATTCTGTTCTTTCTTTTCTTTATTCATTCTTCCTCATATTATCGGATTCATTTCCAATTTCATTTTTTACATATATATATATATATATATATATATATATTATATATATATATAGGATATGATAAATTGTCGCCATTTCAAATTATTAATTTCATACATGCACTTTGTTTGTTTCATTTTTTTTTCAGAAAACTAGAGCCATTTGGAGATTCTTTGAGAGGAAAACAGTACCCTGATGTAATTCACTCCTCCAAAATGGCATTCTGTACTGCTTGGCATTCACACCAGAAGCTCCAATACGAAGATTTCATATGAGGATAGTGAAAAGGATTTGAAAACAGTTGGATGGGTCCAATGCTGATTACAAAGGTACGACAGCTCGGAAGTCTCATTCTGATCGTTCTTATAAGAAAATCACTTCTGAATTTGATGCTGAGATTCAGGCCACGGTTGACAACGATCCAAGAAGTCATTCACGTCAAGAGCCAGGGGCATATGAGTTTCTGAATTTTTTATGTGACGTAATACGAGTATGTCAACTAGTAGATATAGGCCTCTGCAAAATTCTAGATATAATTTGTGGGCGAGCGAAAAGATCATTCATTTTATTTAAAGTTAATACTACCTCACTGTTGAACGATGATTTTAACCTTCTCCATTCCAATAGCGGAAACAGCACACGGAAATATGTATCTATATTTGACCTCATATCGACAACCTACAATCAGGATTGTAAAAGTACCAGCGACCCCAAAATTTTGCGCCTTAAAGGTGACAACAGCTTAACTTGTTGCTAGGGTGACCAACCTTCAGATTCCGGCCAAAAAAGGAGATTCTACACAGTTCGGGAAATTCTGCAGTCATGAACAGACGTGTTTGCTCGGATCTCACACATTTTGACATCACTCAAGATGAAGCGACGAAACGAATCTTGGAGATTCATAGAACATAGCACTGTCAACAATTACATATTTTTAACTACAGCCGAAGAGAAAATCATCTTATCGTTGAATGTTGACCATCTGATTAAAGAAAAGAACAACAATTATGAAAACGCTTATGCCGCTGGAAGTATTATGAACTTTATATTTGTTTGAACTATTCTAAAAACTCTGACGAATGTTTGGCGCACACATAAAAAAAGAGAGAAAAAAAAAGAAAAGAGAAACAAAAAGACTTTCTTTCTTTCACATACCAATGATATCACAGTGAGTTGAATCTCTCTTGTTTTGTATATGTTTTATTCTTTTTTTAGATTGACTATATGTTACATAATCACCGACCAGCACCTATATTTGTGGCCTTGTGCCAGACTTAGAAAAACCTTTAAAAATGTACTACCGATTCTCTTATATTACTGGGTGGTCTTTGTAGAATCGCCGAATAAGGAGTTAGAAAGATAAAATCTTTTAACGAGAGAAAGGAGACGACAAGTCTATGTTTAACGAAAAAACAGGATTAGTGACTACCAGAGAGTCTTTTGATCTTAGGCCGTGAACTCTGTGTGACCAGAAAAAGTTGGAACTTTTCGAACATTCGATTCTGTCCAGAACGAGCTCGAACATACCAGAAGAAGAAACTTCTGGAAGATTATTTAGACACACTATATATAGAGTCAGTCTGTGATTGGAGGGAGTTAGAGTCAGTCCGGAGTCAGGGGCAGTCAGAGCCAGTCAGAGAAGTCGGCCGGAGAGGCAGTGATCGTACGGAGTTTAGTAAGCTGTTGTCGCTAAAGACCATAAGAAAAGCTTGTCACCGAGATATTTACGAAGGACTAAAAACCCGAAGTTGAATCCAGTTAGAACCCCTCTTGCTAAGATAGAGAATATTAGGGACTCTCTCTCTCTCAAAATTTATAGTGAAGTTTTGAATATAATAAACTTCTGAAAAGTAAACACGGTGTTATTAATTTTCTCTATTTACGACGAAAGAAACCGTTTTATGAATGGGACCTCCCCTGCCCGGAAGACGCACGGTTGTGAAACCTGATACCAGAGAAACACGCGGAGTGAGAAAGGTAATACCCCTTGACCAAGTGTGTGGAAGGATTTTGGGGCTAAAAGGCTGACTGCTAGATCTGTGTTTGTAAACAAACGACCGTACGAGGATACGATTTGATACCGTGAAAGAAACAAGCCCGGAGGTTACATATCGCTAATGTAGTGCCGTGAAAAGAAAAGCCGTAACGTTACATAAGTGTTGATTATTCGATCGCTCGTTCGCACATATATGACAAAATAGATACTTATTCAATATCCTCCATTCCTTATTATATATATATATTATATATATATATATATATATATATATATATATATATATATATATTATATTCTTTTATTGTTGTTTGCCTTTGCCTATTTTTTATTGTCTGTATTTTTGTAAATAAACTTGTTGCTATCAATGAGGTCTTGTCTGGTTGTCTTTTGTTGTCTGGTAGCTCGTTCTGTTGGCTCTCTCATACACTTATCGGAGTTGAGAATTCCCTGTTCCTTGTGTTTTTATTCATTTATACTTTTTTACACTCGGGTTTTCTTGCTTTTATTTATTATTATTATTATTATTATTATTATTATTATTATTATTATTATTGCGCTAGCGTTCTTGTCGTACCCAACGATACCACACCAAAGAAAACTGTCCCTACACACACGTAAGTACCCACAGAACAACTAGAGCCAAGGACACAAATGAAAAGAAACCCCTACGAAGATGCAGGTCTACAACCACACACAGATACGACGCCAAAGAAAACTGTCACTACACACACATAAATACCCACAGAACCACCAGAGCCAAAGACACCCCTACGGTGATGCAGGTCTACAACCACCTACAGATACGACGCCAAAGAAAGCTGTAACTACACTAACGTAAACACCCACAGAACAACTAGAGCCAAAGACACAAAGATCTTCAGGTAAACAAATAATATATATCCTAAGTTACTTAATACAATCTCTGCATCATTACATTTTTTTAAAATCTTGCACAACATTTCCAATTAAGTTAGCTACTTATTTGGAGACTTTGGAAATAAGAAAAATAAGTATGCATTTTTTTCTTTGCTTTTTTTTCAAAATAGATATAAGATATATTAACAGGTGCTATATATTTTACTTATCTATTTCGGTGGAGATAAGTTCATTCATAGTTTGTTTTATTTTTTAGCGGAAAGATTTTATATAAAAATTGAACCAAATTTAAGAAATTTTGAAAACGACAAAAAAAAACTCAATAAAGATTGTTAAAATAAGGAAAAGAAACAGTTTTGGTCTTTAATGAAACAATCTTCACACATACACACACACACACACATATATATATATATATATATATATATATATATATATATATATATATATATATAAGGTGTGTCAAAAAAGTATCGAAATTTTTCTACTTTTTGACACACCTTGTATTCTGAAATAAATTAACGTTCCATTCATTGTTCATTTCTATCTTGGTAAATACAGCTTCAATCTCGATACTTTTATGACACACCTTGTACATACATACATATATTATTATATATATATATATATATATATATATATTAATATCGAAATATTGTCAATATTAGCAATGAAAATGATATAAAAATATACTCATTTTAACAAAATTGTGTGTTTTCATACCTTTATATATATATATATATATATATATATATATATATATATATATATATATATATAATGGTACCTTGGCTTACGAGTTTAATTCATTCCGCTCGTAACACGATTTCCTTTTTCCTCATATATCAAATCAATTTTCCTCATTTAAATAAACTGAAATACCATTAATCTGTTCCAGCCCAACAAAAACATCCTAATATTTTGTCGCATTTTTAAAAAAAAACTGTAGCACTGTATTGTATAAAAACATAATAAAAAATAGAATGTAATGAATTGTGTCCTGTAATGTTTTAATATTTATATTTTATAAATAATATTTTTCTCTGGGTTGTAAATTTGGGAACTTAAATGTCTTTAATGAACTTATTAACGTAAGCGTATCTGCAGATCTCTGGTACCTCAAATTTTAGCTTGCAGCACAAAACAAAAATCGAATAAGTAACAGCTCATAACTCGGAAAACACGTAAGATGGGGCACTCGTAAGTTAAGGTACCACTAAACACACACACACACACACACACACACACACACACACACACACACACACATATATATAGATAGATAGATAAGTAGATAGATAGTAAGAGAGAGAGAGAGAGAGTGAGAGTCATCCACAGCCACCGTGCTTCGACGTTTCACGTCTCTTCAGCTTGGCTAGACATTCGCAGGCTACATCCAGCCGGAATTGAAACCCGTTCGACTCGGCCATTAGTACACCTACAGACTGAAACGACGATTTTAACTTATAAATATGTATGTATAGGCCGTCAAAGAGTGCTCCATCCGTTTTATTGGAGAGCGTTGCCTGCGTGTACATGTGTAATATGTGTGTGTGTTTTTAAAAAACCGACCATACCTATTCAAAAACTAATTTATTGCTTTACCTCGAACTTAATGAAATAATCACCTTCAAAATAACACCCCCACCCCACTCTTTGTCTCACAGTTTCCCGCGGTTTCTTCAATTGTCGATTGCCTCGGAGAAGTTTTGAACGTAAGTGTGCAGGTGTCATATTGCATTTCCTTCTTTCTTTTCTATCGACTGAAATCGACTAACTTCCAAGGTGGATTTCAGTTTTGAAAACAAAACTATATATATATATATATATATATATATATATATATATATAATATATGTGTGTGTGTGTGTGTGTGTGTGTGTGCGCCTGTGTGTGTGGATATATATACATGTGTGTGTGTGTGTATGTGTCTTATATATATATATATATATATATATATAGAGAGAGAGAGAGAGAGAGGAGAGAGATAGAGAGAGAGAGAGAGAGAGAGGTAGACAACTCTTGAGAGCAAAACGATTAACCATCTCATGTTCTTTTTAGATTTAGATTGCACTGTTAGATTTATTAAATTTAATTCATTTTTATAGCTGTATTATAAAATTTAGAAAACAAAAACATATAGTATTTACAATTGATAACAATCATGGTTAGCATAGTGAGAAAACTTCCTAGAAGCCCAAGATTCTATCCTCGGTTGGGCTTTATAACTATAAAACTTGTTTATAGGGAAAATACAGTTCTACAATCATTGGTTGTAATACGGTCAAGATTAATTCTTTGCTATCAAAATTTCCACTGTGCCTGTAGCAAATTTTCTTGGTATTTTTACCTGTACAATGGGACCACTGCAGAATCCCAAGATTCTAACCTCGGTTCGGCTTTATCATAAAACTTGTTTATAAGGAAAATATAGTTCTACAATCATTGGTTGTAGCACGGTTCAAGATTAATTCTTTGCCTATCAAATTTCCACTATGCCTGTAGCAAATTTTATTGGTATTTTTACCAGTATAATAGGACCACGCCTACGCTTTAAAGATGTCTGCGGGGGAGACATGAGGATATGTCACATTGACACAAACACGTGGGAGGTAGATGCAGGAAAATCGAGCGGTCTGACGCCTTAACGTTAAGCAAGCACGAAGAGTGGCGAGGTGGAGAGCAGATTCGTCTCGACATCAAAGAGAACCAGAAAGAGGAAGAAAAGACGGCAGCCACAGAAAGCATCACAGTTTGTGTGCAGTCAGTGCACCAAAGACTGTCACTTAGGGATAGGCCTGCACAGTCACTTGCGCAGTTGGAGAAAATGTATTTATTTATTTATTTATTGGACACTACGCCATCGTACTTAGTGGACGAAAGAATGCCAACAAACAAACAACAAAGTTCATTATCTATTCAGCTCAGAATTCATGACTTTTATTCGTTTTATTTTATTTTTTTTAATTCGGCATTTACGATTAGTTATGATACAATACACCATCGTTTTTTGTCCCTTGGGGTGGGGTTGAGGGTTATTTTGTAATTACTTGTTATTTACTAAGCTTTGCTTAGTATGACACACAGACATAAGGTTGCTTACAGGAGGTGCTCATAACGTAGTGGTTATCATCGTAGTAAATAGAATCGGCGATCCGAGTTCAAAACCTGTACTGGGTCTGAAAAAGCATGTATACCACTGTTCTCCTGCAAGCTATGAATAAATAGTAGGGCAGTCTGGGTTATTTAGTCTTGATTAGGCAACCAGTTCAGAGGGAAGGATAACTCTAAATCCAAACCAGCTTTACTCCGCTGAAAAATTGACATGGTGTCACATCCTGATCGTGGTGGATGGTTTAGGTAAATGCATACATGACTTGCTGCTCTTAACTCTTTACCTACTTTAAACACCTCAGAGCGACTCTCCCACTACAATACGTAACTATTTCACCTATAAGTTTCTTTCGAAAGGGTCCAAAAGTTCAAGGTAATATCAATCCTTTGAAAGTCCAGCAAACGAAATGCAATTCCTTTCCCAACTGAACACGCCACTCTCACTTCAAATAGCAGTCGTCAGATTTCACTTGCCGTCCAAACACTTTCTTACTCACTCGCCCTGTCAGCGACACTCCGTCTTTATTTCTGCTCGTTCGGCTGTGCTTATGCAAATTCGGATATACTTTATTTGGGACTCTGCTAACAACACCTCAGTTACGAGGAAGGTAGCGAGTTCGAGTATCCGTAGCCGCTCGCCACACTCTTCTCCCTCCCATAGGCCAAACATATCCT
Source organism: Doryteuthis pealeii (assembly GCA_023376005.1). Taxonomy (NCBI): domain Eukaryota; kingdom Metazoa; phylum Mollusca; class Cephalopoda; order Myopsida; family Loliginidae; genus Doryteuthis; species Doryteuthis pealeii. Next base: position 79,898,111 of record CM042145.1, read on the forward strand.
GACGCGCTTTGTTTGTAGGGGCTGGGATTCCGCTTGTTGATAGGGCTGCCTTTCAGTCTCGTCACACAAAGTTGGACATATTATTTACTCATTAACTTTATTAAACATTCTTTACAATTGGTCCTTTTAAGTCCTTATCTACCGGGTAAGCAGGTGTCAAATGCCCCTCACTCAGACTCGGCATGCTGGTTGAAAACTACAACCTGCATCCTTTAACTCTATGTCTACTTTAAACCGCTCTCATCGGCTCTTCCAACACTGCGAAGCAAAGTACACAAACTGATGGTTAGTTCATTATAACTGAGCTGAAGGACTCAGATTACAATAATAATAATATGGTTTTATTTGAATAGAACGAGTTTTGAGGTGAATAGATATCCTATCATATAGGTAAAAAATACGAAGAAAATTTGGCACAGCCGTGGGGAAATTTTGGTGTGCAAAGAGTTAAAGGGGCGCTCGTTTCAGGATTGAAGTGCGTCATTGGTATTTAGTAGTCTGGATAGTCTCAATTCTTCTCTGATTTTCAGTTCCTCCAGACATTTTTCATGCTTTTTTGGGACGCATTCCAAGTACACCAACTACAATTGGTCTCACTTTGAACCATCATATTCCCCAGCCTTTTCAATTTTCGGGCAAGGTCCTGTATTTGTTTATACGTTTTTTCCTTCGTCTTCACCCTGTGATCTGCTGAAACTGCAAAGTTTCTTTCTTATTTTTTTTTTTTTTTTTTGTGTTAATCAATACTAGGTTGGTCCCGAATTATCATTTTACTTCGAACGAGTTTTTTACACCAGTTTTAACAACAAAATAATACATTTACATTTGAAGCCTCGCTGTATCTGAATCTATCTCGGTTTTTTTGTTTTTTGTTTTTTTGTTATTTTTTTTTGGGAGGGGGAGGTCTTGTATTTTTAATCTCTCCTCTTTCTCTCTGTCTCTCTCTCTGCTCTCCTCTCTCATTTCTATCTGCTGCTCAGTTGCTA
>CM042145.1:79899106-79926606 GCA_023376005.1 Doryteuthis pealeii
AACCATAGAGAAGAAGGAGAGAATTAAAAACAGAATGTTTGAGTCTGTTCGCAAGTAGAAGCAACGGGATTGACAAGTAATCCAGTCATATAAAAAGCGTTCAGATAGTGTAAACGCCAGGAGATGTGGCCGCTTGCTCTCTATAGGGGCCATCCCTAACCTCCAAAAGCCAATAAAAAGAAAAAAGAACAATCACTTAAAAAGAAAAGAAAGAAGAAAAGAAAGAAAGAAAAAGAAAAGACAAGAAAAAAGAAAAGAAAGAAAAAGAACGAAATATAACAAAAGAAAGTAAAGAAATAAGCAATTAGCCTTAAAAGCAGAGAAAGAAAAGAAAAGAACGATGAAAGAATAAAGAAAAGAAAGAAAGGAAAAGACAGAAAGAAAGAAGAAAGAAAATAAGAGAAGAAAAGAACGAATGAATAAGAAACGAATGAAAAGAGTAAGTAGATAGAAAGAAAGAACAAAGAAAAGAAGAAAAGAAAGAAAAAAAACAATGAATAGAACGATTATGAAGAGTAATAATGGATAAAAGAAGAAAGAAAAAAAGAAAAAAAGAAGAGAAAGAAAGAAAGAAAAAAAAGAAGAAACGAGATAGAACGAGATGAAGAGTAATGGATAAAAAAAGAAAGAAAGAAAGAAAAAAAGAAGAAAAAAAATGAAAAGAACAAAAAAGAGAAAAAAAAAAATGACTCAAAAAGAAATAATGGATATAAAAAAGAAAGAAAGAGAAAAGAAAGAAAGAATAAAGAAAGAAAAGGTTAAATAGAACGGAAGAAAGTAAGGGAAAAGCAATGGCTCTAAAAAGAAAAGAAAGAAGAATAGAAAGAAAAAAAGAAAGGGAAAGGAGCAAGAAGAAAGAAAGAAAGAAAAGAAAAGAAAGAAAGAAAGAAAGAAAGAAAGAAAGAACGATTGAATTAGAACGAGATGAGAGCAATAAAAAAAAAAAGAAAGAAAGAAAGAAAGAAAGAAAGAAAGACAAGAAAAAAAAAATGAAAAAAATACTCAAAAGAAATAACGGATATAAAAAAACCTTGAAAGAAAGAAAAGAAAGAAAGAAAGAAAGAAAGAATAATGAAAGAAAAGAACGGAAGAAAGTAAGGAAAAGCAATGGATTAAAGAAAAAGAGAAAGAAAAAAAAGAAAAGAAAGAAAGAAAAAACGGCGAAAATAAATGAAAGAAAGAAAGAAGAACGACTTAAGATAATATGTTCTCCCTGCCATCAATGAGTAATTAATAGCCTTCAATATCGAATGCTCTGAATTCAAACCAGCTGTTACTTCGCTTAAAAATTAATCTAGTGCTCTAAATAGTGCTCATAAATACAAGCATAACCTCTTCATTATACAGTTGCTCAGTTGTGACCATATCTATTATTAAATTCTAAATTTGAACACTTTAAAAGATTACGTTTCGCTGAATACTCTTTGATCACATCTCGTAGAAAGCAGAAAATATCTAAGTATGTATTTACTAAACCCCTTCGCCGCAGGATGTGACAGAGTAAAATTCTAGACGGAACTATAAAAGATATATAAAATATATGCCATAGCTATCCGTGCTACTGCACGACATGATGATGAAAACGCATCAGCCTTGTCCAGGATTGAGCCCGGGTCACTGGTACATTTTATTACTGTAACCGTTACACAAAGCGCGTCTCCTTAAGCATGTAATGGTGTAACTATAGCATACAGTGGTCATCTTATTTTTTTTTGGTTAATTCTTTCAACCAATATTTTCCCCAATTTTATCACCGGCGCCAAACAAGTTCTTTGAGTTATTCTACACTCTCGTTCTCATATTATTGACTCGTGGCTTTTTGCTCTCTCTCTCTCTCTCTCTCTCTCTCTCTCTCTCTCTCTCTCTCTCTCTCTCTCTTCTCTCTCTATCTCTTCTCTTCTCTCTCTTACTTTTTGATTTTATTTCTGGTGTTACAGTCATTCTTAATACTAATCAAGGTGACCCCATCAAAATGGCATAAAAGACTATTGATACTTTGTTGTTGATATGAACAAGGAGATGTGGATGGATGAAATAAAGTCTGTGTCTGCAAGTAAAATGCAGTCGCACATCCCTTTTGTGTAGTGCGAGGCAAGCAAAGTGCATTTGATGTCTTGGGGTTTCCTCCAGTGGTCACCATTATTGAATCTGATAAACATAAAAGAGTTGGAAGTAGTCTGACTGGAAATACGCGGTTATAATGGCGACCATAATAAAATAATAATAATAATAATAATAATAATCACTTAGACTCCAGTGAAATACCATCAGCTAACGCTGGGGTGAAAAACTCACAAGGTGTGAAATAATAATAATAATAATAATAATAATAATCTTATTATGGGATTGTGTGTTTTTCTGTCTGTATAATTCCTACTCAATCACAATTCTCTTAGTTATTGACATCGCATTCTCCATGATAATTTTTATCTAAACCCAATTATTATAAAATTGTTTTAAATTATTGATACTGTTAACTATGTCTACATATTGACAACATGCAATTATATTATATATACAACAAAATAGCGGTTTACAGTGTAAACGGAAGGCTAATTTGCATATTAATATTAAAAATCGAATTTAATAAATATGTGCTTAGTATTATGATTTCTAACTGTTTATTTTATTAATGAATATAAGCAAAAATCTCTTCAATGAATCTGAAAGGAAATCATTAACAAGAAAAAATAACTGTAATTTTATCTTTACTTCCTCTTATAACTAAATACTTAAATTAGAAAATAACAGTGAAAGACGAGAGTGATGAAGAGTAAGTTTCAGTTTTCCATGTGTATATACTCCTCTGTTTCAAATCTTTTATCATACTCCCTCTGTTTCAAATCGTTTTATCTGCCTTCTTATTAGTTTCATTAGCCTTTCTAATTTAATACAATATTTATTACACTAAATTTAAATACTTGCACCCGGAGGGTGCATATATTTCTAGTAATAATAATAATAATAATAAACAAAGGAGTGATTCCACTCTCTGCAGAACTCAAGAAATGGAACATCACCATCAGATGCAAAGTAGTCTCCATTTTTTCGGTGTGTGGGCTTATTCCTCTGCAAGGGATGCAGTCGGCGTATTCCAAGCCCCACCGACAGGGAGTCAGCTTTCTAAAACTTGATCGCTTCTTAATTTAGAGAGGTAGAAATTTAGTAAAAATAATATAATAATAATAATAATAATAATATAATAATAATAATAATAATACGTTGAAGCAAAATATTGTGTGTGAAAATTTATTACTGCTGTCCTTTGAATTTTCGATAAATTCAATTCGCTACAAGTGGAATGGCGCGTGCTGCAAAATGTGTTCATTTCTAAAGGACAGATTTTGATATCACGTGTTTGGTAAAGCCATTAGAGACTGGAAGAAATTAATATATTTGAAATATGTCTGGTGAATATTTTTGGTGAAAGCACAATGGAGATTTGAAAACAATGACTATTTGAATATGACGGTTAAGACAAATGTTGAATTGAAATTTAAACAAAATTTAGTTGCTTTTTTAAAATTTGATTATAATAATAATAATAATAATAATAATAATAATAATAATAATAATAATAATAATGCAAATTATGCAAAAAATTAAATTTTGACCATACAACAAAATGGTATATGCATAAACCAGAATCTGTTCTTGAGAACGAAACGCATAAAATTCTCTGGGACTTTGAAATAAAAACGTATCACCTTATCCCAGCAAGAAGACCAGACCTAGTGTTGATAGATAAACAAAAAAGAAGGAACTTGTCAACTGGTGGATTTTGCAGTGCCAGCAGATCACAGGGTGAAGCGAAAGGAAAATGAAAAAATGGACAAATATCTGGACCTTGCCAGAGAACTGAAAAAATTATGGAATATGAAAGTAAAAGTTATACCAATTGTAGTTGGTGCACTTGGAACAGTCCCAAAAGGATTGGAAAAGGGTCTGGAATGTTTGGAAATCAGAGGAAGGATTGAAATCATTCAGAACACTGCACTGCTGCAATCTGCCAGAATACTCAGAAGAGTCCTGGAGACCTGAGGAGAATTGCTGTCACTCAGACTCCAGTGAAAGACCATCAGCTAATGCTGATGTGAAAACTCAAAAAGAGAAAATAATAATAATAATATCCTTTTAGTATTATAGGTCTGTGACCTGTCAGCTGTTCCTTATAAACATTCATTTTAATTCCACAGAATATTAATATCATTCCACAAATTATCCAACATTCCATTGAAGGAGTTTAGAGATGGGGCATTCACTACTGATGAAGTGGTTTATTCCATGTATTCACCACTCTGTTACTAAAATAATTTTGTCTTGAGGAAGATTCGTAATGATCTTTTAATGAAATGAATAATGAATACAACTTTCTCCGCCAACATTTAGAGAATGATTATCAAATATAAAAGACGAAAAGCAAGTAAGTATTCGTTACGTATTACAAAAGGTTGTTATTTGTTTTGTTGTATGTTGGTTGGAGGTAAATTCTATGGGAAATGTAACATTGCAGGAACAAGCAAAACAGTCCAAGTAATCACAAACAAGTTTGAGTCGTAACAAAATTGTCCTTTATATGTGTATTATAAATTGTATCAAATGAACAACAAGTTACAAAGGTGTGTTGGTTAATGAATTTTCCTTTTTACACATTCTTATTAATGTTAAAGCTTACTTGTATTTGTTCAATCGGTTCGAGGAGGATTGGTATTCGTGAACTTATCTGTTCGCTGACCGTTGCCTTTCTGCTTTCTACTACTGTAAATCTTCCCTTCCCCTCTCAGAATGTCTGTTAGTTGGCGGGAGTTTTGAACTTTTGGCGTCGGTCAGTCTGACTTTATCTATTTTTAGTATAAACTTGTTCCATAAACCTGGTCTAACAAGAATCTACAGCTTATGAACTATTACAGTTTTGTTGTACGGCATATCAACACTTTTTGAGTAATTTAATGCCGAATCTCGTCATTCCTTTCGTCATTTGTCTCTTATTTTTTGTTTGTACTTTTTCCACCCGATTGTTGTTTCCCTTGGTTATGTTGTTTTTGTAATTTTTTGGTCTGTTTGTTCGAGTTTGTTTGTTAGTTTTATTTTTTCCAAGAACCTGTTTCTTAAAAAAGACAACAAAATACACTATTCTTATTGTCTTAGATATATAAAAATCTTTAAATTTTTTAGATCTGCTGAGGTGGTCACTACAAGAATAGGCTCAATCCTACTTAGTGATCATCCTCCACACATTAATACAAAAACTAAAATTAATGACTTATATTGTGTAATATGTGAAAATAAAGAATTTTGATTGATTTTTTTAAATATCAGGTTGCTTGAGTACGTGCGGTTGCTTAAACGGACATCCATTTAAGTATTAAACAAGCTAATTACTTATTATTCATCGATATGATTTATAACCCATTGTACACATTTAATTAGAATATTAAGTTCCATTCAAATTTTATGATCATTTCTTTAACGACATACCAACTCTTTATTCAATGACGAAATCTAATTAATTTCAAAATGTCATAACAAAATTTTCAATATACAATTGTATTTTTTAAATGTCTTTCTTTTTTTGTCTTTTTCTTTTTAATTTTTTTCTTTTACATATAGGCTACAATCATGCTTTTCGAATTTATTATTTTTGTAAAATAGACCACAGGTTATTTTACCGGCAAATATATTTGAAATACATTTAAATATATTTCAAACTATCTAAAAGCTAAAGTGGTTGTTAACAGGCAATCTGGGATTATCTAAAAGGTAATTGCTTAAAAATTAGTTGTGAAATTCTGTAATACAAACAGACTTTAAAACAATCTATCTAAAAGTTACTTTCTTAAAAATGATACTTGACAAGAATTCATCTTGTTAGTGTTGGGGTTACGATTTTATGTTTTAACAATTGATAGTCGAAAATACCATTTTTCCACCTTGGAAAACATTCATGGTAGTCAAATTTACCTTCATCATTTCCTTTTTTTTTTTTAAATTTTGTAAAAATTCACATGTTTGATCACAAAGTCATTAACGGTATCTATATTTTTCTTATTTAGAAGAATTTTTGTATCTTTATCCTTCACAAAATATAAGTATAAATGAATACAAATAAACTTTTTGCGTTAGATCAGCGTTGTTATTTTTACATTACTTGCATTCATAATAAAATATATTTTCAGGGCCGGTAAAATAGCATTAAAAGTATGTTATTTTACCAGAACCGGCAAAATATCCTCTTTCATTTTTTTTTTTTTTGTCTATAATCATTTGTTTGCGCTCAGTTGTATGTCTTCAAGTATACCCGGGAGGAAGTTCTTAGAAATCCCATCGTGGTGTAATGCAAGACAAACTCGCAGATATATCATTCCTGAATAGCAAATTCGATCTTCACTGGATGCCCCATACTTGCGACTTTGTGTCGCATCCTAGTCGTAGCGAACGGGTTGAGTAAATGCCTACCTGGATGGAGGGAGTTCCCCCACGGCATCGTGGCTAACGTGCTGGATCGTTATATCATAGTAAACTAGTTCGAACTCGAGTCGCGCTATTACATTCACTTTTGAACTAATGCCCTTCAGAAAGGCATAATCCCCTTTATACCCCCAACTTTGATTTTGCAACTTTTTTTCCCGTGCTCTCCTCATACTCACATGCGAACACACACTATTCTTTTTTTGGTAATCTTCAAATTGAAAACAAGATTAAACACAAAATTGTATTTCACAAATAAAACTCAATTTATTAAACCAATTTGTTTAGCAGTTTTAGTTGTGTCACCAATATGGAAGGATAAATCAATATCTCACCTGTAACCATAGTAACATAGTTCATTGTCTTCGCAGTTATTGTTAATGGGATGGGTGTGTTTGGTGCAGGGATATCAGCTTCTCAGTATCAGACTGGAACTCACTATGAAGAAGTTGTAGACCCTCACGTTCAAATATGTCCAATTGGACATATAGCATAGTGGATAAAGGCGTTGAGTCAGGACAGTTCTAAGTGACAGTCATCTCTAGGCTGCAGGTTCAATACTGGTCAAGGGTGACAGTAACATAGAATAATAATTAACACAGCTTAACACCTGTGCCCCAGCTATGGTTAGCGGAATGAGAACAGGATACTCCCGTGGATTGAATAAAGAGCTGGGTTCAAAGTTCCGTGATGGCTCCCGATTATGACAAGAAGGTTCCCGAGTTCAAAAAGAAGGCTCCAGAGTCCGACAATAATGCACATCGGCCGAAACATTGTGCAGATAGCAATAAAGATGTTGACAATAGTCCGAATAATCCAAATAATACCAAATATGTTCAGTTTATTTATTTGCTTGAAAAGAAGCAAGGCGACTGCACTGAAGCTCCGTTCTGGTAAATATGATATTGGAAAGGCAATAAAGTACACCTTGATCTTCTTCCACAATACTGGATAACTGTTGGAGATTTTTGACAAGTGGTAGCTGGTGCGCCACTGTACGTGTTGTGTACAGGCATCAAGCAAACGTTCAGAATTTTGAAGCTGATTTCGGACTACGTAACAAAATTATGCATTCGTTTATAATTCTTCTCTATGTCTTATTCTGTATGAACTGCATATGTGTTCCTTTACCGTAGATTTATTATATATTTTATCATTTAAATCTTGTAAATAAAAATTATTTATTAACTGCTCCTAATGCCACCCAGTCCCCTCACCACCCCTTTTCCTTCATCAACCTCCCTACCATTTTTGCCTTTTCCAAGATCTTTCCACTGATCTCAGGGAGGTACCGTCTACCTTGGGAACCGCTGGGTTAATAATACCACTACAAGGATTGTTCTGGTAAAATAAACCATGAACTTTTATATATATATTTACAAACCCCTCCGCACGAGCAGGATGCGACACAAGGTCAATTTCTTAAGCGGAGTTCAGCAGGTTTGAATTCAGAGTTTTCCTTCTCCTAGACCGGTTGCCTAACCAAGGTTAAAGAGCCCAGTCTGCCCTACTATTTACCCATAGCTGGAGGGAGAGTAGGATTCATACCTTTCCCAAGGATATTAGCGCAAAATGAAATGCAATTACCACGTCCAGGATTTGAACTCGGGGTGACGAGTCCATTTCCCATGACTTTAACCATTACACCACGCGCTTCCATGAACTTTATAAGCCATTCAACGCAGTTGCCTAGTATCAATCATCCCAATAATACCAAGTACCCACATAGAAGGTATGCATATTTAACGTATTTCTTAAGCGAGATACTAGTTTAGGGAATAATCCATAACGCCCACAAATATTAGATTTAATTAATATTCGCCCTCAAATCGAACGATACAGATTTGGGTGGATTAGGTTGTCAAGCTACGTTTGTTTGTTTCTTTGGTTTTACTGTGAGATTTCTCATCAATCAAATATGGCTGAATCATGTGTCGGTTGTGCATCCAGTTCTTGTTTCAAGTGACTGATTCGCTCGAAAGCGAAACAATACTTCGTCTGGATTCTTTTCAAACGTCTTAATAATTAAAGCGAGACAAAAAAAGACTTGAAGAAATAGTTCTACCGTTTGAGATTAGCTTTCGTAAATTTGTAGAAAAGACACTAAATGTTATGAATATATATATATATATATATATATAATATAATATATATATATATATATATATATATATATATAATAATATGTATAAGTAAAATTGGCGGAGTGGCCCATAGTTGGTATCACCCGACAGCGAGGAGTTTATCCCCTTTTCCCAAGCGCTAGACCAGGAGTTTGTTTTTTTATGAGTTTTTTTTGTTTTTTTTGATGAGATTTTTTTTTGTTTTGCTGAGGGCCACACCTATTGTCAGTTCCCCACTTTACCGTACAGATCAGATGACTTAATCTAGGCTACTCATGTGCTTATTTGGTGGGGAGCGGTAGCGAACCCGAGTGCCCTACCGCTTGAGCTAAGCCGCTCTCTCTCTCTCTCTATATATATATATATATATTATATATATATATATATATATATATATAATCAATAGTAAAGGTATTATGTATGATTTGGACTCATAACTTAAAGTTTCATGGTTAGGCAATCCTCAGATGAGTCAAATGGTTGACGTCTTAAAAACCAGTAGTTTTTTAGCATTTATATAAACGTGAAGGGTTTTCACGCGATGATGCTAAAAATTGTTTTTTTAAACTGTGGCTTGTTTAACGTTTATGTGACTGGATCGTGATGTAATTCTATGACACAGTTTAAAAAAACATATGCTAAAAATTTTTTTTTTAACTGTGGCTTGTTTAATGTGACGTGACCGTTTCACGTGATAAGTTTATGACACAGTTTAAAAACATAATGCTAAAACATTGTTTTTTTAACTTGCTTTGTTTAACGTTTATTGACGTGGACCGTGTTCACGTGATGTAATGTTATGACACTTTTAAAAAACATAATGCTAAAAATTGTTTTTAACTGTGGCTTGTTTAACGTTTATGTGACGTGGACCGTGTTCACGTGATGTATGTTATGACACAGTTTTAAAAACATAATGCTAAACATTGTTTTTTAAACTTGTTTTGTTTAACGTTTATGTGACTGGACCTGTGTCACGTGATGTAATGTTATGACACAGTTTAAAACAAACTGTTTTTAGCATTAAATCATCAAATCGCGTGAAAACGCTTCACGTTTATATAAACGCTAAAAAAACTACTGGTTTTTAAGATCTCAACCATTTGACTCATCTGAAGATTGTATAACCATGAAACTTTAAGTTATGAGTCCTAATCATCCATAATACCATTACTATTGATTATAAATCTGCTCTGCTTTATTAGCATTGAGCACCTTTTCATGCCAATACTTTTCTCATTTATTCTCTATTCATTCTATACATTTCACTCCTTTCAGTTGACTCTTGTGCCTCCAGACGTACAGGTATATAGAACAATCATATATATATATATTATATATATATAATATATATATTATATATTTCCAAACTCCGATAGTATGAAAATAAACTCCCGACTTTATAGTCTGCAATTACACAATGCAAACTTTGGCCTAGAGAAAAACTATATAAAAAAAGAAAAGACCAAATCATTCACACCTTCTGAAAAAAATCAAATGATACTATAAAAATAGCCAAAAGAAAAACTATTATAAGAGTTGCCTGAGTTAAATATACTAAACAGCAAAATACAAAAGTAGAGCTAATAAATAATAATAAAGTAAGCCTAATGAGTTATATGCCTAGGTTTCTCCTAATTGGTCATCAATAATTTTGAATAATTAAATATTATAATATATATATATATATATATATATATATATATAAGATTTTTGGATGGTTTTTTTTTTTTTGCTTTTTTTTAGAAGCATTGTAGGATAAAGTTATATATATTATTTATTATTTTGCTTGAAGGCAAATTACAATGCGTATATCGCATAAAATCGATATTATAGAAATAATAATGACATGAATTTCGGTAAGAATTAGTCGTGTGTAGAACATCGTACAGACTGTTTCACTTATTTAAGTCTCATCGGCGATGTATACTAACGATTTCCTCCGACAGAAATCGAAACCGGGACTTAAAGAGTCTGTACGATGTAATATTACATATTATATTATATTAGTATATCATTTAAAAAGGCCGGTTTAGCTCAGTCTGTAGTGCGTTCGGCTAGGATTCACAAGATTCCTGTTTCGATACCGGCCCTCGCTAACACATCGTATGAGTAGCACAGGGACCTGTGAGTTAAAGTGAGGAGCTGATGGTAGGCGTGGCGCTCCACTTCAGATGCTAAAATAATCTCCTTGTCTAGCGCTAATGAAAAGGGAATAGACTCTAATTAGGACTGCACCTATCCTAGTAGTAACCACCCCAAGCGGGATTTAACATGTTTGAATTCAGAGTTTACCTTCTCCTAGACAGGTTGCCTAACCATGGTTAAAGAGCCCTACTATGTACCCATATCTGGAGGGAAAGTAGTTGGATTCATACATTTTCTAAGGGTATTAGCGCTATGTGGACTGTAGCTTCGTCCAGGATTTGAACTTGGATCGCGAGTCCATTTCCTACGACTCTAACCATTAGACCACGCGCCTCCAACTGAGTTAAAGAAAGAAAGAAAGAAAGAAAAAGAATTGAGCATGCTACAACAAAAGCTAAGAGAGAAAAGTGATAGATAATAAATAAATACATCGCATAAAGTATTTTGATCTAATTAAAAAGTATATAAAACATTTTATTATAAAACAATGTTTTCACTTTCGAAACTAATTGCTTCATGTGAATCAGCCATGTTGACTCCATTAAAGCTGACAAGTTCTTGATTCGATAAGAAAGTGTAAGACGAGCTTCTCTCAATACTCAACCGGAAACCGATCTTCTGTTTGACATGCGCATAGCGATTGACATGGCAATTAGTTCATCATGATTCGATTCCCTGATATTAATTGATCCCGGGTCAAAAGCCCTGATCGATATTTGATGCTCGACGGCATTTTGGACATTTCTCGATACGCATGACTTGCTAAATCTGCCAGACGGAGAGCCAAGCATGACAGCGCCACCCACCCGACGAGGAGGAGTTGCGATTTTCGATCAATAATAAAATCGATTATCAATAATTGAACATTGGTAGTTGGCAACGAACGAGTGTCAAAAATCACGAAATCCATCTTTCAGCATGCAAGGATATACATTACTATATATATATATATATATATATATATATATATATATACACGCACGCACACATATATATATATATATGCGTGCGTGTGCGTGTTTCTGTGTATGTGTGTCTTTATGTGCATTTATATATATATATATATATATATATATATTATATATATATATATATATGTTTGTATATTTCTCTGCTTGTCTGTACATATCTATGCGTGTATGTATATATGTGTGTCAGTATATGTGTGTAAATATATGTTTTGTATAAACATATATATGTGTGTGTGTTCCTGTGTGTGTATATGTATACATATGTGTGCATATGTGTATGTACGGCTTAGCTCAGTCGGTAGAGCGTTTGGCTAGAAACCACAAGGTTCCTAGTTCGATACCGGTCCCCGCCAACTCAGCGTATGAGTAGCACAGGGATCTGTGCGGTAAAGTAAGGAGCTGATGGAAGGTGTGGCGCTCCACCTCAGATGCTAAAAACAATCTCCTTGGTCTAGCGCTATTGAAAAGGAGATAGACTCCCTGGTTTCAAACTTTTTGGGACCGTTCCAAGTGCACCAACTACAATTGGTATCACTTTGACCTTCATATTCCATAGCTTTTTCAGTTATCTGGCAAGGTCCAGGTATTTGTCCATTATTATTATTATTATTACTATTATTATTATATCCTTTTTTCCAGTTCTTTTGGGACACCTGGGTTTAATGCTTAATGTTTGCCAAACAGGTTTCAACATGCGTTGACTTCTCTTTGTACACTCATGACATATAATTCTAGTTGATCAACGGTTCAGATAAGATCGCTTGCTGACTAAATGAAAACCTATCAAAACAAGTTGATGCTTTCTTTTGATATCTGAAAGACACAAAGAAACCTGTTACTAACCACCCACACTCAATCTGCAACCTGTTTTGATTTAGGGAGACCAGTTCAGTTCAAATTATAACTCTATATCATTTGCGACCCCTGCCTTACAACACTCGGCTAAATTCAAGAAATGGAAAACTAACTTATTGCCTGTTCGGCCATATAACACAACTGTCAAGAAATTTACCCTTCGGGTTAAGTGAAATATTCCACTAATGCCCTCGTATTTTGGCTTTTGCCGACCAGGTCGATCTTTGTCACTTTTTGATAGTGTTTTAGTCTCTTTGCTTACTTGTAATTTGTAATTCACCGTTTAATGTTAAACCCACAGGATTTCAATAAAGTACCATTCTCTTCAATTCAGCTCATGTTTCTTCTCAATATTGAGAAAGACATTAATCCATCTGTTCTTCACCTAAAACGACCTAAACAGAAAATATCAAATAGTTACCAGGGGACATATGGCCCCTGGTTGAGAATATATGTTCTTAATCCACATGTGATTATTCAGTGCCAACGACAAGAATTTTAATAACTTTGAATAGCCAGAGATTTGAACGATGACATGTCACCTGTCGATCACTCCCAAGCGAAGGTTCACCACGACTACTAGATTGACGTTGGTACATAATACTATGTCGCCTTTTTTATGTATGTTCCAAACACAAAGGATTATTCAAGTGTTGGTTTAGGTAGCTGGTGCCTTTGGATTGGAGCCGAGTTGTGTGTGTAGTCCAAAACCTGGATCTCATTGAGAATCTCTAGTCAACGAGACGCGAAGATAAGTAATGTAAGATTTCGATGGGTTGTTTCGTCCCCTGCACAACCCACACTACTAGCATTCATTTTTTCCTTCTTTGGAACGCATTCCTTCAGGGAGAAAAGAATGTGTACATACTTTTTCTTACACGTTTTCTCCTGTGTTGGGTGGAACATTACATATTTCCAGTTTTATTGATGTATTATTATTTTTATTTTCCAAGTGTCCCAGCTTTAAAACTGCCGTACAATTTGAGTGAAGATCCATGGATGGCAGCTCACAATTTCCTGCAGAACAAGGATCTTAGCCCAATGTTCCTTGATCAAGTGGCCAATTTTATTATCACCAACACAAAAGGAGCTCAATTACAACAAACAGGCAATTCAGCTTTTTGTGATCCGTTCACTGGTTGGTTAAGTTTATTTTCTATTTTAATTCTACTAGCAAAATAAAAAAACTCCTCCGGGCGATGTAAAAATAGATTTTTGAAACATATTGCCTGAGGGGTGGGAGTAAAAAATTCAATATCAGCGAGTTTGTACCCTAAGTAAGTAAAATCATCAAATTCATTAATAGTCATTAAAAATAAAACAATTTGAAATGTAAACTTTAAATATGTATTAAAATAAAACAAACTATATATAGATATATAATACTAGTCATGTATTTATTAAAACTTGTTTTAAAAAACAATGAGGACTGTCTAATGTTGCATGTTCAAATTTTGAGTGTATTTATTTTATGTTATGAAGATTTCGGATAATGTGACATAAGCAGTGACGTAATTTTTGTTACAGACAAAAACCGGAAGCGAATCTCCATTATTAATTTTTCATTTTTTTATTTACTCAATCTAATACTAGTTCACGTAACTTATAACGTGGCCAATAAAATAAATATCTTTTTAGGTAAACAGAAGTATGTATTTCAATTCGAATGGGACAAACGTGTTCTTTTGGTAAATAGTAGGATAGACTGAGTCTTTTAGCTTTAGTTAGGCAGCTAGTCTATGAGAAGGAAATTTTAAAACTCAAATCAGCTCCAGTTCAGCTCACGTTTCTTCTCGCAATTTAGAATTACACTAATCCAACCGATTAGGCAATCAGTCTACGAGAAGGAAAAATCAGAATTCAAAACAACTCACGTTTCTTCTCACTATTGGGAGAGGCATTAATCCATACGTTCTCCTCACTCAAAAAACTATGGGTAAATAATAGGGCAGACTGGGTCCATTAGATTTGATTTGGCAACCAGTCTAGGAGAAGGGATAATCTGAATTCAAATCAGCTTTAGTTGTGCTCATGTTTCTTCCCTGTGTTGGGAAAGGCATTAATCTGTCTGTTCTCCCTCACCACACCTAGGTATGAGTAAATAGTAAGGCGCTTTGGTTACGTAACCATTCGAAGAGAAGGAAAATTCTGAATTCAGGCCAGCTTCAAGTGTGCTCAGCTTTCTTCACTAGCTTTGATTAGGCAACCACTCTAGGAGAAGGAATAATCCAAGTTAAAATCAGATTTAGTCGTGCTCACCTTTCTTCACCCTGTTGGGAAATACATTAATCTATCTGTTCTCCCCACCCACACAGGTATGGGTAAATGGTAGAGAAAGCTGGGTCCTTTCGCTTTGCTTACGTAACCAGTCTAAGAGAAGGGAAAATCTGAATTCAAATCAGCTTCAGTTCAGCTCACCTTTCTTCTCACTATTGGGAAAAACATTCATCTATCTGTTCTCCCCAACCCAATAAATATGGGTAAATAGTAGGACAGACTGGGTCTTTTAGCTTTGGTTAGGCAACCATTCTAAGAGAAGGAAAATCAGAGGAGAGAATCGAACCAGACCACGAGACCACCCAGACAATAGCATTGTTAAGATCAGTATACTCAAAAGAGTCCTGAAGGAGACTTGATGTTGACTCCAGTGAAAGACCACTTTATTAGCGAGAGAGAGAGAGAGAGAGAGAGAGAGAGAGAGAGAGAGAGAGAGAGTCAAAGGAGTCCGTGCTGTTAGCACGCCTTGGTGATAACGATGACTTTGTTATAGCCATAATTTTAATTAAAACAATTTTGGAATATTAAAGCATCCATTGGTGGCAAATGAACTCAAGAATCTTTTTATTTCATATATATATATATATATATATATATATATATAGAGAGAGAGAGAGAGAGAGAGAGAGAGAGAGAGAGAGAGAGAGATCAAGGCGCCACGCCAAGTAAGATACATGAATAATCCAATTATACAAATGTTTATCGGACGTTCACAAATTTATTCATATTCTTCGTGAAAGTCATTAATAATTAAACTGGATTTTGACTCCCTTATGCACCAGATCATCGGCGTTTATCTGGACGGTCACTTTGATCGCTGGTTTTATGATCTTTACCAAGACTCCGTTGAGTCGATAAGAGTTGCCATGGTCTGCAAGGCAACGTTAAACTCTTTCGTTCTTTGACTTTCTGATTTCTTGATGCTTTCGTTCGTCTCGTTGTTAATCTCATCTTCTCTGATATTTGACCTTCGCGAAACTTTAAAAGAGTTTTTAATAAACTAGACGCCTTAAAATGCATCCAAGTCAAATGAAATAAGAGTTCAATATTTGAAACTATTGAAGATATTCATATCATCGTGACATCATTCAATTTTCAAAGCGAATTCGTTTTATATATTAAACCATGGTATTTTCGAGATAGATAAATAGATAGATATAATAAGCAAACTGAGTGACTGATAGATGTAGACGGAGTAATAACCAAACATGAACGTGGATACACAAAGGAAAGTGTTTGCGTTTGTGAATGAGCGCGTGAGTGCGTGTACGTATTTATGTTTATACATATGTATATATGAGAAGTAAATAAACAAACAATGTGTTTTGATATGGCTTTTTTTAGCCGACAATTTTTGGGAGAATGTGTGCTTAATTGAAGTCGAACCTAATTTTGAAAATTAATTAATTAATAATTAATTAATTAGGCGGGCATACCTATTCAAATGTAAGGCTAAACAAATCGAGAAAAATCAATCTGTATGTACATTTCGGCCTATTAGGCCTCATCAGCAGAGCTATAGATAGGAAGACCGCCTTGTGCGTGATTCGAACCCTGACTGTCAAGTTGACAGGCGGGGACCGTAACCCCTACACCAACCGGACTTCCTAGATTTTTTGTTTTGTTTAGAAGTAGGTTATATTCCTCTTATAGGGACTTTTACTACACGACAGTATGAGAAGTAAATAAATAAACAATATGTATATATATACGTAAATTATATATTTATGTGTGTAGGGGGTGTCTTAAAAATAAAAAGCATTCCTTTTGACTAACATGTCATTTGGTTATGTTCGATTCCAAGCGCTGCAACACTGAAAAAACATTGAAAAATAAACCTCGTCCAGTCGAGTATCTTGATCAGCCTATGAACTTTTGATGAAACTTGAAAATTATAAAGAAGAAATATTCTGTGATCTTTAACAAGACCTGCTTAAACAGTAAATTGTCAAAATGCACAATATATATATATATATATATATATATATATATATATATATATATATATATATGTAACCAGTCTAGGAGAGGGATAACTCTGAATTCAAAATTCCTGAGGTCGGTAGTTGATTGGGTTCGTGGCATTCCTTGATGCACCAATTCTTTCCTATCGACTGTACCAAAAAGTGCGGAATGGTCTTACACAAGCCTTCACCACTATAAACAAATCACTGTGTTGGTTGTTCATTTAATGAACACTCATCCGTCGAAAATCGACGAGAGAATCCATATATATATATATATATATATATGTATGTATATGAATATATATATATATATATATATATATATATATATATATATATATATATATATATATATGTTGTAAGGGTTTCGCGAATTATTTATACTAATTGTTTACTTGATGTAAATTTTTTTGTGAGTTGGTGGATTTTAATAGGAAGATGGTTGGTATGTTGAAAATAATTTACTAATGATTACTATAGAGAGAGAGGCGGGATCAAGAAATTTAATAATATTTGAAAGTCCTAAGCAAACGAAATTAAACAGGCTTTGTATACTAAAATATTGAAATTTAAACAAAAAAAAACTCAATTAGATGTTGAAATTATGACCGATCACACAAACCTCACATCTTGTTCACTATGTTCGGGCCTATTCTAACACACAAAATGAATGTCATTTTTACCCCTGAAAAAAAATCTGAAATTTAAACTTTGTCTTTACACATTTTGTTTAAATTAAATGAGATAATTTGAACGAAAATTGGCTTCATTATTAGACTAAAAAAGGATGTCAATTTTGGGGAACATTCAATGTATATATATATATATATATATATATATATATATATATATATATATATATATATATATACGAGAGTGAGTCAAAAGGGAATACTATTTTGTTTATGACAGGTATAATTACCAACACAGGAACATGAATCATACATCAAAATTAAGGTGAGCCTCTGTGGATTACATATTTACTCCTCCACATACTCACCGTTTCTGTCAATAGCAATGTTCCACCTTCGAATGAGAACATGTATCCCTGTCCCGTAAAATTCTGTTCTTTGAGCCACTTCTTCATTACAGATTTCACTCCCTCGTCACTGGAATGTTAGCCTCTCAAACCCTCTTTCATAGGGTCGAAGATATGATAGTCTGAAAGCGTTAAATCTGGTGAGTATGGACGATGCGGTAAAGTTGTCCCTTGTCCTGATGCTTGTGTGTGATCGAGCCTTGTCATGCAGAAGGAGGACATTGACGATTGGCAAGTTGGGTCTTACTCATCTGATTCTTGCTCTGAGCCTCTTTAGAGTCTCAATGTAGGCCATAGTTGTTTTTTTTTTAAACTTCACATGAAATAAAGAAAATGGCATTACTTTTTGACAAACCCTCGTATATATGAATTTGTCTTAGTGTTGTATACTCTCTTTATTTCTATTATTCTTCTGCTTATCTTTGGTATCTTACGTTCTTCTTCTAGCGTCTGGACTTCGTCTTGGGGACTTCGTGTCTGGTCTTCCATTGGGGATTTCTCTTTATCAGAAGCCCTGTGTCATTGGTAGTTTTTAGATAATAACCCAAGACTTCGATTTGCTTTAGATCATATTTTATTCCGAAATCACCACCAGACTACCTGCGCAGATTGAGTCGGTCGTGCGCTTAATACGACTTATCACCTTCGTGGTTTGGCAGATGCTGAACTAAACTCTCTTTCTAATCTAAACCGGAAGGATCTTCTCCACCGATTCTCACGATATCCCCCAGAAGGAGGATCAGACTGAAGTCAAGCCGAGTCACTCAATCCTTCAAAGCCACCGGCTGCAAATTATAACAGCATTTTGGTTTCTACGGTAATGGTACATAAGTGTTAGGATCTAACAATGATGTAATATTAGGTGGTGAAGTTGAAGTTAAAACGTTTCGGTTTTTATCAAACCTTCATCAGAACATTAGGACGGAGAAAAATGTCTGATGGATTTTTTTTTAAATAATGGGAGATGAAAAAGTGTTTAAGAGAAAAGATCATAAACGTTTGGGAGCGTTCCTTTTTTTAAATATCCCAAAAATTCAGACAAATAATATTTTTCATCTTTTAATCTATATTATCTCTTTAATAGATACGTCACATATTTCGAACGTCCTCACTTGTACCTATCACGTCACAAGTTCTTAAAAAAAAAAGAAGGAACGCTGAACAACGGTTATGAATTTTCTCTCTATAAACTTCCTCATCTCTTATTATTTTTTTTTAAATCCGTCATTGTTCAGATAACACTTTTTTCATCTTATTCTCTTGATGAAGGTTTAATAAAAAAAAACGAAACGTTTTAACGTCGACTTTAACATCTAGAAAAATTCTTTTTTTTTTTTGGAATACCTTGTTTTTCTAAATGCTACATACTGTCGGATTTATTTCCATATTTTACTCATACATACATTTCCATATTTACTCATATATATATATATATATGTGTGTGTGTGTGTGTGTGTGTGAGGGAGAGAGAGAGAGAGAGAGAGAGAGTGTGTGTGTGTGTGTGTGTGTGTGTGTGTGTGTGCTATGCTTTAAGTATGCGTTGTGATTCTTCGGGTATTTAATGACGAGGTGAGAATGTAGGCGTTTTATTTTTAGCGAATACAAGCACCAAGCTATTTTCAATGACATATGTGGCCTTATCTTAACGAAGCCTTTCCAGGCAGATGAATTTGACAAGGAGATAGTGTTGAATATACAGTGTTTACCGGATTGAACACCACAACCTTTGACTCTTACGCTTGTATAATTATGGATTGCAGGCGGAGGAATTGTCGCCTAGTTACAAGAGAGATACGTTAATGTTTCTACCTCATTCCTCCTCCTCCGATGACGACGACGACACAAGCTGTGCGTCGGTGCTCACAGTCTAGTAAAAATAAACGCATAATCATATATTGCGATTCCTTTTATTATTTCTTGTAACATGTATTCTTTGTACTGGGGATATCTAATTAACCTGAGAGCAATAATAAGCTACTAATAAAAAAGAAACTGTCATGCATTCTAAGAATATATATATATATTTTGGGGGAGATTATGTGCTTAATTGAAGTCATACCTAATTTGTTAATTAATTAATTATAATTAAATGAATTAGGCGTGCATATCGGTTTAAACGTAAAGCGTAAACAAATCGAGAAAAGTCTATCTTTTATGTACATTTCAGCCTATTAGGCCTCATCAGCAAAGCTATAGACAGGGCAGTGCTGTGTGCGTGATTCGAACGCTACCTGTCAGGCTGACAGGCGGACACTCTAACCATTACACTAGCTGGCTTCCCCAGAATTAGTTAGTGTCCGCCTGTCAGCCTGACAGGTAGCGATCGAATCACGCACAAAGCACTGCCCTGTCTATAGCTCTACTGATGAGGCCTAATAGGTTGAAATGTACATACAGAGAGACTTTTTCTCGATTTGTTTACGCTTTACGTTTAAACCGATATGCACGCCTAATTCATTTAATTATAATTAATTAATTAATTAACAAATTAGGTATGAATTCAGTTAAGCACATAATCTCTCAAAAAATTGTCGGCTATCGCATTTCAAACACATTATTTGTCCACTTCATATATATATATATATATATATATATATATATATATATATATATATATATATATATATATATATGAGGAAGAATGAACAAAGAAAAGAAAGTACAGAATGAATAATAAAAGATGAATTTAATCAATATCACTTACACATGTGTTTCGGTCAGTTTATCCTTGTGTACACGATTCAAACTATTATTATCATTAAATAAACAAATGAAATGAAATAATAATAATAGAAATTTATTTGTTTATTTAATGATAATAATAGTTTGAATCGTGTACACAAGGATAAACTGACCGAAACACATGTGTAAGTGATATTGATTAAATTCATCTTTTATTATTCCATTCTGTACTTTCTTTTCTTTATTCATTCTTCTTCATATTGTCGGATCCAATTCCAATTCCATTTTTACATATATATATATATATATATGTGTGTGTGTGTGTGTGTGTGTGTGTTGATGGAGTCCACATATGCTTCTTTGTCGGTATATGTGTTGGGAAAAAAAACCTTAGAGAAAGACGTAGGCACCTCGAAATATTAAGAAAATAAACAAGAATAAGAACACAATATTCAACATTTTTATTCTAATTTTTACTATTTTCCATGCTTCTAAGACACAAAAGAATCTTTCCAAATGCATATATATATATACATATATATACATACACACATTCATATATATATATATATGTGTGTGTGTGTGTGTGTGTGTGTGTAATTGTAGAAAAAATACGGATCTACCACGGTTTCGATCTATACAATCTCATCAGGACCCTACCTTATATTTGACTAAGTTGATGTTTTTACTTAGTTGAACTGAGATAAACGTATTTTCCAATAGTGACGTTGAATGCTATGTACTTCATATGCTTTCTCTATAATTTTCATTGCCTCGTTGGACTTCTTCTGTTCGTTTATTTATTTCTTAAAATATAATTAGAATTATACACTTAGATTTTAACTGTTTACACTAGTTATTATTGTAATTAGAATTAATTTAAAAACAATACAGCGATGAGAGCTAGAAAAGATCGTGGGTGAGCTTTTAGCGTAACGGGTATCATCGTAGAAAATGGAGCCGAGGGTGTTGGGTAAATACATACATACGTTTTTAATGGAGTACAGTTCCTTATAGAAATAAAGATGACAACTTTAGTAATATATATATGGCATACCAACCTGTCTCGGGTTATTTAATACTTAGATATTAGTGAATTGCGTTAATTGTACATTTATATTTACATTTTTTGTTTAACTGTTTCTTTAAAAAATTTTTGCGCACAATTATGATATCAAGTATTCCTATATAATCCATATAGTATTTTTCTGTCTGTAACCGAAAATTTTACGCTGCTTACGTCACTGTCACTTCAGGTTTTAAGCAAGTTTATTAATGAATATGTAATTTATAGTCAATATAATTACTACATAAAATAATGAACAGCGTTGATTTATAAATATACTCAGAAGTACGTAACAAAAGATGGTCTACAGTGATTTTAAGATAAGTTTTATTAATTATATGTACGGTATTATTAATTTATGTATAGTTTGTTTTGTTTCAATATATATTAAAGTTATTTAATGTATAGAGTTTAACGAGAAAATTATCAACAAACAAGAAATTTCACATTAACTTTCACATACCTTAAATTTTAACATACTTTTTGTATCCAATTGTATACCCTGTTTGATTCTTCGCACATCTTAAATAAACTTTTGCGTAATTTAACATCAAGACATTTTTTAAGTAAATATCTATTACATAAAAATTAAAATATTTAGATTTTGAAATTAAAATATTAAGATATAAAGTCGCTTGGTTTGAGAGAAAAAAACAACAAAAAAAAAAAAAATGGTATGATTCAACCGGAAGTGATTTCGTTCACATCTATTTTTAATGGAAAAAATACGGTTTAATTTTATTTGCTATTATTATTAGCTTTTTAATTTTAATTTATATACAGAAAAAAATACACATTCAAGTTTAATTTTCAAGGCATTACGTTAGATGTTAGTTTAAGTTAGTTTACTAAAGTAAGTATCTAATTTTAGTTTATATAATTTTCATTTTGTTCTTTGATAAATAAATGCTTACTTTTTAATATGAAATTTCTTAAATCTCTAAGAAAATATATTAAGAACGTAACAACTACAAACCTTTTTTTTATATCAATTTTATTTATCGAGAAAAATCTTTAAAGAATTTATTTTTCGACAGAATTGAACTGAATAGAATTTAGTTTATTGAATTTTAACTCCCACCCTCCTCAGGCAATATTTTTTCAAAAAATTATTTTTACATCACCTGGAGGGTGTTTTTTTTATTTTGCTAGTACAAATAATATTGGTTTCAAATATTTCGATTTAACACAAATAATTTCAAGTAATTATTTTGGTTTAATAATATTTATTTATTTGGATACATTTATATGGTTTCAACTGACTCTTCAAAATCCTGGGTTAAATAGTACCACAACCGTTCTTCTACAAGGATGGATTAGGCATTTAATAACCCTTGAAGTTTGATATGTCATTAACCAAAGAGAACAAATCTAACTATCCATATTTATTAAACAATTATAGTTTCAAGTAAGTATTCGCAATACAAATAATCTAAAGTTATATGACATCAAGTATTACTATCTAATACGAATAATTTTAAATATATATATTTGACCCATAGATGCAGCCCTTAGAGGTGCTACCACTCTGAGTCTGAGTAGACCAGAGTAAAGTGTCGTCGGGGCGGCCTAAAGTCGGTATCAGCCAGTCACGAGGGAGTCTATCCCCTTTCCAATAGCGCTAGACCAAGGAGATTGTTTTGGCGTCTGGGGTGGAGCGCCACACCTACCATCAGCTTCTTACTTTACCGCACAGATCCCTGTGCTACTCATAGGCTGAGTTGGCGAGGACCGGTATCGAACTAGGAACCTTGTGGTTTCTAACCGAACGCTCTACCGACTGAGCTAACCCGGCCCATTTGAAGGGGTATTTCCCACTCGCCAGATCTTCAGAATTCCATCAAATGTAGTTATTCAATTAATTTAATGCTTACTTCAATAAATATGACATTCATTAAATCTCTAAGAAAATGATACTCATGAAAATTCTTTTTTAGCGGGGGGGGGGTCTTACGCCTCTGCAGGGTGATATAGTCTGCGTCATCATGACGGTTGGATAAATTTGATATATTAAACAGGCTCATCATTTCTTAAATTCGTTCATCTAGCGGGAACCGGTGCCTTCAGGGTGACTTGACCATAATAATACCGATGGAAGAAGGTGGACTATGTTGAAAAATAAAACTCATTTGGTAAATTCCATTAGAGTATCTTGATCAGATTATGAATTTTTCAGCCGAGCCTTAGATTACTGCTGCCCCATAGTAGTTGGCACATTGATTACATGGAATATATATATATATATATATATATAGTCATCCACAGACACCATGTTTCGATGTATCACGTCTCCTCAGTGTGGCTAGACATTTGTAAGCTACCTACAACCGGGATAGAAATCCAATATATATATATTTTGGAGGATATGTGCTTAATTGAAGTCATACCTAATTCTTGAAAATTAATTAGTTAATAATTAATGAATTTAGGCGGGCATATATGTTCAAATGTAAGGCTAAACAGATCGAGAAAATGTCAATCCCTGAATGTACATTTCGACCTATTAGGTCTCATCAGCAAGGTTATAGACATGGGAGACTGCTCCGTGTGTGACTCGAAACCTCGACTGTCAAGCTGACAGGCGGAGATTCTAACCACTACACCAGCTTGCCAATCCCAAATTTTTTGTCAGTGTTTATTTACGTACTTTCATACTGTCGTGTAGGAAGTCAATAAAAAGTAGAATATAAATAAGTTCAAAATGGACGAAAAATTTGCTGGTGTAGTGATTAGAATCTCGCCTGTCAGCTTGACAGTCGAGGTTTCGAGTCACACACGGAGCAGTCTCCCATGTCTATAACCTTGCTGATGAGACCTAATAGGTCGAAATGTACATTCAGGGATTGACATTCATTAATTATTAACTAATTAATTTTCAAAAATTAGGTATGACTTCAATTAAGCACATATCCTCCAAAAACGGTCGGCTAAAAGCCATATCAAATAAACACAGTGTTTATTTACGTACTTTCATATATATATATATATATATATATATATATATATATATATATTCCAATTCTGGAGCTCGGAGTGGTAGTACTTATTAGGTTTCCATCTATGGGCTAAATAGTTGGGGGGTTTTAAATGAGTTTAAAAAATGTTATTCGTCATATAGTGGTTGATTGATATCAACTTGTCTGTTTATTAATTTCCAGAAAATTTTGTCGGGTGCTTTTTTTGAGAAGGAGGGGAAGGAACTTCTAAAATTTACTAGGGGCTCCATTATTATAACCTTGCACCAGACTAACCATAGATTGATACATATCTACCAAAGAATCTCTTATGTTGGCATTCTTGGAATGTCTAGCGAGCATATCTGAATCTTTCGCTTTGGCGCCAAGAATCGATATTCTGAACCGACTGTTCCATTGCGATAAGAGATTCCTTCGGTGACATACGCTAATGTCGGTGATAATTACTCGACTATTTCTAATGTGATTTCGCGTTTTAACAAATTCCCGTCCGGAGGAACTTAATATCTATAATTGCCATATTTACTCGTGTATAATGCGAGAAAAAAAACTGGGTCAATGTTTTTCTCGATGACATTACAATCGAGTGTAAGAAAAAAAAGCCTGATACCATCTTCGATGTCCAGTGATAAATAAATAATGATTGTCTATCGATTTTGACCATCAAATAAACCTAACGTTATCAAATTAACCTTACAGGTGATTTTCTTACAGTAGTGAAGACCTATTTAGAGTCAGCCAAACGAATAAGACGAAATGGCTGCCCTGTCGGTTGGGGCTGTAGAATATACCGACTGAACCTCTGCAGGGAGGTAAATTCCTTCAAATAGAGTCACGTGTTGACCGTGGGTGGCAACCGTAATTCTTAAGGACGGTATCCTGGTGGCTGAGCAGTCTATGATACTCAACTTTGACTCTTACTTAAGCAAGACGGGTGGTCACATCAAGTCTTAGCACATATATGATTGTCCCGACCCTATTGCCCTTTGGCAAACCCCAACCTTTTTATCGTATATATACCAGAAGGCGGTGGTTGGAGGTCTTAGTGTTATTTATTGTCAAATCCAACAGTTACTGAAAGTCTGTAACCAAAACGACCCTAATTTTTAGCCACAAAAAAAGATGTTTTTATTATCCAGGGTGAGTCAAAATGATCTGATACATTTGTAATTTTAATAAAAGCAAAATACAATAAGTAATAATTTTTTTTCCAAATGTACATATAATGCCATTTTATTTTATTTCGTTTCAGATTACCCATATGGATTGGACAGGCGAGCATAGCATTGTGGAAACGTTTATCAATATATAAGATCATTTTGCCTCACCTGCATATTACATGCAATAAACTAAGATATGTTTTCTGTTCATGAAGATATCTTGTAAAATGAATGATCAAAATTGGTTTAAGTAGTTGAGTATATATATATATATATATATATATATATATATATATATATATATTATAAATTTGCTCTACTTTGTATTGAGCACTTTGTATTTGTATTTGTTTTAATCGCGGACTTAACCCTGGATTCTGTGCACCTGCAACGATCGTGCTATTCACCGGTAAGCCACCTTTTATATATAATATATATATATATATATATATATATGAGTAAGAAAAGGTGAATGAAATTGCATATATATATATATATATATATATATATATATATATATATATATAATTAAAAGAAAGGAAATTAATCCGACAATATGAGTAAGAAAAGGTGGAATGAAAACATCACACAATGCTGTTAAAGAAGAGCATTGTGTGATGTTTTCATTCCACCTTTTCTTACTCATATTGTCGGATTAATTTCCTTTCTTTTAACTTATATATATATATATATTATATATATATATGCAATTTCATTTACTTATTTATATATATATATAATTTCATTTACTTATATATAATATATATATATTATATATATATATATATATATATATAAGTAAATGAAATATATATAATATAAATAAGTAAATGAAATTGCATATATATATATATATATATATATATATATAATATATATATATATATATAAGTTAAAAGAAAGGAAATTAATCCGACAATATGAGTAAGAAAAGGTGGAATGAAAACATCACACAATGCTCTTTTTAACAGCATTGTGTGATGTTTTCATTCCACCTTTTCTTACTCATATTGTCGGATTAATTTCCTTTCTTTTAACTTATATATATATATATATATATATATATATATATATATATATTATATATATATATATATATATATAT
This sequence comes from Doryteuthis pealeii, assembly GCA_023376005.1. NCBI lineage: Eukaryota > Metazoa > Mollusca > Cephalopoda > Myopsida > Loliginidae > Doryteuthis > Doryteuthis pealeii. The sequence continues at coordinate 79,925,943 of CM042145.1, forward strand.
ATGCAATTTCATTTTTGGGCACAGATTTTCAATGCTGTAGAGTAATAAATAATACCTAATAATATATGTCTTGATTGAATAATATTCCACTATAAAAATTCTGGCACCTTTGCTTAAGAAGAAAATTCAATTTTTTATTAAAAAAATTCCTTTTGTATTCTGAAAAAAATTAATGAATGGAACGTTATTTCTTTTTATCAAAAAGTACAAAAAAATCTCGATACTTTTATATATCAATATATTAATTAGATATTATATATATATATTAAATATGAATATATAGAATAACGTGTACGTTTGATGGCTCTAAATTCCCTTCTTTGATGGACAAAGAACTTTTCAAAACCCTGCAGTATGTATTTACATAAACCCCTTCAGCACGGGCAGGATGTGATACAAGATCAACTTTTAAGCGGAATAAAGCTCAATTTTTCTTCTTCTAGACTAGTTGCCTAACCAAGGGTAAAGAACCAAGTAACTGCCCTACAATTTACCCATAGGTGGGGAGTGGAAGTGATGGATTCATATATTATCCAAGGACGTTAGCGCAAAGATAAACGTACACAGCCTCGTTCAGGGTTTGAAGTCGGGTCACCGCTTCTATTTTCTTCGTTGCATAAAACGCGCCTCTCCGGTTAGATAGGAATATTTGATAACATATAAT
>CM042145.1:79931606-79939796 GCA_023376005.1 Doryteuthis pealeii
GTTCAAGATCACACGCAGAATTTCTGTGCAGCTCCCATCTAGCCTATTCTCCTGGTGCCTCGACAAGGTCCAAGTGGTGCACACATACAGTAGCACTGATACCACCACGGCTTAGAAGAATTGTCGCTTTAACCTGTCGGTGAGATCTGATGTCCATACTGAAAGATAAAGTCTTTTACAGTGCAGACCGTCATCATCAGACAGTAACAAAGGAAACAATTTGTTCAGTATGATAATAATAATTTGCGTAGTCACGGTTAAATCACTGTTTGAAGTAAGATCACCGAAGTTAAGTAGCGTAGAGTGTTTTTTTTTTTTCTTAGCCTAAATGGTTTACTGTTTAAGAACAGCGTGAATCGTAAGCAATTTGAAGTCTGTGTGAGAGAGTCAGAAAAACTTAGTAAATCTCAAAGACTGTAAGCATTGCTACGCATGGTGTTATTTGACTGTGAAAACGAGCACTGCTGTCTTTTAAATCATTTAAATAACTGGATTCTAAGTCTTGTAAAAGAGATCAGTGGAATCAATGTTAAATTTTGATTTCTTTTGCATCGGTGTCAATCTCTGTCTGTCTGTCTGTCTGTCTGTCTGTCTCTCTCTCTCTCTCTCTCTCTCTCTCTCTCTTTTCCCCGTCTCTGTCTCTCTATCTCCCTTTCTCTCCTTCTCTCTCTCCCTCCTCCTCTCTCTCTCTCTCTTCCCCGTCTCTGTCTCTCTGTCGCCCTTTCTCTATCTCCTTCTCTCTCTCTCTCTCTCTCTCTCTCTCTCTCTCTCTCTCTCTCTCTCTCTATCTATCTATCTATCTATCTCCTTCTCTGTCTGTCTGTCCGTCTGTCTCTCTCTCTCTCTCTAAAAAAAAAAATTGATATGTCTTCTCTCTTTTTCTATAGTGTTTTCTTTTATGTCTACTATCCCCCTCTCTCTCTCTCTCTCTCTCTCTCTCTCTCTCTCTCTCTCTCTCTCTCTCTCTCTCTTCCCGTCTCTGTCTTTCTGTCTCCCTTTCTCTATCTCCTTCTCTGTCTGTCTGTCTGTCTGTCTGTCTGTCTGTCTCTCTCTCTCTCTCTCTCTCTCTCCATAAACCTTTCCAACAAACTCAAGCATCTCCTCCAACCGAGCATGTTTTGCCATGATCAGATGATGAATCCACAGAACAATCATTGGCTTGCTTTGTCCCCCCCCCGCCCTCAACAAATGTATTCATAGTAAAGAAAATCAAACACCCAGTCCACATTATGGTGTTTAGCGTGGTCATTAGCAATAGTGATGTTATGCTTAATCCTATTCCCACGTGGCCTCAGACTAAACAAGGAAGCCTGCATCAATTATCTGTAGGAAGTAGTGCTGCCTTGGATGAAGAGGGTGGCTACTGGAAGACCCAACGTCTGACAATAGGACTCTGCGTCATGTGACACAAGCAGGAGAACCTAGTGTTGGCTGTGAGAAATTTTCTACGACCACATTATCATAACATCTGTCCGCCTAACACTGTAGATTGCAATAAATATATTTTATTTACTTATTTTAATATTCACTTCAATGTTTATATTATAAAAGTTTTTATTTTGTGAGAATGTTTAGTTTTAAAGTGGGGGTTCGTTTTTACACTTCAACTTTTTACTCGTAAATTCCTATCATAAAATGCCCAAGCCTAATTTTATGGTAGGAATTTACGAGTAGAAAGTTGAATATTACCTTTTGTTGTTGTTATTTCTTTTCTTTTTGGCTTTGGTACTCTAAAATAAAAATGTCAGATTTTAATCATCTATAATAGGATATTTCTTTCCTTTCATTTCTTACTTTATCTTTGTTTTACTTTCTTTTATTTAACTAGTACAAATAATAATAAAAACCTCCGGCGATGTAAAAATAGATTTTTGAAACATATTGCCTGAGGGGTGGGAGTTAAAAAATTCAATGTCAGCAAGTTTGTACCCTATGTAAGTAAAATCATCAAATTCATTAAAGGATTAAAAAATAAAACAATTTGAAATGTAATCTTTAAATATGTATTAAAATAAAACAAACTATATATATATAGATATTATCGGTCCCCGTCAACTCAGCGTATGAGTAGCACAGGGATCTGTGCGGTAAAATAAGGAGCTGATGGTAGGTGATGCTAAAACAATCTCCTTGGTCTAGCGCTATTGAAAAGGGGATAGACTCCCTCGCTGACTCGCTGATACCGACTTTAGGCCGCCCCGTCGACTTTTTACTTTTACTTATATATAGATATATAATACCAGATATGTATTTATTAAAACTTGTTTTAAAAAACAATGAGGACTGTCTAATGTTGCATGTTCAAATTTTGAAAATGTTATGAAGATTTATGGTAATGTGACGTAACCAGTGACGTAATTTTTGTTACAGACAAAAACCGGAAGCGAATCTCCATTATTAATAGATATGTATTTATTTTGATCTTTCTTTGTTAATATCTTTTTTTTCCAATTTCCCTTTGTTTTTGTTTTTTTCTTTGTCTTTTTTTTCTTTCTTTTTTCGTCACCCTGTCCTTGTGAGTTTTTTTCTTTCTGGATTTGCTTTTTATTAACCAAATTTTTTTTCATTTACCCATTCTTTTCACTTTCTTTTCTTCTCTTTTCTTTCTTTATTGTCTTATATTCATTCATTTATTTCCCTTTCTTGGTTTTAATTTGAATACCTTCGTATTCATCTTTATTTTTTTATTTTCAGTTTTTTCTTTCATTACATTTTTATTTACTTTCTTTTTTCTTCCCTCATTCCCTTCATTCTTTCCTATCCCTTCCTATAAGTATTCTTTTTTTTTTTTTCATTCATTACCATCCCTTCCTTGATTTCTTCTTTCCTTTTCCTTCACTTCCTACTTTTCTTTCATTTATTCTTTTTCACTGCGAGAAACCAACACAACTCCGTGGAACATCAAAGATGAACCGAAGTCAAGGGTAACGGCAACATTTACCAATTCAAGGATTTGGCTGTAGAGGAGACGCGCTTAGCGTAACGGTTATCGTTGAAGGAAATGGAATCGGCGTGCAAATTCTGGACGAGGCTGTTTGCGTTTCTCTTTGCGATCATACCTTAGAAAAGGCATGAATCCATATACCTCTTTCTTATCTATAGGTAAATAGTTCGGCAGTCTACGAAAAAGGAAAATTCTAAATCCAAACCAGCTTTACTCCGATTAAAAATTGACTTTAAGTCACATCCTACCGTGGCAGAGGGGTTGGGTAGATACAATAATTCGGTTATATTTCTTTTCTCCCCCCGCAAGAGGTCCTGAAAATCGTCTGGAGGGTGTGATTGAAAAGTGCGATTCATTAGAATAAATTTAATCTATAGTATTTCAAGATATTTTCATATCATTTTGATAAGGTGAGATGTTCGTGTTATTTTAATTTTTGCGTATATTAGACCACAATCTACCCCATTGTACGACACACGCACACAGACGTTCGTGCAGACATACACACTCATATATATATATTATATATATATATATATATATATACATATATATTATATATATATATATATATATATATATATATAATATATATATGAGAAGTAAATACACAAGCGATGTGTTTTGATATGGCTTTTTTTTTTTAGCCGACAATTTTTGGGAGAATATGTGCCTAATTGAAGTCGTACCTAATTTTGAAAGTTAATTAATTAATTAGGCAGACATACCTATTTAAATGTAAGGCTAAACAAATCGAGAAAAATCCTTCTCTGTATGTACATTTCGGCCTATTAGGCCTCATCAGCAGAGCTATAGATAGAAAGACCGCCTTGTGCGGATTCGAACCTTGACTGTCAAGCTGACAGGCGAAGACCGTAACCCCTACACCAACCGGACTTAGGCTGGGATAGTATCGACATGGAGTATATGTTTACGTTATCGTAACACAAACATGTTTTATAACCCATATTGAGTTACTTTTATTTATAAATATACCAAACAAGCAAACTGTTATATATATATATATATATATATATATATATATATATATATATATTATATATATGTGTGTGTGTGTGTGTGTGTGTGTGTGTGTAATTTGATACTAAAAATACTAGAAATTTTAGCCGATTGATTAATATATTTCCCAATCTGTATGAGTCAGATGTGACACAAGGTCAATTTCTGATTGATTAATATATTTATCAATCAAATTGCCCAGTGTTTTCAATATTCCTTGAAATAATTCCATCAAAATATCTGATAGTATCAAACTTATCTTTACGGGAAAAATCCTTCACGTCTATGTGATTTTCAAAGCAAGACTTGGTTTGAAAATCGCATAGGTGAGAAACCGATTGTTACCAAGCATTGTTCACTCTATATCTAGGCAACCCTAACTTAGATATATCTATATATTCTATTACTGATATTGAGCACTCTTTGTTCATAAACATAGTAAACTATATATATATATATATATATATATATATATATATATATATATATATATAAAGACGAACCTACTATTAGTTTCGCATAAAGCTCTTCAGGGCTAAAATCTGCTAAAGTCAGATTTTAGCCCTGAAGAGCTTTATGCGAAACTAATAGTAGGTTCGTCTGACTCAGTAGATTATCTTTATTACTTGGCTCTACTTAGGTATCGAGCACTTTTTACAGATTAGCTTCTCCTAGCGGTTATATGAATATATATATATTTTATATACATATATATACATATAAATTGTTTTTTCTTTTGGCCAAATACTATACCAATAGATTATTTTTTGTTGGTACGAATATCTTGGTCTTTTCTTTTTTTCAAAAATTTTTTTCTTCCTGGTTGATGTTTGGTAGTATATTTTTGCAATCAAACTATTTGCTGTTTTTTTTCTCTCCGCAAGGATCTACCAACACGCTTGGTATATTAAATTATATATATATATATATATATATTTAGAGGATATGTTCTGAATATCAAATTTGCTAACGCTTCGGTGTATGTGATCATCTTCAGGGACAGTATAATTGTTGTTTAAAGTTTCATCTTAAAAAAAAACGATTTTTAAATGAAAAAATTAAACGAATTGAAAATTATTTCATATAAATCACACATCCTCTGAATATTTTGTTTTTCACATTTTATGTTTATCTGTCTCTAATATATATATATATATATATGTGTGTGTGTGTGTGTGTGTGTGTGTGTTGGTCTATCTTTGTTTGATAATCCAATCAATATCTGTCAGACTACTCGTCCCATGTTTTCTCAATGGAGATAATGCCTCCGGCACACAAACTTATTAGAAATAGAGTCTGTGAACAAAGTTCAGTTTAATTAAGACAATCTTTCCTAAACCAAGATATCGTGTTATTTGAAGCACGGCTTAAACAAAATTAACACACACGCGCACACCCACATACACACACACACACATATATATGTGTGTAATATATATATATATATATATATATATATATATATATATGTGTGTGTGTGTGTGTGTGTGTATGTGTGTGTGTGTTTGTGTGTGTGTGTGATTGGTTTGGTTTGGTTTATTTTGTTTTACGGCTTATCATCCTCGGTGGGTCATTTAATGCCGACAAAGTTGTGAAATAAATTCATTCTTAATGCATAATACAATTTTGTTTATAAACTCATGTTTTTCTATTCAACCCATTGATGGGAGCTTAACAGGTATTACCACTCCGGGTTATAGTGGACCAGGGAGCAATGGTGATGAAGCGGTGCTCCACATAACCCAAAATCTCCAGAACTGAACCTCACCATCAGATAGAGTTTAACGTCATTCCCAGGACATGTAGACCTCAGTTCTGGAGAATTTGGGTTAGTGAGCAACCGTTTCATATTGCTTGGTCCACTATAAGGAGTGGAATAACCTGTTAAGCTCCATCAATGGGTTTGAATAGACATGAGTTTTAAAACAAAATTGTAATGCAATTAAAGTGAATTTATTTCACAAGTCGGGCAATCAGACCGCACCGAGGTGATAAGCCCGTAAAAACAAATAAAAAACCAACCAAACCAACTCACACCAACACAAAAACACACACACACATACAACCCACAGGCCACACACACACCACATAATTATATATATATATATATATATATAAATATATATATAAATAACACATATTGTATGTGTGTGTGTGTGTATGTGGGTGTGCGCGTGTGTGTTAATTTTGTTTAAAGCCGTGCCTTCAAGATAACACGAAATCTTGGTTTAGGAAAGATTGTCTTAAGTAAACTGAACTTTGTTCACAAGACTCTATTTCTAATAAGTTTGTGTGCCGGAGGCATTAATCTCCCAATTGGAGAAAAATGGGAGAGTAAGTCTGACAGATATTGATTTGGATTATCAAAACAAAGATAGACCAACAACCACACACACACACACACACACACAACATATATAATATATAATATATATTAGAGACAGATAACATAAAATGTGAAAACAAAATATTCAAAGGATGTGTGATTTATATGAAATAAATTTTCAATTCGTTTAATTTTTTCATTTAAATCGTTTTTTTTTAGATGAAACTTGGGAAAACACACAATTATACTGTCCCTGAAGATGATCAACATACACCGAAGCGTAGCAAATTTGAATATTTCCAGAAACATATCCTCTAAATATATATTATAATATATAATAATTTATATACCAACATAATGAAGAATGGGGAAGGTTGGCAAGAGATTGTCGATGGACATCCGTGCTGCATGCGCGACATGATGATGATGATGATGTAAACCTTTATTTCTTAGCGATCTCCTGGTCTTGTGCCACATCTATGCTAACCTTAGTAAATAACTATAAGAAGATTCAGGATTTAAACGCACTAATAACATGAGGTAAAACAGCCTAGTTATTTGTATTATAAAGGAGATCTAACTCAGATTTTCATTGAGACATTCTTAATGATAAGTATTTATTCTATGTTATGAGTCCGACTATAAATTAATTGTTAAATAAATTTTTATACGTTTGAGAATAAAACAATATTAGAAATAAATAACACCAAATACTATGTTGACATTTATTTCTTAAATTGCAGGATTTTAAACACATTAAATATGTAGGCTGTTTGGGGGAAAATCTATCTCAGCTAGACTTAATAGCGACGTTGTTAATAATTAGACGCTAATTAAAGATAGATAGTAATTATTTAAAACATTCAGAATATAACGTAAGTAACTAAGGAAATGGTGAAGTTGTTGAAGAGGTAGTTTCGGTTACAGACAGACAGATAACCAATCTCCATTATAGTATGATTATTTATTATTATTTAGTAGTTAGTAGTTAGTAGTAGTAGTAGTATAGTAGTAGTAGTTTTTGACATTGATTTGCTCTAAAACAGCCAACCAAAGCCAAATCTTACTTTCAGGTAATTATTACATCATTTTCTCCTTTTTTAATTAATAATATTATTTATTATTATATAAATATAATGATCTTAAAGGACATTTATTATTTTGGCTATTTATTTATAAAAGGTCCGCTTAGTTCAGTCGGTAGAGTGCCGACTAGGAACCTGGTGTCCTAGTTCGATACCGGCACTCGCCAACTCAGCGTATGATAGCGCAAAATCTGTGCGGTAAAGTGAGGATCTGATGGTATGTGTGGCGCTCCGCGTCAAACCTAAAAATAATCTCTGGTTTAGCGCTAGTGAAAAGGGGATAGACTCCCTCGCTGTTGTCTGATATCGACTTTAAGCCAACCCGACGACTTTACTATTTATTTATCATATTTCAGGATAAAAAAAATGTTTAATAGTGACTAGATCAAAGAGAGGCCAAACGAAAGGATTTTAAAAAATATTAATCCGTGAATTGCATGGGTAAAACTTGGAAGTTGTGAATAGTCCGGAAAATGCTGTAGTGGACGGATGTGAGTAAAAGTGAATCTGAAGCGCAGATCTATTTATTGTGTCGAGTATATAGCGGGCCCCTTAATTCACACGCACACACACACACACACACACACACACAGAGGGTGGAGAGAGAGAGAGAGAGAGAGAGGAGAGAGAATGTGGGGGGGACGAGAGAGAGTTCAATTTCCACTTTTCACCGAGAGGAAATTAAGCCGCATCGGCAGTTGGTTTTCATCTTAGAATGTTGTCGGATTTATTTGCCGGCGCCATATTAGTCTGAGAGTGGGCGGTAAAAAGGAAGCGTTCGACCTTCCGAAACCTTCTAATGATGTGTGATCTTT
>CM042145.1:79939806-79949806 GCA_023376005.1 Doryteuthis pealeii
ACTAGGTCGAAATGGAAAAGAATTGGGAATGAGGTGGGAGGGGGAAGGGTAGAATGGGGATGGTGGGGGTGAAGTGGACAGAGGATGAAAATTACAAAAAAGAAAGAAAGAAAGAAAACAGGAAAAAAGAAATGAGAAGAGAAAGGAAAGAAAGAAATAAAAGAAAAATATCGAGCGAAATGAAAATAAGGAGTAAGAAAGAAAGAAAAGAAAGAAAGAAGAAAGAAGAAGAATAAAAGAAAGACAGAAATAAAGAAAGAATTGGGGTAAAGAAATGAGGATATAAAGAAAGAAAGAAGAAAGAGAGAGAGAGAACTAATAGGAAAAAAGAAATGATGAGATAAAGAGAAAGAAAGAAAGAAATTATAGGGAAAATGAAAATGAGGAGATAAATAATAAATAAATAAAGAAAGAAAGAAAGAAAGAAGTTTAAATGAATATCAGAAAAAAACAGTAGAGGAAGAAAGACATGATAATGAGGAGAAAAAAAAAGAAGGAAAGAACAGAAAAAAATGAATATCAGGAGAAAAAACCCAAAGAAATGAGGAGAAAGAAAGAAAGAAAGAAGCAAAAAAAGGGAAAATGTTATGTTTACAACTAAGTATGATCAGAATTTCGGTACGAAAGTACGTCTTCTTTTCATTAAACTTTTATATAAAAAAATTAGAATTATAAATTGTTACTGTTTCCCTTAAGATCAGAGCCTAAACTTATACATATAAAAGTAAGTCTATGAATTTCTTAATCATAGCAATGAAATAAATCACGTTAGAAGCAACACATCTTCAAGAGAAGAGAAAAAAATGGCAAAAATGTGCCATTTTGACAGATAAAGATTTTAATTGATAAAATTCTCCAGTTTTAAAAATTATAAAACAAATAATGTTTGCAGGTGTTTTTTGTTTTTGTTTTTTGTTTTTGTTTTTTGTTTGTTTTGTTTTTTTTGTTTTTGTTTTTTGTTTTTTTAGGTTTCCCGCTTTACAATACAGCAAAATTACATCAATATTTATTCCTTTGTTTGCTAGTTTTGTTGAATTTTAATTCATGAAGGGTTAAAAAAAAAGAATTTTTGGCCATACCTATATACAATTAAGATAGACAGTATTTTTGTTACATTATAAGTAAATACTAAACACTAAATGTATTATATGTTATAGTAGTAATAATCTTAAGGGGTCATTTCCTCAGTTTAGCACAAGGCTAGAAGTATATATCTACCAACTCCTCCGCACGAGTATGATGTGACACAAGGTCAATTTCTTAAGCGGATTTTAACAGGTTTGAATAAAGAGTTTTCCTTATTCTAGACCAGAGATCACCAAACTGTCTTCACTGTGGGCCGGATAATTTTTAAAAATAACGAGCGCGGGCCACATTATTATTGTGTTCAATAATAAAAGATCGCTTCAAATTAAACATTCTGATTAATTGTAATTTTATTAAAATCTTATATATATATATTAAAAATATAGGGTTTGCCCTTTCCAAAAATGTTTGTCTCATAACTTTTGACCAATTCATTGCTTTAAAGTAGCTCTTTGAAAATTACCTGTGTTTTTCAAGCAGTCGTAACAAGTGAAAATTCGTGATCGCGTAAGTAACAAGTGAAATGCTCACACGCACGAAATTTAGTAATCTACCTACAGTAGTCAAGTCCATGAACATTTAGTAAGCTTAACAGGATATTTAAATTTAAATTGTATCAGAACATCTCGCGTTCCGCACGTTTTAACAAATCCAAGTACCTTCGGCAGGCCTGATAAAATGCCTTCGCGGGCCGTAGTTTGGTAACCCCTGTCCTAGAACATGCCAAGGTTAGAGAGCCCATTTACCCATAGCTAGAGGGAGAATAGTTGGATTCATACTTTTCCCAAGGGTATTAGTGCTATGTGAAATGCAAACAACCTTGTCTAGGATTTGAACTAGTCTTGCCGTGTCCATTTCTTAAGACGGTAACGATTACAGCACACACCTCCGGACGGAAGTATAAGGCACCCAGTAAGAATCGAATTCACTCCTGTCTAGCTCGTTAACCATACCAGCAAGTGAGGTGCCAAAATTGATAATATCAAATGTGAAACAACTGAACTCCGTGTGTCAGTCCGGGATTCGCGCATTTTCTCCCATCTTCTCGCAGACAACGAGAAGCAAACGATTTAAAGCAGCGCTTCTCTTAACACCCGGGTTTCGATCGTCAACAGAGGGTGAGTGCACGGTTTTTTAATATCACATTAAATTATCTGTTTCCGTCAATACTCCAGCTTTTTTTTTTCTTTTCACCAGTCTCTACATTTTCCCCACATTCTTACGGTGCTGACAAGGCCGAAACCCGATCGGGGGAAAGGCCTTTTGCGACACTCCACTATTTTTAAAACTGTTATTGTCAGTCATCAGCTATGTGTACATTGTGTATCTGCATAGCCGGTGCGTACTACACCCGAAACTCCGACCGGTGGGGGTCCCAAAAGGATTAGTTTCAGCAGCGTCTTTTTTACTTCTGCCATTTCTACTTTTATAATACCTATCTTATTTTGCATATCATCAACTATATTTAATATACAGGGCCGGACTTACTAACCCCAAATCTCTCGACGGCTTAAGTCCTCTCATTTTCCTTAGAGGGGTTGTGGCCCTCAGGCTGGGAAACTTCGAAATCCACATGCAGTGGAGAGGCCCCGTATCATTTTCGTTGGGGGGGGGGGGAATCCCAAAACCATTGAGCCGGCTTTGACGCATGGTCTATATTTTTAAAACGATAATCAAACTCGTCTTGTGTCCTGTTTGACGTTAATTGCATCTACTGGTGAGCTCGAGTTCTGTGGAGTGTGGAGTTCCCTTTATCGCCATTACTCTCAGGTCCACTCTTACTGGGAGTGATAGGGTTCCATCTATGTGTTAAATAGATTAAAAAATGAGTTTAAAAGATGTGTTTAAAAAAAAAAATAAATTTTGACATAAAATAACCCAACAATCGTTGAAATGCCGTAAAATCCAACCAACCAATTGGTCTTCGTTATAACAAAACTCTTAACCTCCATTCACCAAAATGCGACCTCTACTCATGAAATTTGGTAGGCTTTCGTTCGGATAGGAAGAACTGGTTCACTAACCCGACAAAAAGACCCAAACACGTGTAAAGGAAGGAAGGAAGGAAGAAATATAGGTAAAAAAGGAAAGAAAGAAAGAGTTAACTAAGAATGAACGAACAGAAAGAGGAGGGGGCTTTTCTTTTCCTTTTCTCTATTTTTTTTGTTTCTTTCTTTATTTACTTATTTGTTTTTAAGTAGCGCTTAGCGAGGGTTTACTCTGGGGCAGAGTAAAGGCTCTCTTAAACGTGTCAACATTTGAGTGTGATTAGTAGACATTTAAAAGTTCGCAACCAGGTCGACGACCCACATAGTTTCTTTTTATTTATTTATTTGTTTATTTATTTATTCAGAGACGTTGCACTAATTTCAACTTCCTCAGCGAACAGATACGGTTGGATTCTTTTCTTCCAGGAAACCGGTAGATGTCCTGTTGCTGTCACTGGAAAAAGAAGGTCGGGACTGACTGAGTGTTTTAGCAAATCAAATAAAAGTAGGCTAGAAATAAATAAATAAATAGATAAATAAATCCATACATACATAAAGGGCAGTTGTGTGTACGTATGTATGTCCAGAGGAAACTTCGAAAATAAAACAATTAACGATAAAGTAAATATATATATATATACATTCACTACCACCAGGCCAGATTAACACAAGTTTTTTTTTTCACGTGGGGATTTTTATGGGGCATCCAGTGAGAATCTGACTCGCTATTCAGTGATAATAGATTTATGAGACTAACTTTTAAATTATCCCTCAACTACTCAGGTGACGCCGGGTAGCCGCATCTAGTAAATAAATAAAAGCTTTCAAGTCTATGAATGAACCGAGGGTTTTTTTTATCCACAGTAGGTTGTCGGTAAAAATGAATACTTTGTTTCTTGGATTATCCCTCGATTGGTCTAATGGTAGATTCGAATTCATAATCCTCTTTATCTGTGGAAATAAACAACTCAAAATTCACGCATAAAAAAATAAGAGGAAAATACAAATTTAGTGAAGTAAGTATTTTCCTGACTTTCATTCATTGACACAAGAACTTTTAAACGTGAACAGCCACGCATAAACCGAAGCTCATGCAGTGGGCAGTGGGAAAAGTGCGTGATTCCCTTCGGCATTTAGTAAATATATCATGGAACTCCCAGTGAGAAACGAACTTACCGACAATGCTAATCTACTTTGCAAACCATTACACCACGTGGGGTAACCAAGCACTGGTGTTTTTAACAAAGTAACAGCAAGTCTCCTCAGACCTCACGAAATTTTCTAACTATTCTCGATCTAAACTGTGGTCGGGAAAGTGTTCATTTTACCCCCAATCTCCATCTTCCCCAATCTCTTTTCCAGATATTTAGGGACTCTTCCAATGGCATCAACTTCAATTAGTATCACTGCCACATTCATGTTCCAGCTCTCTGGAAAAATCCAAGTATTTGTCTAACTTATCACTTTCTTTTATTTTCACTCTATGGTCCGTTGGAAAGGCAAAATCCGCTAAATGACTAAAAATCTTTTTTTTCTTGTTTATTAGCACTAGGTTTGGTCTTCTGGTCGAGATCAGGTGATCTGTTTGTATCTTAAAATACCAGAGAATTTTATGCGTTTCATTCTCTGGTTTGTGTATATAGTATAGGATAATTTTGATTAAATTTCTTGTACAATTCCCAGTGGATAGATATTAGTGTTCAGTCATGCCTAGGCTTGTTCTCCTTTTGTGTTAGTTTGCATCATTTGCTGATTGTGGGATTGACTGATTCATTTCGGTTTCTACATATTCCCCATTTTCTATTCTGTTGTGTCATATATTTTTGCTTTGATATAATTGGCCCTTATGGCATTATTTCCTGCTACTATTATAAGACATTTAGTTTCTATCCTGAGATTTCTCTTTTTTTAGCCATGTCCATATGAAATCTCACTAGCTTATCGTTTCAAGTATCTATATAGTTTTTTTTTCCGATTTCTGTTTTATTATTTTTGTTGTTTTTCACTTTGTCCATATGTTGCAATTGCTGTCATTGGTACTTGCAATTAGTATTTCTTTGCTCTTTTCTTTGCTCGAATTGTCGCATTTACGCAATCCTCAATGCTAGCGAGTCCTTTTCCTTCTTCTTGTTATTGACATAAAGTCTGTTTATATCATTTTTCGGGTGTATTGTCTTGTGCATTGTCGCCAGTTTCCTTGTCCATTTGTCATATTCCTCCCTTGTTCATTTTAAGAATGGTCCAGATTACTTTCAAGGGGTACAGCTAGGTTTTTAATCCTTTGACAAGATTTCTACTACAGAGTTTGGATTCTACACAGGCGCGCTCTTTTCTTACTTTTTCTTTCTTTTTTTTCCACTTCTGATATTGTTCAAATGAATTTGAAATGATTTTACTATTAAAAGTGCATTAGAAACGATTTTATGATAAAAATACATTGGAAGTGATTTTAGTACAAAAATACATTAAGGGTTATTTTACTACAAAAATACATTGGAGTGATTTTACAATGAAAATACATTGGGGTACACTTTTCTTATTTTTTCTTTCATCTGATGGTTTCCGTTATTTTTCTGGTTTGGTGGTTTCCGCTTCTAATATTATCAAAGTTTTCAAATGAACTTGAAATTATTGTACTATCAAACATACTTTGGGAGTGATTTTACTATAAAAGTACATTGGGATTGATTTTACTATGAAAATACAGAAAGTTGATTTTACTACAAAAATACACTGTGAGTGAATTTACTATGAAAATACATTGTGAGTGATTTTATGTTAAAATACATTAGGGGTGATTTTAAAAATACATTAGGGGTGATTTTACGATAAAAATACATTAGGGGTGATTTTACTATAAAAATATAGTGGGAGTGATTTTACTATAAATATACACTGGAATTGATTTTACTATAAAAATTACATAGTGGTGATTTACTATAATAATACATGCCTAAGTATATCCTTTGCGATGGACAGCCAATGATTTTAAATGGAAAGTTTCTTTTCTTATATTCTGGCTTACACCAAAAATGCTAAAATAAGTCTCAATACTTAAAATTTATCCGTACTTTCCCATAATTGTTACTCTTTCCATCATATTTTTCGATTTGTATGTATAAGGTGTGTATGGTGTCTCTTTTCTTATTAACTGTTTCTTTAATATTTCTTTCTACATTTACACTATTGATACAATTTTAACTTTACTGAAGTATACTCAACTGGATGTTCATGAAAGTATTTTTAAAGAAGAAAATCTAAAAGGAGCAATTTTAAAATTGTTTCAAAAAAACATATTTGAATTCCTCGTATAATTTCCTTTACTTTCTTTTAGATTCGAATGTCGACCTATGTTTTTCACCTGCTGAATCTGTTATTCAAGTCATAATAGATTTCTAAATTGTTTGTGTGTAGCTAGCTAGTAGTTTATTCAACTTATACAAGGCCCATTAATCTAAGCTTTCTTTTCACAACGGATTAAAACTATATTAAACTTTCGCTGATTTAGTTGGTTGGTTTTCCGGTATGTCAACCCTTTTAGGGTTATTTAATGCCGAATTCAGTCGTTTTTATTGCTATTTTTTGTTTTTCAATCATTTATATGGTTTCAACAGTAAAAAAAAAGTAAAGTCGGTGGATTGGCCTAATGTCGGTATCAGCTGTAATGCGAAGGAGTCTATCCCCTATTCACTAGCGATAGACAACGGAGATTGTTTTTTTATCAGAGGTGGAGCGCCACAACTAACATCGGCTCCTCGTTTTATCCTACTGATGGAAGTTGTGTTACTCCTTTGCTGAGTTGACAAGGGGCAGTACCGTACCCAGAACCTTATGGTTCCTAGTCAGATGCTCTACCAACTGAGGACTAATGATAATAATTATTTATAAAAGACTATACATATTTATCTATCGGTAATAATGAACTTTTGTTTAGTAAATTAGGGTGTCCCAGAAAAAAGCAGAACCCACACATTTTATAATAAAACTGTTAATTTTAACTAGAGAGGTTTGGAGTATAGGGTTGGGGTTTAGGGTTAGTTTAATGGGTAAATAAATAAATAATTTGGGTTCTGTTTTTTTCTGGGTCACCCTGTACAGGGCGACCCAGAAAAAACAGAACCCTAACCCCAACCCCAACCCCAACCCTAAACCCTAACCCTAACCCTAAACCCACTAGTTAAAATTAACAGTTTTATTACAAACTTTGTGGGTTCTGTTTTTTCTGGGACACCCTAATTTACTAAACAAAAGTTCATAATTACCTATCTATCCCCCTCCCCGACACGAGCAGAATGTGAATAAGGCCAATTTATTTAGTGAAGTTTAATAGGTTTGTATTCAGAGTTTTCGTTTCCTAGACTGGTTGCCTAACCAAGGTTAAAGAGCCAAGTCTACCCTACTATTTACCCATAGCTGGAGGGAGAGTGGTTGGATTCATAGCTTTCCAAACGGTATTAGCGCTATATAAGATATAAACAGCCTCGTTCAAGATTTGAACTCGTCTTTCCTACGACGGTAACCATTACACCACGTGCCTCTATAAACATTTCTAGATGCAACGGACAAAATCTACAGGCAACCCCAAAATGACTACTACAGAAAAAAAACTCCATGTGTGTACATATATCCTAACAAAATATCTAGAAATATTCTCCTTGATGAATAGGGGGCGGTTGCCCCCCGTGACAGGTGCATTGTGGGAGCTAGGAGCAGAAATGAGATTTCAGCCATGACATAGATGAACTGGTACACGAGATAGATGGTCGTGCACATGTTGAGCTGTAAGTACCTGTTTTTAGGGTAGAAGTATTTCTCTACCCAGTGTTAAATAAAACCTTTTTAATTTTCCAACATTCGGGTTTTGCATTTTCATTAATTCATTTTTATGTAAAACCATAACTGTACGAAAGTTTAAAGTGAAATTTTAAAGCGGATTCATTTTGAGCATTTGATTCATCATTATTAAGAAGGAAATCAATGACTGTGGGTGACAAGAGGTTTAAGGTTTTAGGTTAAAGGTAGCTGGTTATTCCTGGTGCGTGTTCACAGGGTTTGTTTTGAACCCCATCTTATTTGGTGGTCCCACTGAAAAGGAATTCATGGAAAGAAAAGGAAGAGACAAAAACAAAAGATAGTGTTAAGATTCGGGCCTTATTCACGGGTCATAGCCACACGTTGTAAGTAATTTTTTTCCTGTCCAGTAGTAGTGTCTCGTTCCAGTTAAGGCCTAAGTGCGAATGGCCGAGAGATTATCTTGGGGTCGGAAGTGGATCTTTTTCCTGCACATGCTCGGAGGGGTCTTCCGGTTATTTTCTTATCTTTTTATCTTAATTTTATTTTAATTCCTACACAACAATTGCAAACATGAAATAATCAATTGAAATGAAACAGCACTAAAAAAGGGAGTTTTAGGATAAAGTAACATTCAGAATCTTTTTAAAAATGAAGAAGAAATAGAAACTTTACTTGATTCAATACACCATACAATAAAAAATATGGCACTCGTGAAATTTCTCAACCGTAGAGACGTTGTTCAGAAAATTCTTATATCTTAAAAAATAAGACCTTTAATCTATAGATGGATTTGAGAAATGTTTTATTGTGAATCAACTATATCATTAAGAATTTGATTGAAAGTGTTACTTTCTTTGTTCTCTCGCCACAAGAATTCATAAACATATAAATCTAGCATAGCTGCTTGAATGAATTAACCCTAACCCTAACCAGTGTACGGCGGAGTGTTCTACAATTTTCTAACTTAAGTTGACAAAAAATCTTAATGATATAACCTCTTCACTATCAAGCATTGTTCAGACCTGTTATCGCTCAATGGTCTCTATGGTCGAGAAATAAAGTTCAACAATGCCAAAAATACTTATGAAACTAATATGCAAAGACTTCCCTAAAACAAACAAACTACATAAAATATTCAATGAGAATACATTAAAACTCAGTTATAGCTGCATGGAATAGATTCTACAAATAACAGTACAAAATATTTAGAAAAACATTTAACTGTTGTTAAGATTGGCCCCCATTCAGATTTCACAATGTTTAAAGCAGTGCTTCCCAAAGTCAATGATACAGCCCCCCCGGGGGGTCGAAATATCTTGGGTATGATGAAAAGATCATGGGGCAGTGAGGCAAAAAGGAACGGTGGGGGAGACAGAGTGGCATTAAGAGCAGTTAATAAATAACTTGTTTTTTACAAAATCTAAATGACAAAATATATGTCATAAATACTAAAGCAAGAAACGCGTATGTCGTTCATACAGAATAAAGTCACCTTGCTTCTTTCCAAGTTCAGAAAAAAACTGAAAATTTCTAAATGTAAGGATCTACAACGTCTTCTTAGTGTTCCAGAGTTGAGAAGTTGATATCCCAGCACCAATCACTCCTAACCCATTAGCAATGGACATAATAGACAATGAACTATGTTTCTATGGTTACTGGTGAGATGGTTACTGGTGAGATCCTTCTGGTTCTTTAACCACGTGGGTAAAATTATGAGCGTCGATCCAGGGGGCCATACCCCCAGGCAACACCTGCCCCCTCGATTTAAAGGGGCAGGGCTGGTTTATTGTCCAGTGCCCGAGGGGGAGGGGAATGCCGAGGGTATCGACGCAATTTTTTAACACGCCACCAATGAGTCTCGGCTTGTAGGTGGTCCCACGTTAATAGGCCTTGTGCCTGACTTTGTACAAGTAGGGAACGAGGATAATATATGGTTACTGGTGGGATGGTGACTTGCCCTTCTATATTGCTTACACAACTAAAACTGCTTAATAGATTGATTCAATATTTTTTCTAAACTGTGTTCGCGTGTGTGTATGAGAGGGCGCTAGGAATCCACTGGAAATTTAAGTGAACGCTAGCCTAAAAAGTATAAAGGTTATGGCATGCCAAAAAAGGTATGATATATCGAA
>CM042145.1:79959806-79962306 GCA_023376005.1 Doryteuthis pealeii
AAGGGTTTATATGCGCGTGGTAATGGTTAAAGTCATGGGAAATGGACTCGTCGACCCGAGTTCAAATCCTGGACGTGTCAATTATTTCACTTAGTGCTAATACCCTTGGGAAAAGGTATGAATCCTATTCTCCCTCCAGCTATGGGTAAATAGTAGGGCAGACTGGGCTCTTTAACCTTGGTTAGGCAACCGGTTTAGGAGAAGGAAAACTCTGAATTCAAACCTGTTAAACTCCGCTTAAGAAATTGACCTTGTGTCGCATCCTGCTCGTGCGGAGGGGTTGGTAAATATATATATGCCATTTATTATCAACTAACCAAACCAACCAAACACACGAATCCATATAAGTGTAGACAAATTAGATGTATTAGATAAGACTGGTGTTATATCAGTGCTGCTGTATGCTTGCACCACCTGGACCCTAACGAGACACCTTGAGAATAAGCTGGATGGGAGCTGCACAAGAATTCTGCGAGCGGCCTTGAACAAATCGTGGAAACAGCACCCCACGAGGAAACATCTATATGGCCACCTGTCCCCCATCTCACAAACCATTCGAGTGAGATGGACAAGGCATGCTGGACACTGCTGGAGAAGCAAGGACGAGCTCATAAGCGACGTTCTCATGTGGAAGCCAACACATAGACATACTAGTGTGGGCCGCCCACCAAGGATTTACATTGACTAACTATACAAAGATGCTGGATGCTGCGCAGAGGACGTCCCTAGGAAAATGAACGATAGGGAAGGTTGGCGAGAGATTGTCATGGATATCCGTGCTAATTGCGCGATATGATGATGGTGATGAGATAAGACTATAACTGTCAGTAAATTATCGTATTACGTGTAGTTATTTGAAGCTATTATTGTTTACAACAAACTATTATCGTTAGATAGGTAGTAAAGTAAAGTCGTCGTGGTGGTCTGAAGTCTGTATCAGCTAGACAGCGAGAGAGTCTATCCCCTTTTTACTAGCGCTAGACCAAGGAGATTATTTTTTTTACATCTGAGGTGGAGCGCCACACCTACCATCAGTTCCTTACTTTACCGCACAGATCCATGAGCTATTCATACGCTGTTGGCGAGGGCCGGTATCGAACCTGGAACCTTGTGGTTCCTTGGATGACACACTACCGACTGAATTAAGCCGGCCTTGATACTTGAAACCAAATGATTGCTTGAAAAAAAAAGACTGCCCTGAGAATTAAATAACCCAACAAGGGTTGACATACTATAAAAACCAACCAACAAACTGTCCACTCTGCTTATCCTATGGTTTTCCTCTATTTCTCTCTCCTCCCTAACAATTTAGGGAAAAATATCTTCTTTCCCACAACTCAATGCAGAGTAATGTCTTTGTGTCGACTCACCTTTAGCCGGTGGGGGCCCCCAATACTTAGCCTACGCTTTCCTAAAAGAAATGAATACTAAAGTAATCAAATACGTTGGCAGCTAGACAGACAGGTAACAAAACAATCAGGCCTCGTTTTTTTCTTCTTTTTTTTTCAACCGGTTATAGGCGACTACAAACCGTCAGCTTGGTATCTGAGCATACGAGACAAGAGTGGAACAGAAATGCACAAACTTATCAAATGTCTGACCTCCTTACGTGCCCAGAGACGACCTGTCAGCTAGCTAGATGGATAGATTAAAACTCTAATAATCCTATGACCTAGTAGATCGTCAAGGTACAAAAAACAGATCCTATATGTCATTTCCCCAGTGCAAACAGAGTTACTAGGCAGCACCCATCTTCTCTGATAGGTTTAAGCCTATTTGTTTAATGGCATATTAGCTCCTTATGGGTTATTTAATGCCGAAATTTGATTCATTTCTAAATGTATAATTCTAATCATAACTATATTTTCAATGTGCATTGCGTTTTTCATTGATTTTTGTCTATAATCATTTATTTGAACACGGTTTCATATCAGAAGATATCAAGTATATCATACTTTCATAGAAGATATCAAGTATATCATACTTTCATAGAAGATATCAAGTATATCCATATAATACGAATGATTTATAGATAACTAGAAGCAGCTACCCGGCGTTGCCTGGGTAGCGTGGGGATAAAAAAAGATTAGTCTCACAGATCCATTGTCTTGGTTTTACATAATTGATTTATGCTTTAATCACGAACACAACCAATGACTTGTCCTTCACTTACTATTCAAATTTTAATTTTTAATTCTCGTTTTAACAGCCAGTGTGGAGATGTCTCTATCTTGTTTAAAACACATTAAGTCTGTTTAGTTGAGAATTTTCTAAGTCCAGAGCCCCATTCCTATAAGTATTTATCAAAAGATGGCTAAAAATAGCCTTTGCATCTAAAGTTACTGTTATTTCACTTAAATCAAAGACCCCTAAGTATGTTTAATATTACATTTTAAACAAAGGGAATTGTTTGGGGCATATTAGGAAAATGAATGTGACTTCTGTCCAGGCGAAATGAGGCGGTATAGGACATTAAGAGTTTAACAAAGCAACTGCGGCC
>CM042145.1:79967306-79974806 GCA_023376005.1 Doryteuthis pealeii
TTCTAACCAGCCTAATATTAATATTGTTGTAACTATCTATTAACCTATTGGAGATGAAGTGCATCATGATAATTTTTTTAAATTAAAATAGATCAAGTGCTTAATTTGAGTCGTACCTAATTTTGAAAATTAATTAATTAATAATGAATTAGGCGGGAATACATATTAAATGTATGGCTAAACAAATCGAGAAAAATCAATCTCTGTATGTACATTTCGGCCTATTAGGCCTCATCAGCAGAGCTATAGATCGGAAGACCGCCCTGTGCGTGATTTGAAACCGGACTGCCAAGCTGACAGGCCGATCCCATAACCCCAACACTAAACGGACTTCTTAGATTTTATGATTTGTTTAGAGTCACTAGAAGTGGAATGTTAACCTACTCTAAACAAATCATAAAATCTAAGAAGTCCGTTTAGTGTTGGGGTTATGGGATCGGCCTATCAGCTTGGCAGTCCGTTTCAAATCACGCACAGGGCGGTCTTCCGATCTATAGCTCTGCTGATGAGGCCTAATAGGCCGAAATGTACATACAGAGATTGATTTTTCTCGATTGTTTTAGCCATACATTTAATAGGTATTCCCGCCTAATTCATTATTAATTAATTAATTTTCAAAATTAGGTACGACTCCAATTAAGCACTTATTCTCCCAAAAATTATCGGCAAAAAGCCATTCAAAACAAACCGTGTTTATAAAATAGATCACTAAGTATGGCTGAGCCTATTCTAGTAGTGACCAGGATTGAATTCAGTGTTTTCCTTCTCTTAGACTGGTTGCCTACCCAAGGTTAAAGAGCCCAGTCTGCCCTATTATTTACTCATAGCTTGAGGGAGAGTAGCTGGGTTCATAACTTTCCCAATGGTATTACCGCTGTGTGAACTGTGGCTTCGTCCGGGAATTGAACTCGGGTCGACGAGTCCATTTCTTACGACTCTAACCAGTACACAACCGCGCTTCCCCAAATGATAAGGCTGGGAAACGGACAGACGGAGTAATCTTCATGGGTTAGTGGGCGAAATGTGTTACAAAATTTATTATTTCATCATCTCGTTGCGCAACGGTTATTGAACGGTCGTTGAAAATGGACTCGGGGATCCGAGTTCGAATCCTGGTTGAGACTTTTAGCATTTTTCATGACGGCATTGCCATCGTAGAGACAGACTAGACTCTTTGCATTGATTTGACAAACGATCTAGAAGAAATATTCTGAATTCAAACCAGTTGTACTGTGTTTAAAAATAGACACTGTGTCACATCCTGTTTGATAAATACATATACTTATAGACACGTTTGTACCTACACGCATATCGATTATTGTACCGAAATACGTGCACCTCGGGACAGAAGATCTTATAGAACCACATCTATTTATAAATTCAATGACTTTTTTATTGTTTAATTTATTTATTGATTTTAATGGCATTTCAACCCATCTAGGGTTATCTTATGCCAAGGGATTAAGGAATCAGGTTAATATTAACATTTTTTGTAGTCGTCTTTCAGGGTTTTTTGTTTGTTTGTCTTTGTTTTGTTTTTTTTTTTTTGTTTTTTTTTGCACACGTTCCTATCAAATAAGAATAATTTGCAAACAGATCTATTTAGATGTAATTGTAACATAATAAAGAGAAAGAGGGGTGGGGAGGCCAGGAATGTAATATTTACGTGTAAATTCACATGGAAAGTTTTTAGGAGGAATATAAGAATTACGTGTAGATTAGCATGGAAAGTTCTTATGATGATTCAGCACAACGTCAGATGGCATTTTTGCACTAGTTGAGAGACGTCACGTGGTGTAGTGGGGAATGGTAGGAGTGAGAGGTGAGAATATGGAGTGAGTTTGGAACGATGCGTTGAGAGGGTGAGACGTGGCTCTCACGCAGGGCTCTCACGCAGGGCAGTTTGACATGGAGAATCATCCAATGTATTTCATTTAATATGCAAATCGTTATTGATGCAATTAAAATTATACCTCACTTTAGTATATAGAACAGATTACGTATATTCTAGAAATAAATGGTACCTGTTGACAAAAATTGTAAAATTGTTATATTTTCCCAGGGTTGATTTATGTAGACATTTAATATATTAAAACAGACATATTATAGAAATGTAAGGGGGAAAATTCATGTTGCAATTATTTTGACCTTTTACCAATTTGGGCTTTTTATACTGGTCTATTAGTGTCATAACCAGGACAACCCTTTTTGTAGAGGTCTTACCCCTCTATTAGTTAGTCTATTCCAAATGGACTTACTTTTTATAAACGATATTGTTTATTGTGAAATTAGAAATAATCTCCAGTCAGAAAATTAGTTAGGCTGTATTGTTTTTTTTTTTTTTTGGGGGGGGGTTGTTGCTTTTTTTTTTTTTTTTTACTAGCAGTTAGGCTGTATTGTTTTTGTTCTGGTGGTTAGGCTTTATTGTTTTTGTTCTAGTGGTTAGGCTTTATTGCTTTTTTCTTGCAGTTAGGCTAGCATCTAGTCTGTAGTTTTCTTCTAGCTGTTAGGGTGTATTGTTTGCTTTTTTAGCAGTTAGGCTGTATATTTTTTCTAGCATTCAGGCTATATAATTTTTTGTTTTTTGCAGTTAGGCTGTTTTATTTTCTTTCTAGCAGTTAGGCTGAATTGTTTGGGTTTTTTCAAGCATTTAGGCTGTATTGTTTTTTTTTTTGGTTGTTTTGTTTTTGTTTTCTTGTTTTTTTTTCTTTTGTTTTTTTTTTTCTTTTATTTTTTTTTTTTCTCATAGATAGGCTGTATTGTCTTGAATGTTATTTTTGTGGAGGTCTTACCCCTCTATTAGTTAGTGTATTCCAAATGGACTTACTTTTTATAAACGATATTGTTTATTGTGAAATTAAAATAATCTCCAGTCGGAAAATTACTTAGGCTGTATTGTTTGTTGGGTTTTTTGTTTGTTTGTTTGTTGTTTGTTTTTTTACTAGCTGTTAGGTTGTATTGTTTTTGTTCTAGCAGTTAGGCTTTATTGCTTTTTTTCTTGCAGTTAGGCTGTATTTTTTTCTAGCATCTAGTCTGTATTGTTTGCTTTTTTAGCAGTTAGGCTATATAATTTTTTGTTTTTTTTTTTTTTTCAGTTAGGCTGTTTTATTTTCTTTCTTACAGTTAGGCTGAATTGTTTGGGTTTTTTCAAACAGTTAGGCTGTATTGTTTTGTTTGTTGTTTTGTTTTTGTTTTCTTGTTTTTTTTCTTCTTTTGTTTTTTGTTTTGTTGTTGTTTTTTCTTATAGATAGGCTGTATTGTCTTGAATGTTATTGTTGTCTTGGCTTCCTACATTCTGGGAAATAGCTACAAATTTTCTTTTTTCTTTTTTTTTTTTTACTATAACGTGATCAAAATAAAAAGAAATTTGTTTCCTTTTTTAATGGCCGGAGAGTGCACAATTAGCGATGGAAAAGAGTCGAACTGACGAGGGGGGGGAGAGAAAGTCAACAGATAAAAGAGGAAGGAAATCAAGAATAGGACATAACAATATCGGAATAACACCGTTGCGACTGGGGAGTGGTCAGCTGGTTGGTGGGTTTGAGGGTGGTCATTGAAATTGAAAGTTGGGTGGTGGATGGAGAATGAGGAGAACCAAAGAGACAAGTGGAAGGGGAAAAAAGTCTATTGTGACCCTTAAAGATTTTATACCGGACAATTCTTTTATTTAAGACACGTTTCCTTCCAGCGAAAGCCAAATAACAACTCATTGAACACGATAAAAACTATGACTTTTGTTTGTCTTTTTTTGGGGGGAGGGAGGGGTATTTTGATGTGTGTGGGGGGATATTAGATTTTTTTGGCAAAAAAAAAATTTTTTTTGCTCACCCTAATATTCCATTGTCCTCATTGTTTTGTTTTAATTTTTCTTTGTTTTTTTTTTTGTTTTTTTTCATTCTTAATTTTTTTAATAATATTAAAAACAGTACGACACCCTTGTGCAAATTAATTGAGACAAAACGAATAATTCCTTTATTATCATAATATCGGCGATCTTTCTAAGAGGCTTGCCAGTGTGTTCGTGCAACGTTACAATTTTCGTACACTTTCTTGGACTATTTTTTATCACTAACAATGGCTGTAAGACAATTAATGAACAGTTACGACAATAGTGTTTGGGCGTGATAAAAATCTGATGCAATAACTGATGATGCAATATTTTCAAGGATAAACAAATTTCATTGTACACCCCGAAAATTGATTCATATATATATTTACAACCCCTCCGCACGAGCAGGATGTGACACAAGGTCAATTTTTAAGCGGAGTTTAACAGGTTTGAATTCAGAGTTTTCCTTCTCCTAGACTGGTTGCCTAACCAAGGTTAAAGAGCCCAGTCCTCCCTACTATTTACCCATAGCTGGAGAGAGAGAGTAGGATTCATACCTTTCCCAAGGGTATTAGCGATAAGTGAAATGCAATTACCACGCCCAGGATTTGAACTCGGGGCGACGAGTCCATTTCCCATGACTTTAACCATTACACCACGCGCTTCCTAAAATTGATTCATATAACTGAACTACAAATGGACTAATCTGAGGAAAAATAGAAATCGATTACACCCTGTCACTCCAGTGGGTCTAAAATCTACTGTATAGTGAAAGAAAGGAAACTAGGGAACTAAAGCAGTTGTTTCAGTTAACTTGCACGAGGATGTAATAGCATCAATTGTTTGCTTGTTTTCAAGCTCTCAAAGTAATTTTGACTAACGTGAAGAGAAACGTCTTAGGTTTGAAGTTTTCCTTCTCATAGACCGGTTGCCATACCAAGGTCAAAGATCACAGTCTCCCCTACAATTTACCCATAACTGGAGGGAGAATAATTGGATTTGTACCTTTCCCAATGATATCAGGCCTATGTGAAATGCAAACGCACTTC
The DNA here is from genome assembly GCA_023376005.1 of Doryteuthis pealeii. Classification (NCBI taxonomy): domain Eukaryota; kingdom Metazoa; phylum Mollusca; class Cephalopoda; order Myopsida; family Loliginidae; genus Doryteuthis; species Doryteuthis pealeii. Next base: position 79,972,185 of record CM042145.1, read on the forward strand.
CAGGATTTGAACTCGTCTCGCCGTGCCTATTTCTATTAATCAAACTTTGACATTAAATAACCCCTAAGGCGTTGATGTGCCGTTAAGTATAACTCAAGGTTACAAGTATGAGGCACCTGGTCAGAATCGACATGGTAACAATGGTCTGCTATCCCTCCTTGATAACCGTTACACCCCCAGGGTCCCCAAGATTGCAGGTTGTTTGTCTCGTAAGGGAAATTAATTGCAACTATTGTCAGAGGTCGGTGCTCCAACTCCTTTAAAGACACCGATTTTGAATGCTTATTTTGTGGGCACCCAAGTAGAATCTCCCAACTTTGTAAATTGGCGCAACACAATCTTCTTTTTGTTTGTATCATATAGGAAATTGATTGCAACTATTGTTATAGGTCAGTGTTCCAACTCCTTTAAAGACACCGATTTTGAATGCTGATTTTGTAGGTACCCAAATAGAATCTCCCAACTTTGTAAATTGGTGCAACACAATCTTCTTATCCCTATCCAGTAGTGAATTGTGTGCTGTGTTATGTTTAGTTAATATATATCTTCCAACTCCTACGAATAGGATGAGATACAAGATCAATTTCTGAAACGGAGTTAAACAGGTTTGAATTCAGAGTTATCCTTCTCTTAGACCGGTTGCCTAAGCAAGTTTAAAGAGCCCAGTATGCCCTACCATTTACCCATAGCTGGAGAGAGAATGGTTTGATTCATACCTTTCCCAAGGGTATTAGCACTATGTGAAAATGAAAACAGCCCCGTCCAAGATTTGAACTCGTCTCGTCCAGTCCATTTCATACGACGGTAAACATTACACCATGCGTTTAGTTTAGTTAATATAGTGCGAGTTGTTTTGGGGGAAATTTGCAATTTTCTTTGTCCAGTCACTCACCCAAATCTTTCATGAATGTCACGATTCTATTGTAAACCTAACCTTCACCTCGATTCGAACTCGTGCCCTCAACTGCTACGGATGTGTCAAGAATACAAAAACCAAAGAAGGGTGACAAGGAAAATGAGGAGCAGATGGTGGATCGGGAAAATCAATTACTTTCGTAGGTGATAAGTAAAACCAAAAAGTAGCAGAACGATAAAAACAAAGAGAGAGAGAGAGAGAGAGAGAGAGAGAGAGAGAGAGAGAGAAGAGAGAGAGTTGAAAAAATCAAAGTGATGAGAAAAGGGGACAGGAAGAAAAAAGAGAAAGATAGAAACATCATAGAGTGAAATTTTTAGCGACAAAAGTAGAGAGGATGGGAGATAGGCACAAACTAGAAGAAAAAGCAAAACGAAAAGTGAAAAAGAAGAGAAAAAAGAAAAGAGAAAGACAGAAAATTCATAAAGTGAAAGAGACAAGGATGGAAAATGGAAGAGAGTGAGAGAGGGCCGAGAGCAATATCAGCTAAACTGTGAAAGTGGTGGAAAGGAGAGAAAAGCAGACCAAAGATCAAAGATAGATAGATAGATAAATATAAATAGAATGAGATAGATAGATAGATAGATAGATAGATAGATAGATAGATAGATAGATAGATAGATAGATAGATATGAATAGAATGAGATAAATAGATATGAATAGAATGATATAAATAGATATGAATAGAATGAGATAGATAGATAGATATGAATAGAATGAGATAAATAGATATGAATAGAATGAGATAGATTGATAGATAGGTATGAATAGAATGAGATATATAGATATGAATAGAATGAGATGAATAGATATGAATAGAATGAGATAGATAGATAGATAGATAGATATGAATAGAATGAGATAAAGAGATATGAATAGAATGAGATAGATAGATATGAATAGAATGAGATAAATAGATATGAATGGAATGAGATAGATAGATAGATAGATAGATAGATATGAATATAATGAGATAGATAGATATATATATAGATAGCTGGATATATAAATAGGTAGATAGATATATATGAATAGAATGAGATAGATTGATAGATATCTATGAATAGAACGAGATAGATAAATAGATAGATAGATATGATTAGAATTAGATAGATAGATAGATCGATAGATAGATATATAGATTAATATGAACAATATTTGAAAGATTGATGAATATAAACATTAGATAGATAGATAGATAGATAGATAGATAGATAGATTAATATGAACAATATTTGATAGATTGATAGATATTAATATAATGAGATAGATAGATATGAATAGAATGGGGTTGATTGATAGATAGATATGAATAGTATGAGATAGAAAGAGAGATAGAGAGAGAGATAGATAGATATGAATAGAATGAGATAGATAGATAGATAGAGTGAGAGAGAGAGAGAGAGAGAGAGAGAGAGAGAGAGATGAATAGAATAAGGTGGATATATTCGGTCTTTTCTCCTTCCCTTTTTTTTACACTTTCTCTTGATATTTACTAAGCTTTGTTTAATCTGGTATACAAGCCTCACGATGCGTAAAGCATCTTCAGTATTAAGGTGGTTACCCATTTAAGTACTCTTTCTAACTTATTCTTTCCTTCTTTTTTGTGTACTGGTTTTCTCTTTCTTCCTCTTCTTTTGTTTCTTTTTACTTTCGGTACCAAACTGTCTATCTTTTCATATATGTCATTCTGTTCATATCTATCTATC
>CM042145.1:79984806-80004806 GCA_023376005.1 Doryteuthis pealeii
TGTGCCAAACTAAACTAACCTTATTTGTATGAATTTTTAAAATGAGGCTTGATAATTTGCATTATTTAGACTTTTCATACTGTTGTCTTCATCCTTATTGTTTAGGCCGATGTACCCTCCGGCCTTCTTCAGGTATTTCTTGTGTAACTTGAAAACCTTCTTGCCATAACAGATATAAGGTTGAGTTAATACAGTTCTAAGAGACAATTATCTGAAGGTTGCAGGTTCAATCCTATTGGCGAAAATAGCATAGAATACCTAACATAGCTTAACACTTGTACTCGATTAATGGAACTAGAAAACATTTCCCAACGGATTAAATAAAGGGTTCGGTTCCAAGTTCCGTGATGATGACATGAAATTTCCAGAGTTCGACAAGAAGGTTACCGATTTCGACAAAAACAGCTGAAGAAAACTGCAGGGCACATCAGCCGAAACATTGTGTATATAACAATAAAGGTGAGGACAACAGTCCGAAAAATCTAAATAATATAAACTAAACTTAGTTCTGATATTTTTTAAAATTCCAGGCATACCGCCAGGTGATGTACAGATAAACAGAGAGAGAGAGAGAGAGAGAGAGAGAGAGAGAGAGAGAGAGAGAGAGAGAGAGAGAGAGAGAGAGGGAGAGAGAGAGAATAAAAAAACGAGAAAGAGAAAGTAAAAGAACAGGTAATATAGAAATAAGAAGGATTAAACAATTAATTGATTGATTGATTTTAACGGCTTGCTAACACGTCTAGGGTTATTTTATACCAAGAGGTTAGGAATCAAGTTTCATTGCACGTTCATATTTATATTTATAGGGCCGGTTTAGCTTAGTTGTAGAACACTCGCCTTGGAATCGCAAGTTTCCTGGTTCGATACCGACCCTCGCCAACTCAGCGTATGAGTAGCACAGGGATCTTTGCGTAAAGTGAGGAACTGATGGTAGGTGCTCCACCTCAGACGCAAAAAAACAATTCTCTTTAGTCTAGCGCTAGTTAAAAGGGATAGACTCCCTCGCTGTCTGGCTGATACCGACATTAGGCCACCCCGTCGATTTAAGTTTTTTAATTTCCTCCCATAATATTCAAGAGGCCAGTTTGACTTAGTCAGTTGAGCACCCACCTAGGAATTGCAATTTTCCTGGTTCGATACCGGTCCCCGCCAACATCAGCGTCATCTGATCCATGCTGTAAAGTGTGGAGCTGACGTTAGGTGTGGCACTCCACCTCAGAAAAAAAAATCTTCCAAGATGAAATGCAAAAATTAAATTATGATTATCTCGTGTTGCTTATCCACCGAATTACTTTACTTTATTTACATTTTAGTGCAGTTGTTTCTTAAATGTTTTCCTTTTTTTTTTTGCATCCGTTATGTAATATCAAGTATACCTCTCTAATTCAAATAATTTGTACACAGTTGTATGGTTTCAAGTAACTAATAATAATCCTTACTAAATGATTGGACGGATCCATTTAACCTTAGATGGAAGCCTAATGATACTATAACTCCGGGTAAGAGTGAGCCTGGGGGTAATGGCAATAAAGGGGTACTCCACATTCCACAAAGCTTCAGAACTGGAGCCTCCCTATCAGATGCAGTTTAGTGTCATACCCAGTACACCTCCTTTTGGGGAGACAGGGGGTCTTACTCCTCTGCAGGGAATACAGTCAGCGTATTCTAAGACCAACCTCCAAGGTGATAAAATAAAGTTTGAGTAAATCTATGATACATTTACCTATGGAGAAAGTAGGCCCACATTGGTGTGTCCATGAGTAGAAGTCCATAGGAGAACGTCGCTTATGAGATCGTCATTACTTCTTCAGCAATACCCAACATGTCTTGCTCGCCTTTCTTGAATGGTTTGTGAGATGGGTGGTAAATGGCCGTACAAATGTTGTTTTGACGTGTGTTTCTTTCAGAATTTGTTCAAAACAGCAAACAGCTCCTTTGAATAGTTAAAATCTAAGTCCATGGAGCACGCAGAGAGAATCGAACTCATTATCAATGGTCTCCTGTAAGTAAGTCGTCCAGGTGGCGGAAAATCGGTATCAGCCAGACAGCAAGGATATTGTTTTTGCGTATGAGGTGGAGCACCACACCTACCATCAGCTCCTCGGTTAATCGCACATATCTGTGCTACTCATACGCTTAGTTGGTGAGGGCCGTTTTCGAACCCGGAAACGTTGTGGTTCCTAGTCGGATGCTCTACCGACAGAGCTAAACCAGTCTCCTAGCAACGCCAATTTTGGTTTTATTTCTAGATGCTATGAATGAGTTTGCACTTGCTAAAAAAGGTTGACACCCATCGACAAAAACTAATCGATTCACAATGAACGGTTCAATCGATTTTCATGAAAAAAATTATATCAAAAAGAAGAATTAAAGGAAAACAGATATAAAAAATTCATGTTCTTCCATTACACAGATTTCTTGGGGGATTTATGTTTTTAACATGCTCTACCTTTAGATTACAAGAGATATTTGAGATATCAGAATATTGAATACAGCTAGCGCCTCAGGAGGCGTAATGGTTAGCAAGCTAGACTAGCTAGCTATTACAAATGAGTTCGAGCCTTGGAAAAGCTAGTAAAATGGGCTTAACAGATGCATAAAGTTTTGGGGTACTGTTATTTTGTTCATCCAGTAATAAACAATTTCTTTTAAATATGTACATAGACTTCGTTTCAAGATGGAAAGTCATTTCAATAAATTACTAGAGATATTTGAGATATTAGAATATTGAATAAGGCGAACGCCTCAGGTGCCGTAATGGTTAGCAAGTCATTACAAGTAAGTTCGAGGCTCCCCGAGTCCTCCATCCATCCATCCTTGTACCATAACTAAGCTAAGCTTAATAAATAAGTGTAATTTTCCTTGTGCGTATTGGGTGGCGTAATGGTTAGGAAGCGAGACTAATAAACCTCTTCGAGAGAGTTCGTCTCACAGGGTGCTCCGTACATCTGGCCTTGTGTCACAACTAACCTAAGCTTAGTAAATAAGTCCTTTTCTTTAGGGGAATCAAGTAGCCTTATGTTTAGTAAGCTAGATTACCAAATCATGATTAGTGTGTTCAAATCTCGCTGGGTGCTCGGTACATCTGGCCTTGTGTCACAACTAAGCTAGGCTTAGCAAATAAGTTTTTTTCTTTGGATGCCTAAAGTAAACTAGACTAATAAATCATGATTAGTGAGTTCGGATCTCACTGAGTGTTCCGGCCTTGAGTCACAATTAAGCTGGTGTTTTATTTCGTTTTGTTTTGTAGATTTTCTAGCATGTCAACACTTGTTGGGTTATTGTATGCCAAAGATGTTTCTTAATTTTTTAAACACATTTTTGAGACTCATTTTTACTATTTAAACTATAGGGAACCTGGGAGTAATGGTGATAAACGGGTACCCCACACTTCATCATTAGATGCAGTCCAACGTCAAAGAACACTAAGACCCGCATTTGCCTTCTAGCCAATATATGATAAAAGGAGTTGTGGGTTTATCATAAGGATAAAGGGTTGGGACAATCATATAGGTACTAGGACTTGACATGACCAACCGATTATAGGAGCGGGCATATTCGACCGCCCACTAGCCTAAATAAGAGCCAAAGTGTAATGTTACATATGGACTGCTCAGTCCCCAAGAACCTTGGTGTATTGAGTAGCGATATGGTTAGAGTAAACTAGATTAACAAATCCTGACTAGTGTGTTCGAATCTCGCCGGGTGTTCCATATAGCCGGCCTTGTGTCATAAATAAGCAAATCTTAGTAAATATCATACTGAATAAGGCGAGTTGTATCTACGAAAAATACTTTATTATTTTTTATAAATAAATTATTTTATTTTGTGAATAAGTTTTATTAAACTTTATATATGAGTTGACTTTCAAAAACAAATTCCATATAAATTTACCTCTTAAAAAGTTCCAATTAAATTCATTTAAAATATAAACAAAAAATTCCAAACCAAATAAATGCATTTCTACAGAATGGCCACAAAATACTGAAATTTTTTTTTAAATAACTTTCTTGTTTTTATTTCTCTGAATGTTTGAGATGAGGCTTGATGATTAGTATTATCTGCGTTGTTCGGACTATTGTCCCCATCTTCATTGTTATCTGTACAACGTTTCGGCCGAGATGCCCTCCGGCCTTCTTCGGGTATTTCTTGTCGGACTCGAAGGTTACGAGTCCGAAAAGAAGGTTCCCGAGTCCGACAAGAAATACCTGAAGAATACCGGAGGGCATATCGGCCGAAACGTTGTACAGATAACAATGAAGATGAGAACAATAGTCCGAATAACGCAGATAATACTTTCTTGTTTTTAATTTGATTTTATTCTTCCTTTATTTTTCAGGTATTATAAGTAACCTAAGCACATTGAAACTACTACAGTCATGTCAAACTAAAAGCATCGGTTCTGGCTATATCATCGAAGTTAAGTAGCGATGAGTCAATTCAATACTTGACCACTTAAGCAACAGCGGGTACTGTAAGCAACCTTTTGTTTATCAAAAATGACTTGATTCCGCATTAAATGACCGAAAAAGAGTTGATATGCCGTAAAACAAAACGACCAACCAAATTAAAAATGTCTAGTTTGAATATGAAGAATGACTTAAAATAATAGAATGTTACTATTCAACTGAGAGGTTTATAATTTCAACAAGAAGACATTTCTGGTGGCAGAATAATTTCAAGAAATTCATAATTCAAATAGCCTCCTCGATTGCCTGCTTTGTCTGCCGAACTTCTTTTTGAGTGGGTTATCTAATGAAGTGTGTATATTGAATGAGCTTAAGACATTGCTATAGCTCAAGAATAATATCCGTGCAAAGATAAGAGGATTGATCTCAGAAACCTTTAGCAAAGCCATACAACTTTGTATCCGTGAAAATGAAGGTAATCTACAAACTATCATTTTTCGCCAGGTTAATAATTAACAAATGCTTTATTCACCACACTAAACCACAAATGATGTGGCAGTTAAAGACGCCATATCTATTCTGCCTATATCTCATTTGAACGAGATTTCCGTAATCTCGTTACTTCGAGAGATTAAGTTTACTACAAATAGTTTCCGGTGTTTAGAAAAGTGTGTGGTGCATTAACGACAAGATGGAAATTCACAAGAAACAAAATACATAAAGATAGCTGTGCTTGTTTTAATTGTTTTATCTTGGCAGTACCAAAGATTTCAAAAGAATTAGGCGATCTGTAAATGGTAACTACCGTATGGAGGCGCGTGGTCTAATGGGTTAAAGTCATAGGAAATGAACTCGTCGACCCGAGTTCAATTCCTGGACGAAGCTGTTGACATTTCACATAGCGCTAATACCATTGGGAAAGGTATGAATCCAATTCTCCCTCCAGCTATGGGTAAATAGCAGGCAGACTGGGCTCTTTAACCCTGGCTAGATAACCAGTCTAGGAGAAGGAAAACTCTGAATTCAAACCTGCTAAACTCCGCTTAAGAAATATATATATATATATATAGACTCGTGGATAGGTGGCATCAGCGGATGGGTCGCACCTTTTATTTGTGGTTCTGGGCCGGTTTAGTTCAGTCGGTAGAGCCTCAGCCGAGGAATCACAAGGTTCCAGGTTCGATACCGGCCCTCGTCAAATCAGTGTATGAGTAGCAGAGGGATCTGTGCGGTAAAGTAAGGAGCTGATGGTAGGTGTGGCGCTCCACCTCAGATGCTAAAATAATCTCCTTGGTCTAGAGCTAGTGAAAAGGGGATAGACTCCCTCGCTGTATGGCTGATACCGACATTAGGCCGCCCCAACGACTTTATTTATAATCTGGCTAGTTACACGACCTATTCTAACATAAAACTTATCAAATATTCACCTTTGTTTCAAGACTTTGCTTACTAATATTAAATCTAGAACACTTTGCCATAGACTGTGATGCATTATGCAAATATAGAAGTAAGTGTGGCGTTTCTTAGTACTATAATCGTAAATTAGCCTAGGTAAAAAACCGCAACAGCCAGTTCGATGATAAAAAAATTATTGTTTTATTCGAAAGGCTTCGAAAATTTTCAAATGCATATTGTACGCATGTCGCGTCATTGCAATCGCTGATCGTCCCAACTTAACTCTTTCCCTACTTAAGCTGCTCACAGCGGCTCTCTCCAACCACACCCAAGCAAAGTACAAAAACTGATGGTCAGTTCATTATGATTGAGCAGAAGGACTTAGTTTACAATAATAATAATAGAACTTTATTTGAATAGAATGAGTGAATAAATAGTGATCTGTGAAATTTCCCATCAATACGGGTAAAATATACCATGGGGAAAAGTTGGTAGGCAAAGAGTTAATGATAAATAAAAAATTAAGTGCTGTTTTACATTTATGCTGAATGGATAGGTAGCATCACTGATTTTGTCGGAATTGTTGGTTGAAAAAATGCGACCTATCCACGGGTATTTACGGTACCTTCCTTTTTTCTACGTGAAATTTTATTGTATCCACTGTGCGCTGCTTATTATAACGGAAAATATATGAATCTATTTCTTCTCCTTCCCCACTCGGAGAGTCCCCATAGTGTAATGGCTAACGTACTGGACTGCAGCATCGTAGTCAGCGACTTCGAAAACCAATCACGTTATTACGTTCAGTTTCATCATAATACTCTTGGGAAGGTATGAACTCACTTATCTCCCAGCCATGGGTTAAATATTATTATTAATGTTCTTCTACAAGATTGATTTTGGCATTAAATAACCTACATAAGTTGATATGCCATTAAACTAGGGTTAGGGTTTGGGGTTGGGGTTGGGGTTTAGGGTTATTTTAATGGGAAAATAAATAAATAATTTGGGCTCTGTTTTTTCTGGGTCACCCTGTATACAATAAACTGTTAATTTTAACAACGGGGTTTAGGGTTAGGGCTAGGTTAGGGTTGGGGTTGGGTTTGGGTTTCGGGAAAAACGCCCAAAGTTGTTGTTTTTTTTTTTGGGGGGGTTCAAGTGACACCGCTTCAGCTACGGACTTCGATCGTAGCTGGTGTTGTTTTTTAGCAGCCACCGGCTAGCGGTTTTTGGGCAGGGGCCGGGACGGAACTCCGCGAAGAGTACCTAGATTTCTTTGTATATGTTCACCTAAGTATTATAAGAAGTGGTTTTGGCTACTGCAGTTATAACTACATTTAATTCTTATAAATCCAACCAACAAACCAATCTTATTAAATAATCACACCCTTCTAAGCTGCCAATCTTTCATGACTTCTAGTTAACACAATAAAGAAATCTAACTCCCTCAACGATTAATTATTTTCTCGTGGTGCTAAGAAGAAAACGACACACTTTACAGCTGACAGTGTGTGCTGCTCCGCATCGACAATTTCATTGGAGGTAATTGAAAAGTATTGGAAATAATTACGGACCGACAATCGACTCTTATACTCACGAGAACAACCGCTGCTTCTCTCGGTAATAAATTGGCAAGTCTTCTTAAACTGACCGTCTAATTTTCGAGTTTAATTTGAACGTTTACAAACAGTCAGTTAACTGTTCGACTCTCTGTTCCACTGTAACTCTTAGAGTAAAATGTCATTGCTTAAACGAAAAAAAAGTGGGTTAAATAGAAGCCGAAAATAGAAATCAAGAGTAGAACAAAGGGTTAGTTTAAGGTAGGTGAAATGAAAGTCACGCTTGTTGTTACATAATCTATGCGGTTGCATAAAATTATTGTCAATCCCCTGTATTTCTAAATGGATGGCCCCTTTTCATATCACGGGCGGGACTTTCCATGGAATAGTACAGAAAGCCTGCGAAATACGTGAAGACACGTGGGACCTGATGGGTCCTCAGTTTCAGTTGGACGTCAGGCAGTGAAGATGTCCTGCCTTAACTGGAACTCACTGCATACACGAGCTATGTTAGTCAGATGTTTAGTTACATTAAATGTTTAGTTAAGTAAATAAAAGCTTAAAATCACGGTTTTGTGATTAATTAATGTCTTGGTAACAAGACCGATCTAGAAGAAGAAATGAGTTAAGTGCGACCGACCACCAAGACGCTAGAAGTCCAGATGGTAGAAGAAGACGTAAGATAGAAAAGACGTCAGAAGAAGAATAGAAGTAATGAAAAGGGTATACAACATTGTGTCGTTGATAGGTTATTATTGATTTAAATTTCAGCGGTATTGGTTTTAAGATAGATAGATAGATAGATAGATAATAGCAGACTGCGATAGATAGATAGATAGATAGATATGAACAAATAGTAATAAACATTTTGTCATAGATATATAGATAGGGATTGGTTGGATGATTGGATGGTTGGATTTGACGGCATATAAACCCTTGTTGGGTTATTTTATGCCGAAGACGTTTTGTTTTATTTATTCTTGTTGGGTATTCAAATTTCTTTAACTCAATTTTTAACTCATTTTTTCTAATTAACCCATAGATAAGAGCGTCAACATGCCAACTCAATCTTTATAAATTTTCCCCCATAGATTCTGCACTCACTTGACATTTTCAACGAATCAGAAGTTTTAACAAACTCGCTAACATTGAATTTTTTACTCCCATCCCTGAGGAAATATATTACAAAAATCTATTTTTACATCGCCCGGAGGGTGTTTTTTATTTTGCTAATACAATTAATGACAAAGTAAATATATATACACATTAAATACCACCAGTTCTTGGGTTTAAGCAGAAATAATGAAGGTTTGGTTTATATTTGTGAAGATACTTAAAAAATAAAATTTAAATGATAATAGCATAGATTTTTTTTGCATTTAATATTTCAAATAGTAGACATTAATTTTTATTTCCAGAGTGGCTGGATCAACGCAACGTCTTTTGTTTTTACATAGGGATTTTAATGGGACATACTACAAGGATCGAACTTGCGATTCAATAATAATGGTTTTGTGAGACTAATTTTTCTTTACCTTCCCTACTACGCAGGCAACGCCGGGTAGCCCCTTTCTAGTAAAAAATAAAGGGTATAAGCTGTCAATAAAATGTATAGTATTTTCCATGACTCTCCCAGTATTAACTTTTAAATTCAAATATTACACCTCATTACAAAATCAATAGGCTACCAATCCATTATGTAACACAAATACAATGATTGAATTTTATAAAGTTATATCGTGTCATTTAGAATTTATATCACCGGACAGAGGAATTATGTCAATCAACGCGTGTTGATTGCTTTCTTTTCTTTTTTTTTTTCTTTTTCTTTTTCTTTTTCGTTTTCTTTTCTTTTTTTTCTTTTTTCTTTTTTAAGAGTGAAAAGATGAGAGCGAAAGAGTGACTTCTTTTAAAACGAATGGTGATTGTATCTTCGCCAGAGGCTTGACCAATCATCGAACGACTCATTCACTGGGGTGAAATCGATTGTCAGTCGTAATATGCCCGGCTTTTGGTGAAAGAAATATGGTGGTCAGGTCAGGTCAGCACTTTGGAGAGCGCACGATCATAGACTGGGAAAATGTATTTATTTGCCGATATTAATCTAGTTAAAAAGAACAGATGACAAACAAATAAGTTCCCGGGGGAATTCAGATCTTTTTTTCTTTCTTCTTCTTCTCCTTCTTTTTCGTCCTCGTTCTCATTCCCCTTCTTCTAATTTAATTCTGACCTTCTGCCAAATATACCTGCAGCCAGTTTGCCTTTTGATATAAAAATGCTCCCTGAACCCTCTATTACTGATACCGGCTCGCAAGAAGCCATTAATGATAGTAGTGTGTCTATTTGCCGCCAGGGCACCAGTCTCAGTATGAAATTATTGGTTCAGTTTTTAGATAAGACAACTGAGTAACGAAGGTGAAGACCTGCTGTAAGAAAGAAAGATTGATCCATCCCGTAAAATATCATTGAAATAAAATTATAATAAAAACACAAAAACAAATAAAGTCTATTTAGTAGCCGACTTAATTGAATGCATTGGTTTTAAATGTTCTATTTTTCTATTACATTTTTTAGGGTTAGGGTTAGGGGTTAGGGTTAGGGGTTAGTTTTATAATTAAAAAAACTCTAAAAATCATATGTTAACAATTAACCGGATTTTCACGATGTAAATGGAAAAAATGTCCCACGAATCGAGATCGCAATAGGGGTGCCTAAAGGTAATATGGTCCCCCATTTTCTTACTATTCAAATCCTAATTTTTAAATATGTTCCCAGATATGAATAAAATATTCTGCAGTGTTTCAATCTGTTTAGTAGATCTTCTTCAGGGCTTTTGTTGATATAAGGAAAAGTAAAATTTATCACATAATAATAATAATAATAATAATAATAATAAGTCGCAGTGGCCTAAAGTCGGTGTAAGCCAGTCAGCGAGGAGTCTATCCCCTTTTCAATAGCACTAGACCAAGGAGATTGTTTTATGGCGTGCTATTCATACACTGAGTTGGCGAGGACCGGTATCAAACTAGGAACTTTGTGGTTTCTAACCGAACGCTCTACCGACTGAGCTAACCCGGCAATAATAATAATAATAATAATAATAATAATAATAATAATAATATATATATATATATATATATATATATATATATATATATATATATATATATATATTCATTACATACAAGTTAGATCCATTCTATGGATTAAATATATATTGCAACTTATTTGTATTAGATAGGAATGTAAGAAAATTCGTGTACAAACCATGAAGTGTTATCTCGTTACACAAACCAAAATAACGAGGGGGAAGCACATGTACTTTTAACCAAGTTTGACACAACAATACAACAGGTACTTGAAAGCAGTACTTACAATTAATTATCTCCCTCTCTGCGGGGATGCTCAGGTGGTGTAGCCGGCTATGCCCCTCACTGAGGGGTTTTCTTCAGTCTCTGTTGACTGAGTGGCAAGAGACTAACTCTACGAGGTTTACTCCTCGAGGTCTAGCTTGATTAAGAGCGAGTTTTCACAACTCAACAAGGGACAAGATCTTCTAGTTTCCTGTCCCATGAGCACAGGAGAGTTCTAGCCCCCTACAGGAATAGCTGATATCAGATAAGCACCTGCAAAAACCCTACACAAGTAGATAATGTAAATATGAACGTACAACGTACGCAATTGCCTAAACTAGGAATAAAACCCAGACAGGTTGACATACCGTTAAAATTAATCAATTAATCGGGCCAGGAATATAACAATCGTATTATTGTCGTATCGTATTGTTATCGTATTAAGACAATGAGATAGGTAAGTACTAAACTTACTTTATTCTTGTCAATGGTCACAATAGTGGGGAAGATTCCAAATGATTATTGTTCCTCTTTAAGTCTAATATTCTGACCATTACTGTAATATTGAAAAAAGAAATAAAGGAAAGAAAGTATAGAATGGATAAAATAAGAAATTTAATCAATTTTACTTACACGTGTTTCGGTCAGGAGTTTATCCATGTGTACATTATTCAAACTATTTTTAAATAACCAAATGAAATGAAATGATAATAACAGAAAAAATGTAGAAATGTTCCGCACACAAAGAAGATTCGACCTTCCTCGCCCGCGTTTGAACGCTCAAGAATTCTCCGCTTTCCAACGAATTTCATTTAAAAAAATTAGGATTTACTCTAAGCCTAAAAATACACCTATATATGGGAACAACTATATTCTTACAAACATTAAATTCACTTTATACGGGTAAGTATATAGACACGTATACATACTTGTATATGTGTGTGCACACACACCAGTTACCAAAACGCACACCAGTACATGCATCTATTGGATCGAGAGAGAGAGAGAGAGAGAGAGAGGGGGGGATATACAAACATATTAGAAACAAAAAAACACGTACTTGTACGTACTAGACAAGAGTAAAGGAAAGAGGGCTAGATGATCATTAAAATAACGCAGACCACCAGACTGTATATGGATTTTAACTGGAATTGACCATTATGATTTAATACCTCTCTCTCTCTCTCTCTCTCTCTCTCTCTCTCTCTCTCTCTCTCTCTCTCTCTCTCTCTCTCTCTACGCTAAAAATAATTATATATAGAAATAAGTCCCAAAACATCCCCAATTGCATGAGGTTGATAAGGATTAAAAAATCCGAAACACATATCGAGAGAAAAGATAATTCAAACCACTTGCGAACACTATCATTATAAAATATTATCTTTTCTCTCGTTGGATTTACAACAATAATAATATATATATATATATATATATATATATATATATATATATGAAGTAGTCAAACAATGTGTTTGAAATGGTAAATGCCGACAATTTGTGGGAGATTATGTGCTTAATTAAAGTTATACCTAATTTTGTTAATTAATTAATTATAACTAAATTAATTAGGCGTGCATATCGGTTTAAATGTAAAGCGTAAGCAAATCGAGAAAAAGTCATCTCTGTATGTACATTTCAGCCCATTAGGCCTCATCAGTAGAGCTATAGACAGGGTAGTGCTTTGTGCGTGATTCGAATCCTACCTGTCAGGCTGACATATATATATAATTGTGTGTGTGTGTGTGTGTGTGTGTGTGTGTGTGTGCTATGATTGAAAACAAAGATAAATAGAACAGTCAAATATTGCGGAAAAGTACTTAAGGATGTCAAGGTCTCCAAAATATTTAGAAATAACAGAAATGTTTATTGTTTATTGTCAATGATGTTTACATCATTTTAAACTTTCATCATCTATTTTTCTACATGATCACCATTTCGGTCGATGCATTTAGTAGGCGCTGCATGCCTATGTGATACCATACAATACTATGAAGGAGCGTTGAACCTAGTCGTTGTGGAAAACTCCCTACACCAATTGCAGACGTTTTTGAAATCTATGCATGACTTGACATATACTTACGTTAATTGGCGATGAATTTCTATCGGTTTAATGCCTTATGCACACTAAAACCGAAAAAGTATTCTAACTTTATTCTTGGTAGTAGCGTCAATCGGGAGCTTCATCAGAACCCCTGCCAAACAAGAATGGGCGTGGCTCAGGTGCATGCATAACAAACACAAGTGTTACCATTAGCCACACGAAGAGTTTTCCTGGGTTCCCAGCGCTTTGGAGTCCTTACTTTTATGAATACCCTTATATATATATATATATATATATATATATATATATATATATATATATATATATATATATATAAAAAAGGAAGGTCCGCAAAATGTATTTTGTTCTCAGAAAATTTTTTTAAATTCTTTTTGTTTTACATATGCAACACGTGTTTCAGATCTTCTGGTATCTTCTTCAGGCTTTGATTGATATATATATATATATATATATATATATATATAAGGGTATTCATAAAAGTAAGGACTCCAAAGCGCTGGGAACCCAGGAAAACTCTTCGTGTGGCTAATGGTAACACTTGTGTTTGTTATGCATGCACCTGAGCCACGCTCATTCTTGGTTTGGCAGGGTTCAGATGAAGCTCCCGATTGACGCTACTACCAAGAATAAAGTTAGAATACTTTTTCGGTTTTAGTGTGCAAAAGGCATTATACCGATGGAAATATATGTGTGTGTGTGTGTGTGTGTGTGTTTTTACTTAGGTATATATCTCCGTTTTTTGGAGGTATATATATCTAGTTTGGGCATTAGTGTGAAGCATTAAAGAAAATAAAAATATAAGAAACTCGGTTGTTTGGGATAAGAGTTTCGTTTATTTAGTAAATTTTCAAGATTGTTATGCTCTCTCCATCAGACTGAGGAAAAAATGACGCGGGCCCAAACAACCGAGTTTCTTATATTTTTAGTTTCTTTAATGCTTCACACTAATGCCCAAACCATATATATATATACCTCCGACAAACGGATATATATACCTAAATAAACTCAAATATATATACTTACGAGAAGCATACGGAGACGCCACGACAACAATATATATATATATATATATATATATATATATATATATAGAGAGAGAGAGAGAGAGAGAGAGAGAGAGAGAGAGAGAGAATAGGGTTTTTAAATTAAAATATTTTCTGCTTCTCTCTCGATGGGTCCAGATTAAAAACAAGCTCTGATGATGATTTTTTATAAATCGAAATATTGTTCAATATTAGCTATGAATAAGATATAAAATATTTTCATTTTAACAGCATTGTGTGTTTTCATTCCTTTTATCTATACATATACAGTCGGTTTCATTTCCTTACTCTTAACATAGTCACACATTGAGCAGTCTCCCATGTCTATAACCTTGCTGATGAGACCTAATAGATCGAAATGTACATTCAGGGATTGACACTTTCTCGATTTGTTTAGCCTTACATTTGAACATATATGCCCGCCTAAAAATTCATTAATTATTAACTAATTAATTTTCAAAATTATGTATGACTTCAATTAAGCACATATCCTCCAAAAATTGTCGGTTAAAAAAAGCCATATCAAATAAACACATAGTTTATTTACTCACTCTCATATATATATATATATATATATATATATATATATATATATATATATATATATATGTGTGTGTGTGTGTGTGTGTGTGTGTATGTGTGTGTATGTGTGTGTGAATATATAAAATATGAACAAACAAGGTATTCAGAGAAGGATTATATTATAGTTGAAGTATTTGCAAAGGTTAAACTTTCGTTTTATTATTTTATTTATCAAACCATCATCAGGACTCAATATGTAAGTATTTGATGCTGTATCGTTTTTAATTATATTCACTTTTAGAAACTTATATTTATTGTCGATGCGCACGAACCAATCAATGACAGCCAGTGTATTTACTCGTACTCTTTGTAATACACGGTACATTTTTCTGATCTGGTTTTGTGTTTCTCTTCAATCTACAGACCCCCGTTTTATTTTCTTACTATTCTTTTCTTGAAAAAAAAAAAAGATTGGAAATTGTTTTAGATTAAAGAAAAACATTAGTACAGTAGAACCACAAAATATCGAATCAAAAAATTAGAGAAAAAAAACAACCCACCATCCCACCCACCCCAAAAACATCGAATCAAAACATAAAAACAACAACAACAAAAAATCAAAAACGAAACAAAACAAAACAAAACAAAACAAACAAAAATCTTAGCATTCTATTGCCGTTGGTAGTTTCCAATATATGTGACGTAAGTTGTGTTCAAATTATTTAAAAAAACGTAACATATTTTTTTAAATGTAAGTATAATTATTTATTTGTTTAAAATGTTACTTACTTACTCTTACTTTACTTTTTATTTGTGTCGTATTCGAAATTGATTCTAAATTTTGAACTATAAATATTAAACATAACGTATATATTTGTGTGTGTGTGTGTGTGTGTGTGTGTGTGTGTGTTAAAGTAGATAGAGGTGGGAGGTGGGTATTTGTATTTATGTATCCAACCACTCTGCCACGAGTAGGATGTGACACTAGGTCAATTTTTAAGCAGAGTATTTTTAAGCCAACTCAGCGTATGAGTAACACAGCTTGTATCTGTGCGGTAAAGTGGAGAGCTGATGATAGGTGTGGCGGTCCACCTCAAACGCAAAACAATCTCCCTGGTCTATCGCTGTCCCGCTGATACTGACAATAGGCCACTCTGTCTTCTTTACTTACTTACTGTTTATATGAATTGAATGTTTCCTTCTCCCAGACTGGTTGCTGAGTGTTAACTAGACTGCTAAGATATTGATTCATGGGCCGGGTTAGCTCAGTCGGTAGAGCGTTCGGCTAGAAACCGGAAGGTTCTTAGTTCGATATCGCCAACTCAGCATATAAGTAGCACAGGGATCTGTGCCATAAAGTAAGGAGCTGATGGTAGGTGTGGCGCTCCACCTCAGACGCAAAAACAATCTCCTTGGTCTAGTGCTGAAAAGGGGATAGACTCCCTCGCTGATTGGCTGGTACCGATATTAGCCCCCCCCCACTTACCTTATTAGAAAAATTGGCAACTTGTATATCGACAGGTGATATTTACCACGTACCCCACGTGTACAAGTAAGGCACAAGGCCCTATTAATGTGGGACCACCCACAAGCCGTGACTCATGGGTGGCGGGTTTAAAAAATGCGTTGATCCCGTCCGCATTCCCCCTCAAGGGGGTGCCTCGGGCACTGGGCAATAAACCCAGTCCTGCCTCTTTAAATCAAGGGGGCAGGTATTGCATGGGGGTAACCCCCTGGGATCAACGCTATATATATATATATATATATATAATCGGCAGGTGAAAATCATAAATAAAAATATATACAGTGGTGGTTTGTTTTTGTGGCTTTTTTTTGTTTTGTTTTTTGTTTGTTTTTTGCATCATAGTTTATTCATTTCTTTTTTCTTTCTTTCTTTGTCCAAAAACTGTGTGGGGTCTTTTAACATGCTTGAAACCATGACGCTCATGTTTCAATTGCAAACAAGTGGACAAATGTTCTGCGCATGACAGGATATGAATTGTATCAAATTGCTTCTTTCTTTTCCTATTGTTGCTCATCCCAAGAGACTAAAACAACAAATGAGACATAAATTTTAAAAAGAACACACACACACAGGCTTCAAATTATATAAAGCTGACTGATTTAAGAATGAATCAAGTCTCTGTGAAAGGTCGATACGTACTAAATTATAATTGTGTGTGTCCCATTTTGACGTCATCAATGTGTGTGTAGTATCACACCCATGCCACCATCTTTTATCACTACAGACCACCGCGCTTATCTCCCTTCACTTGATTTCATTACTAACGACCGCTCAGCTCGTCTCCACCCATCTCGGCCTTCTTTTACCCCAAAAATGAATTGTTCACACGTTTGCGAATAAAATTACGGTCGTATTGTCACGCCTTAAATAAAATAGCTTCAATATTTTAGGTTCTGATAAAATAAAAGAATTTCTGGCACTGACCAATATATTTTATCATAATGGAGATTGTCTGTCTGTCTGTCTGTCTGTCTGTGATCAAAAATATATCAGTACCCAAGTCACAATGCCCTCAGTTTTTTTATGTTACATTCTCCATGATTTTATTTTAATTTAATATTCAATTATTAATAAAATTGTTTTATATTATTAATACTGTTGACCATATCTACATACCAGTAACATGCAATTGTATTTATATATAAAACGAAATAACGGTTGACAGTGTGAACGAGAAGGCTAATTTTCATATTGATATTTTTTAATATCAATATGATTTTAATAAATATGTTTAGTATTATTGATTTCTAATTGTTTTTTTATTTTTTATTTTAATGAATATGAGTAAAAATCATATAAATCGTAGAAGAAATCCATTAACAAGAAGAAATAACTGTAATTTTATTCTTTACTTCTTAATTTAACAAATAGTTAAATTAGAAAATTTTCACAATGAAAGACGAGAGTGATGGAAGAGTAAGTTTCAGTTGTTCTGTTTTTCTATTATACCCCCTCTATTTCAAATCGTTTTATCTGCATTCTTATTTAGTTCCATTAGCCTTTCTAAATTGATATATTTTACTACATTAAAACTTAAATACTCGCACCAGGAGAGTTGCATATATTTGCCTGTGTGAGTAATGTAGAAACTAAAAAGCTAATCTTGTAGAACTGGAGCCATCACAACTACATGGTGTTTAGTGTCATATTTAGAACTCCCTTTTTCTAGGAGCTGGGGTTGGGGTAACTCAGAGAATGCAGGCAGCGTATTCTAATCATTGATGTATATATATTTACCAACCCTCCGCACGAGCAGGATACGACACAAAGTCAATATCTTAAGCGGAGTTTAATAGGTTTGAATTCAGAGTTTTCCTTCTCCTAGACTGGTTACCTAGCCATGGTTAAAGAGCACAGTCTGCCCTGCTATTTACCCATAGCTGGAGGGAGAATTGGATTCATACTTTTCCCAAGGGTATTAGCGCTATGTGAAATGCAAACAGCTTCGTCCAGGAATTGAACTCGGGTCGACGAGTCCATTTCCTATGACCTAACCATTGATGTATATATATATATTTAGCAACCCCTCCGCACGAGCAGGATGTGACACACGGTCAATTTCTTAAGCGGAGTTTAATAGGTTTGAATTCAGAGTTTTCCTTCTCCTAGACCGGTTGCCTAACCAAGGTTAAAAGGCCCAGACTGCCCTACTATTTACCCATAGCTGGAGGGAGAAAAGGATTCATACCTTTCCCAAGGGTATTGGCGCTAAGTGAAATGCAATTAGCACGTCCAGGATTTGAACTCGGGGCGACGAGACCATTTCCCATGACTTTAACCATTACACCTCGCGCTTCCTGGTTCCTAATCATTGATGTATATGAGAGTAATAATTATGTTAAGTTGAAATTTAAAGTTAAGGATAGAGAAACTTTTGGCTTTTATTGTTTTATTGATTTCACGACTATCAGTTACGGGTCTATCTATAAACAAGATCGACATATACACGAGTACATGGGGGTAGTTTTCTGATTTAATCTGGATAATCTATTAATCCGTTTTAATCCAGGATACTTATTAAACGACTAGAAAGTTAGAATTAAACTCTACAGAAATTAAGATGAAAGAAATACCAGTCAAAAGTTGATAGTAATTGAAAATGCCTCATTTGCGAAATTGCAAACAGTTCGCTTGTGTCCTAAATTCAGTTATCACGAGTGCTCTATTATAATGGTCTTGTGCCAGAATCAGCGTCGCTTATTAAATAACCTTTTTAATCTTTTTTTTTTTTCAACCTTACTGTTTGCCAGAAGTTTATAATGACTTGGCAGCGATCACTTCTTTGTTTACGGGAGATATCAAGTGTTTTTTTTTTTGTTTTTTTTTTTCTCGGGAAAGAGCGAGTGCGAGATGAAGAAAGAAAATTAGGAAGAGAAAAGATAAGAGAAAGAAAGGAAGAGAAAAAAAAGAAAGAAAAATTAAGAGAGACAGAAAGGAGTGAGAGAGAGAATGAGAAATGAGAGAGAGAAAGAGTGATAAGAAAAGATAAGAAAAAATATATTCGCAATGGTTTTATTTTGTTTTTGGCTAGAAATAGTATAAAACATACAATAATTTATTCTTACCCAGATTTTTTTCATCAGTCGATCAGATTACATCATATTAATCTATGAAGTTGTTGTCTTTCTGGTTTGAATTATTAGCACACAGCTAGTCTATCTATCTATCTATCTATCGATCGATCGATCGATCGATCGATCCCAATCCGTTCATATCAATCTATCTATCTCAATCTGTTAATATCTATCTTTCTATCTCAATCTGTTCATATCTACTTCAGTCTGTTCATATCTATCTATCTATCTATCTATCTCTCTTCATATCTCTCTCTCTCTCTCTCTCTCTATATATATATATATATATATATATATATATATATATATATATATATATATATGCCAGTCTATCTCTCTATCCATCTATCTATCTATCCATCTCAATCTGTTCATATCTATCTATCTATCTATATATCTATCTATCTATCTATCTCATCATGTTCATATCTATCTATTTATCTATCCCTCTATCTGTTTTAATATCTATCTATCCGTATATCTATCCATCTATCTCAATCTGTTCATATCTATCTATCTATCTATCTATCTATCTATCTATCTCAGTCTGTTCATTTTTATCTATTTATCTATCTCTCTATCTCTCTATCTGTTTTCATATCTATCTATATATTTTTTATCTGTCTGTCTATCTATCTATCCATCTATCTATCTGTCTGTTCATATCTAACTATTTATCAATCTCTCTATCTCTTTTCATATCTATCTATATATCTATCTGCCCGTCTATCTATCTATCCATCTATATATATCTATCTATCTATCTATCTATCTATCTATATATATATATATATATATATATATATATATATATATATATATATATATATATATATCAGTCTGTTCATATCTATCTATTTATCTATCTCTCTATCTCTTTTCATATATTCTATCTATCTATCTATCTATCTATATCTATTCTATATCTCAATATATATCTATCTATCTATCTATCTATCTATCTATCTCTATCTATCTATCTATCTATATCATCTATATCTATATCTATCTATATCTATCTATCTATCTATTCTATTCTATCTCAATATATTCATATC
>CM042145.1:80007306-80021440 GCA_023376005.1 Doryteuthis pealeii
TGGTTTCAATCGTTCCAATCTGATATTTCAATCTAATATCACTGGTTTACAAAAAAATATTTTTTGTCTGAGGCAAGAATGTGAATAGGTGTTTTTTACTAATTTGGGTGTGCTGAATTCAAATTTATAAACAGTTTTGCTCTATCACCTCTAGTTTTCTGTCTTTTAAATAGTCTCATTTTAGTATATACAGAGTATGTACGTGCTTATTTCAACAGTTGCAGCAGCTTATTACAGATAAAACAGGATAGATAAAGAACATTGACGGAATAAATATACTTGGATGACACAATGTACACAATTCATAGTACCGCAGACAGTTAGAAGTGTGTTTTCTTAGATGATCTGCTGTATTTTGCATCCGGGATGTCACGCAAGAGCATCCAGCAGAAGTCTCCTATCATGCCGGGGTTCCACTTGCCTTGGTAGGTGCTCTCCATCTTTGTAATGTATTGATGGAATCTTTCTCCGTGCTCATCACTCACTGCTCCAAGGTTTGGAGGGAAGAAGTTGAGGTGGGAATGGAGAAAATGAATTTTGAGTGATATTCGGCATCCCATATCCTCATAAGTCTTTAGCAACTTCTCAATACAGGCTTAGTAATTTGGTACGCGTGTGTTACCAAGGAAGCCACTACAGACTGACTTAAATGTTTCCCATGCTCTCATTTTCCTGCATAATAACTAAAAAAGAAGACATAAGTCACACAATATTAGAAATTAACCCTGAATGCATATACGCCTTTATGTACAGTATGTGTACAAAATGTATAGTATGCATATCTGAAAAAAAAAACTAGAAGTGATGAGTAAAAACGGATTTCAAATCGGAATTCAGCTGCACCCCCAAATTAGGTTAAAACAACTATTTTGTGCTTGCCTCAATTTCTTTGTAGATCAGTGTAATTTTCGTAAAGATCCATTAGATCCATAGATGGGACCCTAACAAGTACTATAATGCGTCAGGGTGGACCAGGAAGTAATGGCAATAAAGGAATGGTCTACACTTTCCAGAGCTCCAGAACTGGGAGTATCACCATCGGAAGCAATTTAGAGTCATACAGGCAGCCCCTCTGCTGGGGATGCAGTCGAGGTATTCTAAGACTCACGAACCGGGTGGGGAGGTGCATGGTTCTTATCATGTCTTCTTATGTACCACGTGCTTGATGGGCAATTTTGTTAACCTTCTCAACAACTGTAGATAGGTAGTCATATCCAGAGCACAACCCCTCCAAATGGGTAAAACTACCCACACAAAAACCGAGATGTCCTGGCTAGTATTGAGTACTCCTGTTAAATAATTCGTGGATTGCCAACAAATTATGACTGTAGTGTACTAAAATTTAAATAAAGGTATGGTAAATGGATAGATTTGTTTTGTTTTACGGCATATCAACCTCAGTGGGTCATTTAATGCCGATAAAGTTTTGAAATAAAGTCATTCTTAATGGATACTCAATTGTTTTTATAAATACATTTTTCTATTTAACCCATAGATGGGACCCTAACAAGTAATACCACTCCTGGACAAGGGAGCAATAGTGATGAAGGAGTGATCCACATTCCCCAGACCTCCTAAACTGGAACCTCACCATCAGATAGAGTTTAACGTCATTACCAAGACATGTAGACCCTCAGCCACCGCCTTCTAGAACCCATATGATAAAGAGGGTTGGGGCTTGCAATAAGGGCAATAGGGTTGAGGCAATCATATAGGTGCTAGGGCTTGACGTGACCAGCAGATTGATCGGAGGGGGCCTCTCTGACCGCTTGTCTAGCCTAAGTAAGGGTCTAAGTGGAGTGTTGCAGGTCATGAACTGCTCATCCACCAAGACTCCGTCCATAAGCATCACGAGTCGCTACCCACGGCCAACAGGTGGCCTCATTTTGGGGAGTCTTACCCCTCTGCGGACGTGCAGTCGGTGCATTCTAACGCCCAAGTCAACAGGACGGGGTAAATGGAAAGTTACCATTAACCGTTGTAAAAGTGATTGAAAACTACTTCGCTTTTCACTGACTTACCCGCTGAATTCTGATTGGGTGAAAGCAAGGCGTGAGAAGTGAACTGAGCTAGAATAGTTAGATCTTGGCGGTTAGTTGAAAGGAGCAGACGTATGTCGTCTGGTCCTAAGTAAACCATCTTCTCACTGCGTGGTTAAACCCTTTTGGGATTCGGTTTTAATAAAAACATCTTTAAAAAATGAACAAAGTCTTGCTTCATTATTAAAAACAAAAGGGATGAACACAGACAACCAAGCCCAGCACAGACAGATGCCGTATCAACCAGAGGAGGAAAGCACCCCCCCCCCAAAAAAAGATGGCAAGACGCCGAAAAACACCTCTCATCTCTCCCCATTGTATACCTAGCAGATGAAGTGGGTATATAATACTCATTCATTGCCATTACTCCCAAATCCACTCGAACCTGGGTCAAAAAGATCTGTTTGGATATTATTCGTTTTACATAAGAATATTTGATTCCATATAACTTTATATAAATTATTTGTATTGAGAATGGTTACTTGAAGCTATAATTGTTGACTAAGGATTATCATTATTCATTATTTACTTGAAATCATGTAAATGTTTGCAAACATGATTATTATTAAATATAGTTACTTGATACCATAAAACATAGGAATACTTGAAATCATACAACGGTGTGCAAATTATTGGTATTAGATAGTAATACTTTATGTCATATATGAAGAATAATGAAAGTTCCAATTACCGTCGAACTGGGAAGACAAAGCAACAAAGGTTGTAACTTAAATACAAACCCGAATAGTCACTAAGTCTACTGCAGAATGACAGGGTATTTATAAGACTCCGCAATGTCATTCAAATCAAGTAGTCAAGCAGCCAATCAGAACTCAAGGAATGGAATCACCCAAATCACCCAAATTCATGAATGGATCATTCTTGATTTCTATATATACCAACTGTCTTGGACACTGCTTAGGTTGTACTTAGTTAGCTGCTGTTGTTCAAACCAACAGTAGACTTACTGACTTCAATAATATAACTTTATATTATTTGTATTAAGAATACTTACTTGAAGCTGTCATTGTTTGCAAAGTACTGTTATTAGTTACTTGAAACCATGCAACTGTATGCAAACAAATGACTATCATTAAATATAAATAATTACTTAAGACCATATAATTATTAGTATTTGATAGGAATACTTGAAACTATACAACTGTGTAAAAATTATTTGTATTACATAGGAATACTAAATATCATATAACTGTAAAAAAAACTCTTACGAGACAATTACATAAAAATGTATATATAAATTTACAATGAACACAATTCCCTAAACATGCTTTCTTAAGTATCAATACCTATGTACTGAAATTACAGACACAATATTGTGTGTTTGGGGGGTGACTATAGTCGAATTCCTAATGTTGTGCAAACATAGTTGAATTACGTCCTTGGTTCCGTTTGCTGGTCTGTATATTTCACCTGCTGGAGAATTTTGCAGAGTTGTATTTTCATTATTAATACCTCAAATTCGACAATTTTGTCATATTTTTCAATGAGATCAAAGGGGGGCGGGGAATATAAAATCATGATCAAAGCAAAGAAATTTCTCATTTTATTCGGACCATTTACTTTGATTATG
Source organism: Doryteuthis pealeii (assembly GCA_023376005.1). Classification (NCBI taxonomy): domain Eukaryota; kingdom Metazoa; phylum Mollusca; class Cephalopoda; order Myopsida; family Loliginidae; genus Doryteuthis; species Doryteuthis pealeii. The sequence continues at coordinate 80,010,937 of CM042145.1, forward strand.
ATAATTCAGGATGATCTCAAAGGAAATTTTTTTTTCTTCCTTTTTTTAACAGTTGTTCTTGTGTTTTGCTTTTTGTATTTGATTTTGTCGTTTTTGTAAAAGTAGTTATTTTTGCTTTGTTATTTTGTTTTGCTTTGTTTTGATTTTTTTTGTTTTTTGTTTTTTAAAGACTTTTTGATATTATTTTCTTAAAAATTCGTTTTTAGGTTTGGGTTTTAATATTTTAAATACTCATTCATTGTTTTGTGGTTTTTCTTTTCCATTTTTGTTTGATTTATGTATTTTTGTTGTTTTTAACAGTCGCTTGTTTTTTTGCTTGTGTTTTTTGGGGTGGGTGTTGGGCTTGTTTATATTTTTAATAGTCTCTTCTTCTTTTTTTTTATTAGTTAATTTTTTTTGTTTTTGCTTTGTTTTTAACCGTTTTTTCTGTTCTCTTCTTTGTGGTTTTTCTTTGTCTATTTTTTTTATATTTTTTCTGAAAGAGCCGTTTTGTTTGTGTTTTTTAGAGAGTTCAAATTTTTAAATTGTTTTTGGAGTTTTTTAAACATTCATTTTTGTTCAATTTTTTTAAGCTTTCTTTTTACTTTTTGACGAACGGTCGTTTTTTTTTTGTTTGTTGCCTTTTAAGGACTGTTTTGTTTGTGTTTATTAAACAGTTGTTTTTTTTACTTTTTTTTCTTTTTTTTTTAAACACACAATTTTTGATTTGTTTATTTGTTTTTTGTTAGATTTTTTAAATTGTTTTTTTTAGTGTTTTTAGCATTTCTTTTTGTTAATTTTAATTGTTTTTTGTATTGCTTTTTAATTTTTTGTATTTGGGGTCTTTTTTCTTAAACCGTTGTTTTGTTTGAATTTTTTAAAAACATTCTTTTTTTTAAGCACTCGATCTTTTTGGTTTCTTGATTTATGTTTTTAGTTGTTTTTTTTTTAATTTATTTGTTCTTGTTTTTTGTTTTGTCTTCTTTTTGTAAGAGTTGACTGAGAGGTTGTGATACTTTTTTTATCGAATATTGGAAAATTTAGCAGTAAAGGGATTCATATATTTTAAAGGAACATCATATAATAGAAAACTAGTCAAATATCCAGGTTACGTAAAATACTTGTTTGCTTATAGATTTTCCTTAAAATCTTAACTTAATTTTGTTTATTATTTAAATTCCGATTGGAGCGCTGAATTAATTTTACTGGATTTTTTTCTTTGCAATAATGAATATGAATGAAGTAGAGTAGAATTCTCTTACATCATATTAATCTGTCAAACAAACAATTCCGAAGAAATCTTAGAGGAGGGGTGGGAGAAGGTCAAATATCATTACTTTCTTTTCTCTTTTTTTTTTTTTTTACAATGTCCCTTCCTTCATTTCATTTTTTCGATTTCTGTTTGGCCTTCTCTCTCAAATGTTTAATACACTTGTTTTTGTTTCTTTTATTCTTTCCGTCGTTCTTTTGGCATTTAATAATCACTATTATGGACACTTCACCTGCAAATCTGATTAATTTCTGAACTCAGGAAATAAATTTGAATGTAAACAGCATTGAATGCTTCGTAGGATCCACAGTGCATATATATATATATATATATATATATATATATATATATATATCACACACACACAGACGTGGGCACACACACACACGCACGCACACACACACATACACACACACACACACACACACATATATATTATATATATATATATATATATAATATATATTAAATTTTTACTTGAAGGCACTTACAACGCATGTATCGCATAAAATTCGATACTTTTTCTTATAGAAAAATAAACTTGACAAGTGTAATCCCAGTAAAGGGTGGCTCGATGTGTAGAATACCGTACAGACTGTTTCGACTTTATTAAGTCTCATCAGCGGTATATACTAACGATTTCCCTCCGACAGAAATCGAAACCGGGACTTCAGCAGACGCAGTGAAACACTAGTGAAACACTTTTATCGCCTCGGCCACAGTACACAGCTGACCATCCTAGCGGAATTAAGCTTGTCTTTCCGCTCACAGAGAAAACTAAGATATATAAAGAGTAGTTAATCAAGATATATAGGGATAGAGGGAAAGTGACAGGCAGAATGTAAAGTAAGAGACGGGTGAGTTTCTGACTTAATTGCAAATTACGACTAATTAGAACCAAATGAAATGGATTTTTTTCAAATATAACTTAATCCCAAAACTAAGGGATATTTTGTGATGTATGTTGTGTCATTAAACTAAATAGGAAAAAAGCCGTTAGCAAACAATCATTGATTTGTCAGATTTAGTATAATATATATATATATATATATATATATATTAGAAAGGAAGGAAAAACTCAACCCCGTAATTCCATAATAAATTTATTTCGACCAAAATTGGGGCCTATAGAGAGCGATTTTCAAAACCTGACGAAAATGGATTTGCACGTCAGTCTCAGCTATTCAGTTCTCGTATAAAAACCACTTTTCGCCAAGCGTATCACAACTTCATCCTCAAAACAAGTGGTAAGCCACCATTGAAGACAGAAAGAGGGGGGTGAGAGTCCATTTCTGTAATTAAGCCGGTCACTACAAGGACCTTTTACCAAACTTTAAAAGCAGAAGATGACATCTGCTGTCAAATCCAGAAACCTTTACATAAATGAATATTGCCCATCAATAAATAATATTTTCTGAACTGCTGGTCCGAGCACTTATGCATACGCTTTAGAGTTAGTTGAGTGCTCTACATTGCTGCAGTTGATCGTTTCCCGCATTAAGCATCGGAACTAGATAGGGATGAGGCCCCATCATCATCAGTAGAAAAGCTGACCATATTGAGAGTATTCTTCAGCGAACTTGAAAACAGGTAATCTTCTGTTCGTGATGTTTTATTTTATTTTAGGAACAGAACAAACTATATGAATGAATAATATAATAAATATGAATAGATATCATTATGAAATAATAAATATAATAAACTGTATAGACAAAATTGAATTGCCGCCCTTTTAATATTGGAAGCGAGCCTTTCTCACGTCACGTATCCGTTTCGTTAGGTGATAAACCTCTCTCTTTCTCCGATACGATTTGGAAGGACTCATACATGCGCCCTTTTGCTTCCTCTATATATGCCTTTTTGGTTCTCATACCTCTTGAAACAAGGCAATTATAAGTACTTAGCGCTAATACCCTTGGGAAAGGTATGAATCCTACTCTCCCTCCAGATATGGATAAATAGTAGGGCAGACCGGGCTCTTTAACCTTGGTTAGGCAACTGGTATAGGAGAAAGAAAACTCTGAATTCAAACCTGTTGAACTCCGCTTAAGAAATTAACCTTGTGTCACATCCTGCTCGTGTGGAGGAGTTGGTAAATATATATAAGTAAGTGGTTTCCATCCCTTTTTTTTTTCTTTACACTTCTTCATGTTCCTTGGAGCATCCTTGTTTCCGTTTAATGGTTTGCGACTGGATCTGTTTCATCTTTGTATGCTGTAATTAAATGTTTTATCTTGTCTTTTCCTTACCGAATATTCTGTGTTGGGTTACCCTCTTTCGGATAACCCAATGTATTATAAGAGTACGGGTTTTAGCTACGAACTAATACCACGCTAATTCTTATAACGCATTGTTGTAGCTTGCTTATCGAAATAAATAACACAAGTAGTCCAGCTGACGTTAACCAACGAGAAGTAATCACTTCCGCCTTTTATTCGCAATAACAAAAGATGGCCGAAACGGTGCTTCCGTTCCTTAACAAAACAATGGCCGAAACGGTGCTTCCGTTTCTTATTAACCAATATACCACACGCATATAACCAAAAACTTTACAAAACAATTCATCTAACTTCCAAAAGTATAACTCTGTTTTTCGAATGGAAACGTAATCCTTGCTAAGATATGAATTAAAATGAAAAATCTAAAGAATATGCCAAATAAAAAAAAAGATTGGTTATTGAATAAAGAAGAGAACAAAACAAAACGAAAAAAGTCTGTTAAAAACAAAACAAAAACAAAAAATAACTATTTAAGAAAAAAACTAAAAAACAGGCGACATTTAAAAAACGATGAAAATACAAAAAGCAAACAAAAAATGGAAAAGAAAAACAACAACAAAACAAAACGAAATATGATATGGAATGAAAAACTTTTTAAGAAATATGAAATAAAGGAAAAAAATTATAACAAATACAAAATGAAAAAAATATGTCAAATAAGATAACATGTATCAAATGAAAAAAAATCTATATCAAATTAACTTTTTTTTTAATATCGGAAAAAAATACGAAATATATCAAATGAAAAATTAAAATATGAAATAAAATGAAAATTAAAAAAATATTATGGCAAATGAAAAATACAAAATATGATATCAAATGAAAAATAGAAAACTTGATATCAAATGAAAAACTTTTTGAAAACATGAGATTGAATAAAAAATATTCTTTATATCAAATCAATTACAATTGAAAAATATATCAAATAAGAAATAGGAAAAATGATATCAAATGAAAAATAGGATAAAGCCTAAAGAATCTAGTCTGCCCTACTATTTACCCATGGGCAGGAGAAAGAGATGAAGGGCATTAACGCGAAGGGAAACGCAGACAGCCTCGTCAAGGATTTGAACTCGAAACACCTACCCCATTTCCTACCTCGATAACTGTAATAATATGCGAGCTGATTCAGTCAGGTAGCACCTCCCCACTTTGTAGGAATTGACATAATAGTGCCTTATATTGGCTGATTTGACAATGTATTGCCCCGAGAAAAGCTTGAAAAATATCACGTTAACTTTCTCAGTTTGTTTGTTTGTTTTTTTTGCGTTTTTTTTTTTCTTTGTTTGTTTTTTTTCTTTTGCGGGGGGGGAGGTTCAGTTCTTTTTGACCACCGGTTCCTTTCTTTCAAAGTCATCAATCAATTTCCACCTCTTCTTGTTCTTTACGTTTTGATGACGTCTTCATTTCTTTATCGTTTCTTAAGTCTTTTATTCTGTTCTTAATTTTCTGTTTGTTTTTCATTGTGTGTGTGGGGAGGAGAGGTATTTCCCTCCTTTTGGCTCTTCTCCGCCTGCCCCCACTCATCTTTTATGCTTTTCAGAACTCTTGTGCGTGATGAGATAGAAAAAGACGGTAGGAATAAAGAAAGACATTTCCTTTTCCAGCAGCATCTACAAACACGTCATGTCGGATGAAAAGACCTTCAAAATTTTAGCTTCTTTTTTCTGTCTTCTTTCCCAGTTTTCTTCTTTACTTACTTACAAATGCACACACACACACACACACACGCACACACGCATACATATATATTATATATATATATATATATACTTCTCTCTCTCTCTTCCTTTCTCTCTCTCTCTCTCTCTATATATATATAATATACCAAAATATATATTCTTTCCAACCTTACACGTCTCTATATTTATCAATTTATCTCCCCCCTCCTCTCTCTCCTCTCTCTCTCTCTCTCTCTCTCTCTCTCTCTCTCTCTCTCTCTCTCTCTCTCTCTCTCTCTCTAAATATAATTATATATATATATATATTCTTTCCGGCCTTACATATCCCTCCCTCTCTCTCTATCTATTAATTTCTCCCCCCCCTCTCTCTCTCTCTCTCTCTCTCTCTATATATATATATATATATATATATATATATATATATATATATATATATATATATATTGAGAGAGAAAGAGTTTTAGATATAACTAAATACATATAATTCACTTCGTTTTCTTATGTTTGCATACACACACGGACGCACACACACACAACACACACACACACATATATATATATATATATATATATATATCCCATACCGTTTTCCCCCTTTTTTATTGGAATGCTGTTGTTGACATCGATGTGGAACCCCATCAATTCATGTAAATCTTTTCGAATGTAACGTCGCATTCAAATCAACGAGTCCTCGCTTCCCGAGAGACAGGTGGCCTGATCAGCCGTGGGTGCTTCTGACTTCCACAAAACAAATACGTAAATAACAAATGATCAAACCGAAAAGAGAAAAAAAGATAAGAGAACATAAAAGATGTGGTCGGGCTGAAGATTCTACACAGAAAGACCTCGGCAATGAAACAGAATGAAAGCTGCGAAAGACTTTCGAATTTAAGATCTCTCTCTCTCTCTCTCTCTCTCTCTCTCTCTCTCTCTCTCTCTCTCTCTCTCTCTCTCTCTCTCTCTCTCCCCCCCAGAAACGCAGAACAACAAACGAAATCTATTAATCTTCCTGAACGCAACATCACGCCCACAAAACATCTTTTTACGTTCTCTCATTTTTTTTCTTTTTCTTTTCGCTAATTTTATGTTCAGCCGTGTTCGCAAGAAAACTTACTTAGGCACTCTATAAGTAAATTCGAATGTAGGTATGCTTGTAAGAGATAGCGTGGACATCTATACAGTAGTAAATATCATTATGTTTTGTGCTTCCTAAACTGCATCTGGTGGTGAGGCTCCTATTATGGAGCGCTGCGAACTGTGGATTAACACATTCTTTAACATTACTCCAAGGTCCACTTTGAGTCAGAGTGTTTGTAATTGTCAGGGTTCCATCTATGGAGAACCCAAATTGCTGAACAGTCCACGACATGCAACACTCCGCTTGGGCCATTACTTAGGCTAGAGGGCGGTCGGAGAGCCCCCCTCCGATCAATCAGCTGATCACGTCCAGCCTTAGCACCTATATGATTGCCCCAACCCTATAGTCCTTACCACAAGCCCAAATCCTTTTTATCATATGGATGCTAGAAGACGGTGGCTGAGGGTCTTCATGTCCTGATAATGACGTTAAACTCTATCTGATAATGATTTCTCTTGGTTATTTCGCCAAGTTTCAAAGTCGAAGTCAACAACTGTTTTACGTTTTTAAATTCCCCTCCTCGAAAGCTCCCCGCCCCCATGCCATGCAACAAGGCGTTCTGTTATAAAACGCATTGTGACTAATAATTTAAATAATTTCGCTTTAACTAATTTAATTAGTTTAATGCATATACTCTACCAATATCCATTAGTGTAATACAAGATTTATTCAAGTAAAAAAATTCTGTTGCAATGAACTCGCTGTGCGTATTTGATCAATATGAATTTTGATTAATACGATATTTTTAGGCGTAATTAACCTGATTGATCAAGTGGATACTTCCCATGATCAAAAGTAATCTCCTGGCTCTAGTTACCAAGGCTATTACCATTAAGCCACTAATACTACTATTCCTTGAACTAAACGCTCAAGCCTGGCTTCATTTATCATTTGCCAGTGGGACATGAGGAGATACCACAGAATGATAATTTAAGTATTACAATTAATATTTATACTTTAAAAGCTATTACAAAAAAGTCCAGTATGGAAAAAGTATAATAATCTTGATTTAACTCACACATACACACACATTGTCAAAAATATAAAAAAATAAAATGAGAATATTCCTAAAATAAACGAATATCATAATACACGAATTATTGGCTTTGTTTATCGTTAAATATTTAATATTTAATAAACGAATTAATCTTCGTTCAAATGTATATGCAAAATTTTCTCCCTACAAATAAAGACACGTGTTGAGAGGGGAGATTTGCTGCCTGGGTAACAGCTCATCCTCCATATAAACTTGCCCAGGCTACGTAGTTCCCCTAAAATTTTTGGACTACTTCATCGTCTCTTGTTGACAGAACGCACATACACACACATACTCTCTCTCTCTCTCTCTCTCTCTCTCTCTCTCTCTCTCTCTCTCTCTCTCTCTCTCTCTCTCTCTCACCATGTTTGACATGCACTCTCTAACTAAAACATGTCTCTCTCTTTCACACACACACACACACGTAAACACACACGCGCCCGCGCCCCTCTCTCTCCCTCTCTCTCTCTTCTCTCTCTCTATCTCTATCATCTATCTCTCCCCCTCTCTCTCTCTCTCCTATATATATATATATATATATATATATAATATTATATATATATACCTATCTATCTCTTAATCTCCCTCCCAATTTCATATATCTATTACATTACATTGAAACAGATTAGTGTTATCGCTTCCGCTTGCGCTCTTGCTCCCCCTCCTCTCTAGTAACCCTGTGTGTCCCACGTAACACCCCGACCCCCCACCCAAACTTCTCAACAACAAAGCTTCTCCAGATTAGAAGGTGTTAGAGTGTAATACACGTAGATAGGTAGGTAGTTACTGGCCTACTGATATATAGAGATTACGAAAAAAACACTACAGAATTGAAACTCTCAAACCCAAAATAAAACTCTAACACGTCTGTAAGGAAAATACAATATTGTATAAGCATGTAAAGCGTCTCATTAATTTTGGATTGGGAGGGAAAAGGCATGAACGCATATCTCCCTCACCTCAAACAAACAAAATAAATATTATTTCTCTGAATGTTTGAGATGAGGCTTGATGATTATATATTATAATGTATAATACCTGAAGAAGGCCGGAGGGCATATCGTCCGAAGCGTTTTTACAGATAACAATGAAGATGATGACAATAGTCCGAATAACACAGATAATACTAAAATAAATATTGGAGTAGACTGGGATCTTTAGCCTTGGCTCGGTATCCAGTGTAGGAGAAAGAAAATTCTGAATTCATACTAGCTTAACTTTGTTTAGAAATTGACCTTGTGTCACATCCTACTCATATTGGAGGGGTTGGATAAAAACAAACAACGTTTTGAATTATTAGGATTTTAATGCATCAAATCGTTTTTACAACGAACTTATGTTTTATGGTTCTGTGCACACGTTTATGTGTATCTCTATTGCAGTGATGCAGATTTAGTACTTCCTGGGACGCACGTATTTGCTTTGAATGAGTCCCCGGGAAAATTTATGGGTCCCAACTAAAACCGTCTAACTCCAACCTTGTAACCTATCCTGTGTAATTCATTTCTAAGAAACTATTGAAATGTATTTACAGTTAGCTTGAAATGGTGAGGGAAGAAAAAATGAAAAACACTGGGACGCATGGATACGATTTTTGTGTGTCAGGGACGCAGGAAGCGTGCGTATCAGCATCTCTGCTATTGGCATTGACATACGCTTCTGGGTACGTATATTTATATAGAGCAAGATTTTGCTTTTTATATTAATCCAACGACTCGACATGCAAACATATAAAAATCTGGTATACCCGACAAAAACGTTTGAAATCGACGCACTTTAAATTTTGCCTCTATGTTACATAATAATTGAATCCCTAATACATTTTTAAGGTATTATAGAAATCATTATGGCGATCAGTACAGCTGATGGCCTTGAGAGTGAGTGACAGCGTTTGACCTCACTCTGACCTTGCTTTCTGGGGATAGACCGTGAGAAAACGGAACCCCGATAGAAAGCCCCCTTCCGGTTTAAGGATACTAAGTAAGTAACTTAGTCAGTTTAGAAGTTAGAAGCCAAGCTAGCAAGATGTGAGTCTCACTGCGCAGATTGTCAGGTCTGGGGGATCTACGAATAAAGTAACATCATCGTAAATCGAAGTCTTGTGTTTATTACTAAAACCAACAATGACACAGGGCTTCTGATAAGGAATGATCCCCAACAGAGACCAGACACGGAATCCTCAATAGAAGACCAGACGAGACCTTAGAAGATATACCAGGCCAGAAGAATAGACGACCAGAGTAAGAAGTAGTAAGAAAGGGTTATAATGTTATATGCTGATTTGGCTTAGTGAAAAGACCAGTATATAACATATACCTATTTAGTGCCAGTAAAGAAGGCGCTATGCAACATCTAGACCAATGGTTCTCAACCTTTTTTTACTTTTAATCTTATTTTACTCTGGTGGTAGCCATTCGTTGTTTAAAAATCCCATTGTATTTTTATAGTTGAATAAATTTTACTTGCCTGGGTCCAAAAAATTGTTATATGGCCCCGGGGTCCATATGGACCCCGGTTGAGAACCACTGATCTAGACGAACATCGCTAACAAGTTATGTTGGCTCAGATACTATCTGAGTTTAAATCATTTTTTCTTATCTTATAATTATCCTAAATGTGTATAAAAGTACTTATTTAGTGTGTGTTTTGTTTAAACTTGTGTTTTGTTTAAACTGTTTACTACTTGTTTATGTATTAACTATTACTACCACAGTACTCGGTCACTTTGCTCCTATTACATAATTTAGGAGCAGTTATGAATCATGTGCGTACCTGTAGTTAGAATATTTTGAATTAGCGTCCATTAACTTAAAATGACGGGGTCCCTGGAAAGTTACCGACAGCTGTGACGGTTAATAACCTTTGACCCTTAAAAACGCACCCTTACACAGAGGCGTGAAAATAAGATAGTTTAGTTAGCAGATGCAAGCCGTCACCCTATGAGAGAGGTTGTATCTTAGGGTTCGCAACTCACCCACGGCGGAATCATGGTCAGGGTTGAAAATAAAAGTTTTATTTATAAGAAACAACCAAGTCTTGTTGTATTAATTAAATGTTAAAACAAGCAATGCCCAGGCCTGTAAAGAAGAATCAAACTAAGAAAGACCCAACCCTGTAAGA
>CM042145.1:80021540-80031540 GCA_023376005.1 Doryteuthis pealeii
GGGAAGAAAAAATTGAAAAAACACTGGACGCATGGATACGATTTTTGTGTGTCAGGGACGCAGGAAGCGTGCGTATCAGCATCTCTTGCTATTGGCATTGACATACGCTTCTGGGTACGTATATTTATATAGAGCAAAGATTTTGCTTTTATATTAATCCAACGACTCGACATGCAAACATATAAAAATCTGGTATACCCGACAAAAACGTTTGAAATCGACGCACTTTAAATTTTGCCTCTATGTTACATAATAATTGAATCCCTAATACATTTTTAAGGTATTATAGAAATCATTATGGCGATCAGTACAGCTGATGGCCTTGAGAGTGAGTGACAGCGTTTGACCTCACTCTGACCTTGCTTTCTGGGGATAGACCGTGAGAAACGGAACCCCGATAGAAAGCCCCCTTCCGGTTTAAGGATACTAAGTAAGTAACTTAGTCAGTTAGAAGTTAGAAGCCAAGCTAGCAAGATGTGAGTCTCACTGCGCAGATTGTCAGGTCTGGGGATCTACGAATAAAGTAACATCATCGTAAATCGAAGTCTTGTGTTTATTACTAAAAACCAACAATGACACAGGGCTTCTGATAAGGAATGATCCCCAACAGAGACCAGACACGGAATCCTCAATAGAAGACCAGACGAGACCTTAGAAGATATACCAGGCCAGAAGAATAGACGACCAGAGTAAGAAGTAGTAAGAAAGGTATATAATGTTATATGCTGATTTGGCTTAGTGAAAAGACCAGTATATAACATATACCTATTTAGTGCCAGTAAAGAAGGCGCTATGCAACATCTAGACCAATGGTTCTCAACCTTTTTTTACTTTTAATCTTATTTTACTCTGGTGGTAGCCATTCGTTGTTTAAAAATCCCATTGTATTTTTATAGTTGAATAAATTTTACTTGCCTGGGTCCAAAAAATTGTTATATGGGCCCCGGGGTCCATATGGACCCCGGTTGAGAACCACTGATCTAGACGAACATCGCTAACAAGTTATGTTGGCTCAGATACTATCTGAGTTTAAATCATTTTTTCTTATCTTATAATTATCCTAAATTTGTATAAAAGTACTTATTTAGTGTGTGTTTGTTTAAACTTGTGTTTTTGTTTAAACTGTTTACTACTTGTTTATGTATTAACTATTACTACCACAGTACTCGGTCACTTTGCTCCTATTACATAATTTAGGAGCAGTTATGAATCATGTGCGTACCTGTAGTTAGAATATTTTGAATTAGCGTCCATTAACTTAAAATGACGGGGTCCCTGGAAAGTTACCGACAGCTGTGACGGTTAATAACCTTTGACCCTTTAAAAACGCACCCTTACAGAGGCGTGAAAATAAGATAGTTTAGTTAGCAGATGCAAGCCGTCACCCTATGAGAGAGGTTGTATCTTAGGGTTCGCAACTCACCCACGGCGGAATCATGGTCAGGGTTGAAAATAAAAGTTTTATTATAAGAAACAACCAAGTCTTGTTGTATTAATTAAATGTTAAAACAAGCAATGCCCAGGCCTGTAAGAAGAATCAACTAAGAAGACCAACCCTTAAAAGAAGCCCACTAGACTAAAGAACATGGTGACCAAAGTAGAAACAGAAGGGTGTTACATAATTATTAGATTCTTAATATTTATGTACAGTAGTGTAGAAATCTAAATGGCTGTTTTAAGTTGCAGCCCACGGCCTTGAAGGATGAGTGACAAGACTTGACCTCATCCTGATCCTTTCCGGTGGATACCGTGAGAATCGGTGGAGGAGACCCTCTTCCGGTTTAGATTAGAAATAGATTTTAGTCAGTTGGCGAGAAACCACGACGGTGGTGAGTCATGTTATACACGCTCCGACTCGATCTGCGCAGGTAGTCTGGTGGGGATTTCGAAATAAAATGTGATCTAAGTAAATCGAAGTCTTGTGTTATTATCTAAAAACTACCAACGACACAGGGCTTCTGATAAAGAGAAATCCCCAATGGAAGACCAGACAAGAAGTCCCCAAGAGAAGTCCAGACGCTAGAAGAGATGTTAGAAGAAGACGTAAGATAGAAGATGACAAGAAGAACAGAAGAAGAATATAAGAAAGTAAAGAAGGGTATACAACAAGAGTTACTAAGTAAGACCACCTATCATCAACCATCATGACATGCAACACTCCACTTAGACCCTTTCTTGGGCTAGACAGGCGGTTGGCCGGGTTCTTTATTAAGAAACAACTAAGTCTTGTATTAATTAAATGTTAAAACAAACAATGCCCAGTCCTGTAAGACGAGTCAAGTAAGACCACCTATCATTAACTATCATCTATCTACCTGTCTCTCTCTATTATATACCCGACGTATGATGTGGGTATATATGACTATATAACACTCCGGCATTTCTTAAAATGATATTTTATAATACGTATACACAAGCAATCATTGATGAACACAGGGATTTTATTGGTGAGGTTATATTTTCTAAACACGTTCATACAAACCTACTTGTATTTTGTTTTATCTTTTCAAGTAATCTCATAAAAGCCCCACAATACATACACACACATAAACATACACATTGTACACGAGCGTATAAACATCAAAGTTTTATTACGACATTTCCAATAAAAATATCGATGAAAAATACAACAGTTTTAACTCGTAGGACTTTAAATGTAACACTGGCAAAAAGGAAAGGACCGTGAAAAGAAAGAGAAACGATCTTTTGACAATAAAATGTAGAGAAGAAACATAAGAAAAATGTAAGGAGAGGAAAGTAAAAAACAAAAAAACAAGAAAATTGGACACAAAAAAGGGTCCATAGTGTCAGCCATCTTGTTTGAACGAATTATTGGCGGGAATTCTGTCTTTTCTTTTTCTCGATTGATGGGAGGGGGGCCTCGAGAAGATTTTGGGTGCGCCACGTGACCGGTTTCTTAAATCAGCAATCGTTTGACATTCGTTGATCCCTACGTTTTTGTTTTTGTTTTGGGGGAGTTTTTTTTTTTTTTTTTTTTTCTGTTGCGAAGGAAATTACATTAAGTAAAAGGAGAAATGAGTGTGTAGGGGTTGAAGTGATGGTAAAAATAATAGATGAAAAAAAAACCCAAGGTAGAACCAAAAGGAGAGAAGAGAAGAAAAGAAAGAAAGAAAAAAAGAAAAAAAGGAGTGGGAGACATTAGCAGTTTGGTGATGCGAGAGTTGAAGTCGAAAAAAAAAGGGAGATAACTGATGATCGACCCAAACGATGTCTGAAATAGAAATCAATAGAGAAAGTGAAGAACAGTGGAAAAGAAATAGAGAAAGAAGGAAAAAGAGAAGAAAAAAAGAGAGAATATGGACCGAAGAGAAAAGGGAAGAATGAGATTAGATTAAAGTGGGGGAAAGACGAGGAGGAGGAAGGGAAATAATAGTTGATAAAAGAGATAAGAAAAATGGAGAACAGAAAGAAAGAAAGAAAGAAAGAAAGAAAGAAAGAAAGAAAAGGAGTGGATGACTGTTGGAGGCGCGTGGTGTAACGGTTAGAGTCTTAGGAAATGGACTCGTCGATCCGAGTTCAAATTCTGGACGAAGCTACAGTTCACATAGTGCTAATACTCTTGGGAAAGGTATAAATCCAACTACACACCCTCCAGCTATAGGTAAATATTAGGGCAGACTCGTCTGTTTAACCTTAGTTAGACAACCAGTCTAGGAAAAGGAAAACTCTGAATGCAAACTTGTTAAACTCCGCTTGGGTTGGTCATTACTAGAACAAACTCAGTCCTAATTAGTGATCTATAATAATAATAATAATAATAAAAACTGTAGCAGTTAGTAATGGTGAGAGTTGAAGTTGAAAAAAAGGAAAGATAACAGATGATTGACTTAAACAACGACAAATAGAAATCGATAGAGAAAGAGAAGAAGAGAAAGAAAAGACAGAGAGAGAGGGGGAAGGAGGGAGAAAGACAGAGGAGGAAAGGAGATAGAAAGAAAAGAAATAATGAATTGAAAAGAAAAGGTAAGGGTGAGAATATATTAAAGGGCGAGACGCGCGAGAGAGAGAGGGGGGGAGAGAGAAAAGACACAAGAAGGATGAGAAAGACCCTCACCATTCAGTCATGTTTAAATTACGGACCCCCATGACTTCTTGTCTCATCACCCGTCTTTATCTGTCATCGATCCTGCTAAGTCCTCCTCACGATATCCACTATCCGTACAGAGCTGATCAATGTAAATTTTTGTTGTTCAGCCTACACTAATGTGTCTATATATAGGAATTCAAAAGAGAGCGTCATTTATAAGTTAACCCTTGCTTTCCCAGCAATGTTCAGCATGTCTTGTTCGTCTTAGTTGGATTGTCTGTGTGATAGGTGGTAAGTGGTAGTACAGATGCTTCCATGATGTTGCGAAAGTCAAAGATAAAGAAGGAAAGAATTTTATGAAAACGAGCTGTCGACAGCAACAACAAGAAAAAAAACCCTAATAAACTAGTGTTTAAAAAAAGTTGGGAGACCATACTTATATAATCCAAAAATCGCGTACAGAAATCTTCCTTACGACGTTGTAGTTTTTTAATTGTCGTAATCTGCAGAGCTCAATATGTGCTCTTGTTGTCAGAGTAACAGATCAAAATTATATTGGAGTGGGCACACAGAAGGATCCGGATATAAAGAAATAATAATGACTTAAGAATAATAAAGGAATCCTCATTTTGCGTCTGATTATGGGAACCGAAAGATAATTCCTCTCGGTTCCCTGAAATAATCTATAATTCTTCCAACCTAAATCTTCTTTGTTATTTATCCCTAATATATATATATATATATATATATATATATATATATATATATATATGTGTGAGTATGAGCAAGATGGAATGAATTCAACTTTTATCTCCGACCACCATCAACACGGAGTAACTGGCTCTGATGATGATTTTTGTAAAATCGAAATATTGATCAGTATCAGCTATGTATATTTTATAAATCGTTTTCTCTTTAACAGCATTATGTGTTGTTTTCATTCCATCTTGCTCATACTCATACTGTCGGATTCATTTCCTTTCTTTTAACATATATATATATATATATATATATATATATATATATATATATATATATATATAAAGTGTTGTTATGGGTCCAACGGGAGAAAATTAAATATTTTATAAAAAAAAGAAGGTCCGCAAAATGGATTATGATTTTTTTAAATCATTATTATTTTATATTTGCGGCATGTGTTTAAAATCTTCTGATATCTTCTTCGGGCGTTAATTAACCACATTCTGACGGACAGAATGTGGTTAATTAACGCCTGAAGAAGATATCAAAAGATCTTAAACACGTGTCACAAATATAAAATAATAATAAAAGATTTTTAAAAAACATAATCAATTTTGCGGATCTTCTTTTTTTATAATATATATATATATATATATATATATATATATATATATATAGAGAGAGAGAGAGAGATAGAGAGAGAGAGAGAGATAGAGAGAGAAGAGAAAGAAAAAATAGAGAGTATGACAGAGAAAGAGAGGGATGTAGGAAAACGAAGAAATATAAGAACTGTGAATAAACACGAAAGAAAAAGGAGTGAGAGTTCACCTCGCACAAATATCCTTGGGGAAGGCATGAACCAATATTTTCCCCCTCCATCAATGAGTAAAGAGTGCTCTGTAGGCTTAATGATGTAACTGGTCCTGGGGAAATGAAAACTGAATTCAAACCCCTACTAACATGTCATGCGCCAGCGCGGCAAGGTGAGGCCCATTATGTTTGGGGAAAGCCCGAGTCTAGTAAGGGGACTGAGAAAAAAGTTGATAGGATGGGATGGGTTATAAGAAATATATGGCTGTGGAGAGTGATAATGAATCGTACAGGGTAAATAAATAAATTTAGAGAAGGTGGAGTAGGAAAGGTATAGCAAAAGGAGAAAAAAGGGAGAAAATACGAGAGAGTGTGAGAGAGAGAGAGATAAAGTAAGAGTGGGAGAAGGAAAGAGAGTGAGTTTTAGTTTTTCAGAGAGAAGGTTTGAATGACAAAGGAAGAAAGATATATATATATATATATATATATATATATATATATATATATATGAGTAGCACAGGGATATGTGCGGTAAAGTAAGGAGCTGATGGTAGGTGTGGCGCTCTACCTCAGACGCAAAAAACAATCTCGTTGATCTAGCGCTAGGGAAAAGGGGATAGACTCCCTCGTTGATTGACTTTAGGCCACCCGACGACTTATATATATATATATATATATATATATATATATATAAAGAGAGAGAGAGAGAGAGAGAGATGTGTGTGTGTTTTAGTGTGATAGTCTCGGGTATATTTATACTCTTAAGAGTTCTTTTTTGCACACGAATATGATTCTATTTTTAACATTTCTATTTGGGCCCTAACAAGTATTACGATCCGAATAATATCAACAGAAACAAGAAAAAGAGGAGTATCATGTATTTGCCCAACCCCTCCGCCATAGGCAGAGATTTGAGGCGAGGTCAATTTTAAGTGGAGTAAAGCTGGTTTGAATTCATAGTTTTTTTTCTCCTTGAATGTTTGCCTGACGAAGGCTAAAGAATCCAGTCTAACCTACTATAACTAGGGGGTGGAGAAAAGAGATTGAGCCATGCTTTTCCCAATGGCAATAGCGCGAAGTAAAACGCACACAACCTCCTTCAGGAATTGAACTCGGCTTGACGTCTTCATATCCCATGGCGAAAACCATTATGGTACAGGCCTCCTGAAATGAGGAAGAAAAGATTTTTAAAATGTTTGTTGTTTGTTTATTTTTTGTTTGGGCGTTCTTTTGGTTTTTGCTTGTTTGCTTTGTTATTTTGGATTTTAGAAGCATCAATAAGTCTAAAGTAAAACGCATTTGTGGAGAGAGAAAGAGAGAGAGAAAGAGAGAGAGAGAGAGAGAGGGTGAGTTTTTCAGATAAGGTTTAGAATTTGAACGAGTGAGAGAGAGAGAAAGAGAGAGAGAGAGAGATAGGAGTAAGAGAAAGAGAGAGAGAGAGAGGTGAGTTTTTCAGATAAGGTTTAGAATTTGAACGAGTGAGAGAGAGAGAAAGAGAGAGAGAGAGATAGGAGTAAGAGAAAGAGAGAGGGGAGGTTGAGTTTTTCAGAGAGAAGGTTTAAAATTTGAACGAGAGAGAGAGACAGAGAGTGGGAGAGAAAAAGAGAGAGATAGAGAGATAAGATGAGATGAGGGAGAAAGAAAGAGTGAGAGAGGGTGAGTTTTTCAGATAAGGTTTAAAATTTGAACGACAGAGAAAGAGAAAGAAAGAGAGAGAGAGACGAGAGTAAGAGAAAGAGTGAGAGAGAGGTTGAGTTTTTCAGAGAGAAGGTTTAAAATTTGAACGAGAGAGAGAGAGAGAGAGAGAGAGAGAGAGAGATAATGTGAAATCATGAAAAGATCCGACCAAAAAAAAACATAAAAGCGAAAACAAAACAATAAAAAAAGAACCTCAATCTGCATAAAAATTGTGTTAAGGAGAAGATTAGGGAAGGGAATTTATTTTATAAAATTGTGTGGGAAATCGTTTGACACGGTTGAGTGGAATCTTCCCAAAGTCAATCAAGCAAGAATCATCTCTTTAAAAAAAACGCAGCAGTATTATAAAAATTCTTTAAAAAAAGCATGATCTTAGAAAAACCTGCGTACAAACACAGAGAAACACAGAGATACACAGAGAGACACAGATATCAGCATATCATGGCTATTGTGTCACTTTTCTACCGTTACTTTCAAGAAGGAACTTCAAACGAACTTCATTCTAGAGTACCACTCATGAAGGAGTTTCAAATCAAAGCTCAGTGCGCCATTCTTTTGAGTTTCATCCATACCTTCTTGATATCCCTCGTTCTCGAGGAAGTTTCCACGCAAATAGATTCTTCTAAAGAACTACTGAAATGTGGAACTACTCCTCTCAGGAATATTTTCAATAGCGAACTCTTTCATTCCAGTTTGGTTTGGCTTGGTTTGTTTGATTTACGGCATATCAACCCGTTTCGAATCATTTAATTCCGAAACAAGTCATTTTGATAATAGTTTCTATGTTTCAAGTTCTTGATATCTTCAAATTAGTATAAATAATTTTCATTAACTTGATTGGGTTTTGTTTTGTTCGGTTCGGTTTGGTTTGTTTAATGGCATAATAACACTGTGGGTTATTTAATGCCAAAACCTGTTAGACTGTGAAATAAAAGTTGGTTCCTAAGTTTCCTTTACTTGTGTATTTTTGTAGATGTATTTCGTGGATGTATTTTATATCCGATTAATAATTTTCGATATATTTTATTACTCTCAAGAAAGATCCGCCCTGTCGGTTGGGGTGTTAGAATTCACCGACTTCCCCTCTGCAGAGGTAACCTGTTGGCTGATGGTGAGGTTCCAGTTCTGGAGGTCTTGGAAATGTGGAGCACCTCTTCATCACCATTGCTCCCAGGTCCACTTTGACCCGGAGTGGTAATACCTGTTAGGGTCCCATCTATGGGTTAAATAATAAAACATGTTTATAAACAAAACTGATTATCTATTAAGAATGAATTTATTTCAAAACTTTATCGGCATTAAATGACCCTCTGAGGTTGATATGCCGTAAAACAAAACAAGCAACCAAAAGAAAGATAAAATGTCATCCATGTTAGAATTCTTAATCAGATCTCTCATATTATTTGCGTTGAAATATTTCTTTCTGATCGTAAAGGTCGTTGTCGTCGGTAGCGCCCGTCGCTGCCGACAAAAGTTGTAATGGATCAGCTAAACTAGCTTTTGATAGACATTACATCCCGATGGGACGCTCAAGGCTAAATTAATCCAGTACGGAGAACGAATGGATTTCAGTTGAGCTTTAAACAAATAAAGCAAGCCAAGCCAATGTAGTGTAGTCATCGACGACTGCTATGCTGATAATGGCTAACTGGCAGATCGGAAAAGAGAAATACAAAAATACAACTCGCCTTAAGCGTTAGGACCTCTGTTGCTTTATTCTCCCCGTTCAGTTTCTAAGGCCGTGGAAATAAGTGAAAGGGCATAACGAATATAAAGTATCATCTCAATTATCATTGGAACAAACACTACATCTCTCTGTCTCTGTCTCTGTCTCTCTCTGTCTGTCTGTCTGTCTGTCTGTCTGTCTCTCTCTCTCTCTCTCTCTCTCTCTCTCTCTCTCTCTCTCTCTCTCTCTCTCTCTCTCTGTGCATGTGTGCAAATTTATATAAAAAATACGCAATAGGTATATTTGTTTAAACAGTACATCCTAACTAGATTAAGTACGGCCAATTGTCACTACACTTATGTGAGTAGTAACGCTAATACCCTTGGGAAAGGTATGAATTCTACTCTCCCTCCAGCTATGGGTAAATAGCAAGGCAAACTGGGTTCTTTAACCATGGCTAGGTAACCAGTCTAGGAGAAGGAAAACTCTGAATTCAAACCTGTTGAGCTCCGTTTAAGAATTTGACCTTGTGTCGTATCCTGCTCGTGCGGAGGAGTTGGTAAATATATATGTGAGTAGTAACTTTTGGTAGCCAGTGTGCTAGCTGAGAAGAGAACTACTTCATAATAAAACGATGGAATCGATAGATAGATAGATAGATAGATAGATATGAATAGACTGTGGGTGGAATCGATAGATAGATAGATAGATAGACTGTGCTATAAATAGATAGATAGATAGATAGATGTGAATAAATTGTGATACATACATATATATATATATATATATATATATATATATATATATATATAGCGAGCCATCCTTTGCCGGGATTCACTTGTTAAGATCATTTTCTATAATTATCGAATTTTATGTGATACATACATTATAATTGCCTTCAAGCAAAATATAAATAAATATATATATATATATATATATATATATATATATATATATATAGAGAGAGAGAGAGAGAGAGAGAGAGAGAGAGAGAGAGATAAAAGTGTATGAAAACACACAATACTATTGAAATGAAAATATTTTATATCATTTTCATAGCTAATATTGAACAATATTTC
>CM042145.1:80036540-80049040 GCA_023376005.1 Doryteuthis pealeii
TCTGATCTGCTCTGCAGTCTTTTCTTCCCGTCCTCTTCAGAGAGTCTGGTGCGAATCGTTAGGGGGGATAACTCTCCCTAACAGTCTCTATTCAACCGGTCCTCAAAATCTAAAATGTCTTGACTACTCGACTCTCAACTTCTGACTCGCTCGGCCCTCAATCCCTCAAAAAAGAAATAATGTATGTCCTGTGTTACTGGAGGTATCAACACGTCAGCCCTTCCAGTCTTTACAAGTGTTACTATTTAATCCATAGCAGGGCGATAAGAGGGTTCATACCTTTCCTAATGGTATTAGTCCGAAAATGAACGTAATAGTGCGACTAGAGGTTTAACTCACTTATTATTGCAATCCTGCACGTAATCCGCTTGTCCACGTAGAAACCCCCTGTAAATTATTGTATCGTAGACATTTCTTAATATCTTAGCGTAATGCTTATCGTCGGAGAACAGTTAATCGATCACCAGAAAAATTGTTTCATTGATTTTAACAGGATGTCAACCCGTTTATGGTTATTTTACGTTCATTCTACGTTTATATTTATAATTTTGTGTAATATGAGAAACACAATACTGCTGTTTATTTATTTATTATGCCTCCTTAGACATCTTCCTTTTTTCTGTCTTCCCACATTAACCTGAATCTTTGTACAGAACGAAATCACTATTAATACAATATCTATATCTTATCTTATTATAATGGAGATTGTGGGTTTGTCTGTCTGTAACCGAAACTACACAAGTCACAATTCCCTTTGTTATTTACACACATTCTCCATGATTTTATTTTTTATTTAAACCTCAATTATTAATAAAAAAATTTTACAACGTTAAGACTGTTAACAATATCTACATACGAATAACATGCAATTATATTTATATATTCAACGAAATAGCGGTTTACAGTGTGAATGGGAAGGCTAATTTGCATATTGATCTTAAAAAATTTGATTTTAATAAATATATGCTTAGTATTATTGATTTCTAATTGTTTGGTTTTATCTTAATAAATATGAGCAAAAATCTCGGGGATAAATCTTAACAGAAATCTATTAACATAAAGAAATAACTGTAATTTTATTCTTTTCTTCCTATTTTAACTAAACAGTTTAAATTAGGGAAATTTACCACTGAAAGACGGGAGTAAGGGAAAATGGTGGAACAGTTAGTTTCAAAGTTGTTCTATTTTCCGATTATACCCCCTCTGTTCCAAATATTTTTATCTGAATTCTTATTCAATTTCATTAGCCCTTCTAATTTAACGTGATATTTTATTATATTAAAACTTAAATACTTGCACCCGGAGGGTGCATATATTTGCTAGTACAGATCAAATTCTGTTAAGTAATTCATCCTATAGTCACCAAAATGCCGCTTTAAATTATTTTATGACCTGTCGACTGAGGCAGTAAAACACCGTCTGCACCTCTGCAGAGGGGTAAAATCCCATCAGCTACCTATTGGACGTGGATGGTGACCCGTGATGCTTAATGACGGAATCATAGTGGTTAAGCAGTCTATGACATGCAACCCTCCACTTTGGCCGTAACTTAGGCTAGACGGGCGGACGGAGATGATCCACTCCGATCAATCGGCCTGTCACGTCAAGTCCTATCACCTATATACTTGCTCCGACCCTCTTGTCATTATGGCAAACCCCCAACCCTTTCAATTATATACGAGCTAGAAGGCGGTGACTGAGGGTCTTAGTGTCCTGGGTATGGCGTTAAACTACATCTAGTGGTGAAGTTTCAATTCTGGAGCTCTGGGGAGTGTGGAGTATCCCTTTATCACAATTAATCCCAGGTCCACTCCAACCCGGAGTGGTAGAACGTTTTAGGATACATCTATGGATAAAAAACATTTTTTAATGAGTTTTGAAAAGTCTGTTTAAAAAACATTGAATACCCAGCATGGATGAATAAAACAAAACGGCTTCGGCATAAAATAACCCAAGGTTTGACATGCCGTAAAATTCAACCAACCAAACAAACAACCAAAACTTAATTTTTTTCTTACCATTATTTTGGAAATCAGTCAAATTAATCTTAAATTGTTTTACCCTATTACTGTTTTTGATCCGATTAGACAATTTCGTATGAAATTATATTAATACGCTTGTTCCTTAATCTTCCGACCGTTATCATCTTACAACAACCTCTGGTTAAAAATAATACCGTCCAAATCGTCGAAGATGAAATGCAAAAATGTAAGTTCTGATTATCTGGTGTTGCTTATCTGCTAAATTTCTTATGAGTGTTGTCACATCAGCTAAATAATGACCATTCCGTCTTTATTATAAAGAAAAAGAGGTAAGAAAAAGGACATGCTACACATAAAAATATATTTAATAAGAAAGAAAGAAAGAAAGAAAGAGAGTAGGGAAAAGATAGAGGGAGTGGGTGAGCACACGGTAGCAATAACGCTAAGATGTTTCAATCGAACATTATGAAAAGATGAAAAGAAGGAAAGAAAGAAAAAATGAGAAAGAGTTTAATCAAGACTTTACATATTGAAGTATCTTGCAATAGTTCTTAAGTAAACATATCAAACGTAATAATTGAATTATTACACTGTGGTATATCCACAGGTCCTGCTAATAAAAATATATTGCCAATTTGAAAAAAAAATCAAGTAGTTAATGAATTTCGCAATGCTTGTTTAATTTTTTTTTATTTCCGTGGTGTGCATCTGTGGTAGATGAATTCGGACTGCACCCGCTGTTTTGTCGCCTGGATTGCTAATTGTTTCCCTCGACATTTCACTCTCAACAATATCATGAATTCTTGAATTGGCGCAGCTGGTCTTCCTTGACAACTGGATTGGCTCCAAGGAACAATAAGAGACCGGATGGGATAACGTTTTTTTTTCTTCTTTTTTCGTTCAAAATCTCTTATACAAGATGCTATACGAGGTGCGAGTGTAATGGTTACCGTCGTAGGAAATGGACACGGTGAGACGAGTTCAAATACTGGACAAGGCTGTTTGCATTTCACATAGCGCTAATAGTATTAGCGCTATGTGAAGTGCAAATACCCTTGGGAAAGGCATTAATCCAACTATTCTCCCCCCAACTATGGGAAAATATTAGTAAGCATCCAGGAAAACTCTGAATTCTAATCTGTTAAACTTCGCTTAAAAACTTGACCTTGTGTCCCATCCTGGTAGTGTGGAGGGGTTGATATATATATATATATATATATATATATATATATATATATATATATGTATATATATGAGAGTGAGTAAATAAACTTTTTATATTTATATTCCACTTTTTATTGACTTGCTACACAACCGTATGAGAGTGAATAAATAAACAATGTGTTTATTTGATATGGCTTTTAGCCGACAATTTTTGCAGGATATGTGTTTAATTGAAGTAATACCTAATTTTGAAAATTAATTAGTTAATAATTAATGAATTTAGGCGGACATATATGTTCAAATGTAAGGCTAAACAATTCCCGCAAAAATTCATTAATTATTAACTAATTAATTTTCAAAATTAGGTATGACTTCAATTAAGCACGTATCCTCCAAATATATATATATATATACACGAGACGCTACCCGCAGCGATATTTTCACATGGGGGGGGTAAATTGATTAAATCAACAATGAATCCAGGTATCACTGCCTGCCCATGTGCGGAGCGTAAACTGGCTAAGTACCGGTCGCTTTTCGGACATATTTATTTTTGTACGGTTTAGCTCAGTCGGTAGAGTATCCACCTGGGAACCACAAGGTTCCGGGTTCGATATCGGCCCTGGCCAATTCAGCGTATGAGTAGCACAGCTTGGATCTGTGTGATAAATAGGGGAGTTGATGGTAAGTGTAGCGTTCTGCCTCAGATGTAAAAACAATATCCCTGGTCTAGTGCTAGTGAAATGGGGATAGACTCCCTTGTTGTCCAGCTGATACCGATATTAGGCCACTACCCGAAGTGGTAGTATCTGTTTGGGTCCAAACTATGGGTTAACTAGATTAAAAATGAGTTCAAAAAATGTGTTGAAAAAGATGAGTTTAATGGATTTTTTCCATCTACAAATCAGGACACAATTTTTATTTTTAGCTTCTATGTAAAAAAAAAAAAAAAACGAATATACTGTTTTTCCCTTTAACTTAACAGTCAATTAAGAATGGAATTTAACTTTCTGTCATATAATGATTTATTTCTTAGAACAAATATATTAATTTTTAATCAGAGTAAATAAAAACCGTTTGAAAAAAAAGAAGAAATAAACTATTCATAGAATAAACGAATAATTTTCTTTTCACTTGATACGCGAAATTTTCCACCTACAAGTAAAGAAACATGCTTAATTCTTAGCTCCTTCTTATTGTTATATTTTTAGGGGTAAACAATTTAACGAGTAGATTCTTTATCACTTTAACTCAACAAACAATTAAATACTGAATTTAAATATTTAATATTTGTCATATGCATAAAAAAGATTTTTTGAAAAGTAAAGTCATGTTTCAAAACACTCACGAACTCTGGGAAGTATGGTGCACTCCTTCATCGCCATTACTCCAATCCGAAGTGGTAGTATCTGTTTAGGTCCAAACTATGGATTATATAGTTTAAAAATGAGTTTTAAAAATGTGTTGGAAAGATGAGTTTTAAAAGAAAATGAATGAATAAAACAAAAACGTCTTTGGCATAAAATAACCCAAGGGTTGACATGCCGTAAAATGCAACCAACCAACTAACCATAAATATAACATTTACAAATTAATCAAATTACGGCATTAAATAACCCAGAGAGAGTTGATCTCTCATTAAACAAATTAACTAAACCAAATCAATAAAAAGAAAAATCTAATTAGTTCGTGGCGAGTCGGAAGTTCTTGCTTCAACGGACAGAAGTCATATGACAAAAATAAATAGTTTGCGCAGGGGATTGCGCACCTTAGTAAAATGAAAATTTGTACAATTTCAACCAATGGGTGACGTTCGCGCCTAAAAGGAAATCTATCAAATAGATCCCTTTTTGGAGCCTATCCTCGGACTATAAAAAAGCCAACTTTTCGGATCCCAACCAGAAAGATCTCACTTGTCTAAGGGAATTCACGTCACCCTTTTTAAGAACATTTCTCACACATGCTGAAGGTATGAACTATCTCTCTATCTAAATAACCTACGCTTTCGAAGATAAACCTTAGATTCATTCAACTTATGCCTGACTGGTGTGTTGACTTTAAACTTTCACCTTTTCTTTCTCACTTAGAGATTTATAAAATCTGCTTATATTTTACGTTGAACTTTTCAAAAAGCACCTTTTTACAGAACTGTGCCAAGTATTATGTATTACCTTTTGTAAACCTCATGTTAATACAATGTTGTTTGTTTTAAATTGAGAGTTCTTGTCTTTTATGCCATTTGCTTATATAATTATATTCTTATAGTGTGATGTGTACTTTGACTAATAATCTACAAGGCTTTGAAAACCCCTAAAACACCATCCTCTATAAGTTATTAAATTCGAAATCTAAAAAAATATTTTATTTAATTTTTTAGAAAAATTGCTATTCAAAAATTCCTAGGATTTAGGGAAACACTTAGAATTCGAATATTAAGTGAACTTTATTAAAAGTGAGGAATATCTTTATCGAGTTTCATCTTCGTGTTTATTTGTTTTTATTATTTGTTTTGTTGTTTTATTTGTTATTATCTTATTCATATAAAACAAAATCTTGCACACATTTTTATAAAATGTCCGCAGCATCTGTCTCTTGAATTTTCTTTTGTGTAAAATGTCAAATCTAATTTTGGCAGCCAAATAAATGCGTTTTGGTTTTAAATTTTTACTTACATCGTCCAAAATCAATTTACTCTTCATAAACTTCAACCAGAAGCAAAAAGAAAAAAAAAAAAAATAATGATATTAAAAATATATATGTATAGTCGAAAATAATGAAGAACAAGCTATATGAAATAACAAGACGTTTCCGTCTTCTGTACGCGGAAATAGCCGAACGTTTCCGGAATTCCACAACGGAAATAGCCGGACATTTCCGAAAGCCAGTGTCTCTCAGAAACGGAAATAGTCGGACGTTTCCGATAAGTTCGGACGGAAATAACCACATATTCCTCGCAATTCGCAACAGAGATGTGAAAGTATGTGAGCGAGTGTTCATTTTGTTATTATTATTATTATTATTATTATTATTATTATTATTATACGGAAGATCGGCCTCTTGAGAACAGATTGTGGATCTTAGTTCTTTCTACAACTTCAGTAAAAATAACGAAATAAAAAGATATGACAAATAAGAAGTCTTATATATATATATATATATATATATATATATATATATATATATATATATATATACTACTTCTGTAAGTATCTTAAGCATTTATTTTTGGTTACTGGCAATCTTTTTGTCAGATTTTCAATGAATCTATTGTAGTCGAAATGTTGAAACTTGGGTGGAGATCGACGGTTAGTAAATCTTAAGATACCATTTTTGGCTTAGCCGGTTGGTTGGTTGGTTTGGTCGGTTGTTTTTTACGATATGTCAGATCTTTTTGGGTTATTTTATGCCGAGGTCAGTCATTCGTACAATTGTATGCTTTCAAGTAAAAATTCATAATCAATCATATATATATATATATATTAGAGGAAAAAATGAGTACAGAAAAGAAATGTAGATGGATAAAAATGAATTTAATCGATATCATATTTAATCGATATCACTTACACATATGTTTCGGTCCGTTTATCAAAATGTATACGGATTACGCTATTATTATTATTAAAATAATCAGATGAAGTTGAAATGATGATAATAATAATAATAATAATAATAATAATAATAATAATAATAATAATAATAATAATAATAGGAAAAATGTAAAAATATTCCGTACACAGAGAGATTTTTTACGACCTTCATCAGAGTGATTTTTTTTATTTTTTGAGTAGAGACATTTTGATAAACGGACCGAAACACATGTGTAAGTGATATCGATTAAATGTGATATCGATTAAATTCATTTTTATCCATCTAAATTTCTTTTCTTTACTCATTTTTTCCTCATATTGTCGGATTCAATTCCCTTTCCATTCTTACACACACACACACACACACACACACACACACACATATATATATATATATATATATATATATATATATATATATATACCAACCCTTCCGACCGAGCAGGATACGACACAAGGTCAATTTGTAAAAAGAAGGGGGAATTTAACAGGTTTGAATTCAGAGTTTTCCTTCTCTTGGAATTATTACCTAGTTATGGTTAAAGAGCCCACTTTGCCCTACTATTTACCCATAGCTGGAGGGAGATTAGTTGGATGCATACCTTCTCCAAGGGCATTAGGGCTATGCGAAATGCAAACAGCTTCATTTAGGATTTGAAGTATATAATATATATATATATATATATATATATATATATATATATATATATATATATACCGTCAACGCCCATATGCGTTACCGCACAGATCAGATCATCTAAGCTGTGGTACACTGTTGGCGAGGACCGGTATCGAACCCAGAACCTTCCGATTTCAAGTTGGATGCTCTACCGACTGAACTAAGCCGACCCTTTTGAATTTAATGTCTCCTATTTATTTGCACGGAATCTACAAGGAGCACTGTTGGATAGAGCAAGTTTTCAGCTATAAAAAACACATACTGTCTAATATTTAGTATGCATTCCTTTTGCCGGCGATAAACAAGACCCTGCACGCTGCGCTGGTAAAAAATTACTAAAACATCATACTAAATTACTTGTAACTTGGTGAGGGGAGCGCTACTCGTGTTGTGTTTCCTGGTGGATCCCATCCATCTCAAGGTCGACTTCTGATTTGCATTCAGAGTTTCTCTTCTCCTAGACCGGTTGCCATTCTATGCTTCAAGAATCCAGTCGGTCCTTCTATTTACCAATAGCTGAAGGGAGAATAGCTGGATGCATACCTTTCTCACGGGTATTAGCGCTGTGTCAAATAAAATCTAATTCAGGATTTTAACTAGTGTAGCAGAGTTCACTTCCTACGACGATAACTGTTTCACACAAGCGCCTCCACAAGGCATTGTATTCGCCTAGCTAATGAAATTTGAACCACAAATGTCCCCAGTAAAATATCTTAGCGGTTCAGGCGTTGGCTCCATAAGAGCCCTAAAGTTTCCCTTAGGGGTCTGGTGTTACGATAGCAGGTCCTTCAACTGCAGAAATTTACGTGGTGATGGTTCAACTGGTAGGACTTGGTCTAACGTATTCAATATGTGCTTAATGGAATTGGGATAATTTTTTTCTTTTTGCACATAATGAAATACTCGAGGCCGGGTGATCTTTGTCTAACGTAATTAGATATTCATTCCACATGCAGAATCACCGGACATCATATGGCTAATCAGTATATATATATATATATAGTTTAAAAACTTGGTTAGTGCAAATTATAATTGTGATACTCACACATAAATATATATGTATGTGTGTGTGTCACAATTCTAATTTGCACTGACTAAGGTTTTAATTATATATATATATATATATTATATATATGTGTGTGTGTGTGTGTGTGTGTGTGTGTGTGTGTGTGTGTGTGTGTGAAAGAGAGAGAGAGAGAGTTCCAATTTATACTAGCCAAGGACCTAATTTCTCTCTGGTAGTCATGTATATATTTTTTAAATACTGCCAAAGTATATACACATACATATGTACACACGCACTCACACATACACAAAGACACACCCACACACACATATATATATGAAGGGTCTGTAGACAGAGGAGAAAATAAAAGCGAAAGAAAACATATACACACCTCCATACACACGCACACACACACACACATACACATACACACACATATATATAGAGATAGGGTGACAAATACAGAGAGTGAGTGAGAGAGAGAGAGCACTGACATTTTATACTGCTTGCTATTTAATGTACGCATGTATGTATATTAATATATATAGATATATACACGCATACATACACA
The DNA here is from genome assembly GCA_023376005.1 of Doryteuthis pealeii. Taxonomy (NCBI): domain Eukaryota; kingdom Metazoa; phylum Mollusca; class Cephalopoda; order Myopsida; family Loliginidae; genus Doryteuthis; species Doryteuthis pealeii. The sequence continues at coordinate 80,045,530 of CM042145.1, forward strand.
CATAATCAAGTACATATGAAATATGACTATATATGCTATATATATAATATTAACCGTTATAAGTAGGTATTTACCCAACCCGTTCGCCACGTATAGGATATATATTTACCACGTACCCCACATGTACGGGTTAGACACAAGCCCTGTTAATGTGGGACCAACCATTAACCGAGGCGGGTGCAAAAATACGTTGATCCCGTGGGTATTCCCCCTCAAGGGGACCTCAGGCATCGGGCAATAAACCCAGCCCTACCCCTTTAAATCGAGAGGGCAGGTGTTGCCTAGGGAGATGGCCCCCTGGGATTAACGTAGTTAACTTCTATGGTCCTGGGCAGAAGCCATCGGACCTCCAGGTCGGATAGAACTTGCTATTCACTAGTAATGGATCTAAGAGACTAGTAGCTAACCATTACAGCACAATGGGATGCCCTCAATCAGTATAAGCATGAGACTTTTCGTGTAGATGCACTGATTAACCCACATAATGCACCTACGCATACAGATTCACTTATGCTGGGATATATGTAAATACATTGTTTGCACAATGAGGAAGGAAGCATCTATTTCACTCAAAAATGTTTGTCTCAATCTCCTTCCTGGTCAATCCCAAACTTTATCAGGGCCATGTTGGTTTTTGGTTAGTAGGAAGGGGGTAGGAGAGGAGGCTGGTTGCTGGTTGTTTGGGTTTTACGGCATGTCAACCCATTGTGTCATTTCATGGCGAAGACGTTTTTTGTTTTATTTATTCTTGATGGGTACAATTTTTTAAACTCGTTTTTAAACAATTTTTTCTATTTAACCCATAGATATGACCCTAACAGGTACTCCCACTCTGAGTCAGAGTGGACCTGGGAGTAATGTTGATGAAGGGGTACTCCACACTTCCTAGAGCTCCAGAATTTGAACATCCTCATCAGATAGAATTTAACGTCATACCAGGACATGACCACCGTCTTCTATCACATATATGATAAAAAGGGAATAGGGTTAGAATAATCATATAGGTGCTAGGGCTTGACGTAACCAGCCGATTGAGCGGAGGGGTCCTCTTCAACCGCCCGTCAAGCCTAATTAAAGGCTAAAGTGGAGTGTTGCATGCTATAGACTGCTCAGCCACCAGAGTTTTATCCTTAAGCATCACGGGTCGCCATCCACGGCCAACAGGTGTCTCACTGCAGAGGTTCAGTTGGTGTATTCTAAAGCCCCAGTCGACAGGCCTGAAGTGGAGGATGAACCCTCAAAGAAGATTTTGTTAGTTCGTTGGTTGGTTGGTTGGTTGGTTGGTTCGTTCGTTCGTTCGTTTTAAGGCATATCAACCCTCGGGTTATTTTATGCCGAAGACGTTTTTGCTTTATTCATTAATATTGGGTATGCAAATTTTTTTGTATACTCATTTTTCTTTCTTAAGTACATTTTTATCAAACTCATTTTTATCTATTTAATCCATAGAGGGGACCCTAATAGGTAATTCCATTCCAAGTAGTTTTTAACTAACAAGAAGATATTCCCTTTGGTTTGAATACAGAGTTTTTCCTTCTTCTATACCGGTTGTCATATCAAGGCCAATGATTCCAGTCTGTCCTACTATACGACTGATAGTCAAATTCGTACCTTTCCCAAGGGTATTATTGCTATGTGAAATGCAAACAACGCCACGTCCAGGATTTGAACTCGTCTCACCGTGTCCATTTCCTACAACGGTAACCTTTACACCACGCACCTCTATGCCAATCCACTTGTTAGCCTAACGACATTATACAAACATTATACAGTGAAATTTTAAGATCAATATCAAAACTGAGTATCTAACTGCGGTGAGGCTACACGTGAACTGTGCTCTTTATTTTCGTTACTGCCAGGTCTAATCTGAACGCAGAGTGTTTGCACCTAGAAGATCTAATCTATTCGTGAAATAGATATGTTTCAAAATCTGTATCCAACAGGACAATAAGCTAATAGGAAAAGAAATTAATCCACAATACAACAGATGTAAATATGAACGTACAATGAACGCATACCGTAACATCTATGTATAAAATAACCCTAGACGGGTTGACATGCATTTAAAATCAATCAATAAATGAATTAAGACTACCTTTGGTATAAAATAGCCAAAGAGGGGTTGACATGCTGTAAAACCAGCCAACCAATAAATCAATAACGACAAGATACGATTTGTGTAAAAAAAAGAAAAAGATTTTTTGAAATCTACATAAGATTGCGCACAGATATATTATTTTCACTCCTTTTCAGTTTTTCTTAACTTTCTTTTCAGCGTTAACTGATGGTATTTCACTTGAGTCTGAGTGACAACAAGTCTCCTCAGGTCTCCAGGACTCTTATGGGTATTCTAGCCGATTGCAGCAGTGCAGTAGTCTGGATTGTCTCCATTCTTCCTCTGATTTCTAGATCCTCCAGTCTTTTTCCAAGTTTATTGGGACCGTTCCAAGTGCACCAACTACAATTGGTATCACTTTCACTCTCATGTCCACCAGTTGACACGTTCTCTTTTCTTTTCTTTTTTTCTTTTTTTGTTGATCAGCACTAGGTCTGGTCTCTTGGCTGGGATAGGGTGATCCATCTTTATCTCAAAGTCCCAGAGAATTTTATGCGTTTCATTCTCAAGAACAGATTCTGGTTTATGCCTGTATCATTTTGTTGTATGGTCAAAGTTAATTTTTGGCATAATTACCAGTGGATAACCTTCCCAACCCCGTCGTGCCTAGCTTTGTATTCCCGTTGTCCTAGTTTGCTACATTCGCTTAATACATGGTTTACAGTCTCATTTCTGTCATCGCACAGTCTACATTTACTGTTTGTTGTGTCTTATCAATTTTTGCTTTGATATAATTTCTTCTTAAGGCATTATTTTTTGCAGCAATTATTAGTGATTCAGTTTCTCTCTTGAGGTTTCCTCTTCTTAACCATGTCCAGGTCTTTTTATGTACAACCTCTCCGATTTATCGTTTGAAGTGCCCATATAATTGTCTTCTTATTATTATTATTATTATTATTATTATTATTATTATTATTATTATTATTATTATGAATATCGTTCTCGCTTTATTTGACTACGTGTCCTCCTCGTGTGTCTGTGATGTTAGAATAACACACGGAAAGATGTTCCCTTTTAAGATGGTTAATTTTCTGTTGTCATTTTTCCAGTCCAAGATATATATATATATATGTGCGTGTGTGTGTGTGTTTTTGTTGTTGTTGTTGTTGTTGTTGTTTGGTCCACGTATGCTTCTTAGTTGATATATATATATATATATATATCAATAATATCTATTATTTGGGATTTAGTATGAAGCATTAGGTGCTTCTTACTATATCCCAAATAATAGATATTATAGACATATATATAAATATACACACACACACATATATATATATATATGTGTGTGTGTGTGTGTGTGTGTGTGTGTGCATGCGTGTGCGATCATGTGTATATGTGAGCGCATGTGTGTATGTGTGTGTGTGTTGTGTGTGGTGTCCTCAACAACAGCTA
>CM042145.1:80051540-80094040 GCA_023376005.1 Doryteuthis pealeii
TATTTAGCTCTGTTGAGTGAGGATCGAAACTAGTCAGCATGCAACTCGTTTTTATTTCTATTGTAAAATACATACATTTTTTTCATACAATTTTTTTAGGAGGTCTGTTTAAAGCAATAATATATATATATATATATATATATATATATATATATATATATATATAATTCCAATAAGTGACAGCCTGTGTTACGGTGTATCAATGAGTGCTTGTTTGTAGAAGAACATTTATTATTGCAAAATCTGCAATCCTCACGTCCTTAACATATCAATTACTCTAATTAGAACCCTTTATCTCTAGATGAATTACTTTCAGTCATGATAAATAAATAAAAAAACTCTGGTTGCCACGGAAAAATCTTATTACCTAATTATTTTTTTTACACAAACACAAGCACGCACACACTTACACACATCAACGACAGGTCACCGCTCCCCTTCTCTGTCTGTCTGTCTGTCTGTCTGTCTGTCTGTCTGTCTCTCTCTCTCTCTCTCTCTCTCTCTCTCTCTCTCTCTCTCATCCTGGAGGATGTGTTGTGTTCCTCTCTGTCAAAACAAGTATAATTAAGTGAAACAAGTTTTATCTCCAAATAACGGTTACCTATTTCTGCCTCAACGATATTCTAATCATTTTTGACACAAATCTTTATAATATATTCTAGCAAAAATAGGCACTCCGAGCACAAGTATTTAAGTTTTAATATAATTAAATATCATATTGAATTAGAAAGATTAATGAAATTAAATACGATCACAAGAAAGATTGCACTTATATTTAGTTTATTCTAATTGATTGCTATATAAAATTATGATATGTTTGAGAATAAAACAATAATATTAAAAATCAGTAGCACTAAGTAATTATTTAATAAACCCCATTTTGATAAAACAGGTATGAAAATGATTCATACCATATACTATGTAAACATTTATTTCTTTATATGACACACATCCCAGAATTTTAAACATATTAATCCCACGTGCCTTTCGGGACCTGTGTCTATTAATGAAATTAACAGCGTCGATCCCAGGAGGCTATCCCCCCAGGCAACACCTGCCCCCTCGATTTAAAGGGACAGGGCTGGGTTTATTGCCCAGTGTCTGGTGCGCCCCCTTGAGGGGGAATGCCGACGGGAGCAACGCATTTTTTGTGCCTACCACCTATGAGCTTCGGCTTGTGGATGGGACCACTTAAAAATGTCCTTGTGTCACGTCCTCATAAGTGGGGTGAGAGGCAAATACCTAAATAACATGGGCGTTTCGAGGCCTGTGTTTGTTAATGTAAATTAACAGCGTTGATCCCAGAGGGCTATCCCCCCAGGCAACACCTGCCCCCTTGATTTAAAGGACAGGGTTGCATTTATTGCCCAGCGCCTGAGGCCCCCCTTGAGTGAGAATGCCGACGGGATCAACGCATTTTTTATGCCTACCACCCATGAGCTTCGGTTTGTGGGTGGGTCTACATAAAAATGTCCGTGTGTCACACCCTCACAGGTGGGATGAGAGGCAAATACCATAATATAGGCTTTTTTAAGTTAATCTATCTCAGCTAGACCTTAATAGAGACATTGTTAATAAATAAGTTGCTAATTAAGATTAAATAATGATTCTGTAATATCCAATGGGAATATAATGTATATGATTAATGGAATTGTGACGTTGGTGGTGGGTAGTTTCGGTTACAGACAGACAGACACATGATCTTCATTATAATAAAATATATACGTGTGTATGTGTGTGTAATTATGTCTATAATTTAAAGCTAAGAGCTTCTTTAATCAGTAAAATCATTATAGTGCTCTGTGCACAAAAATGCAGAGCAATATCACAATATATTTCAAGTATAAAATAGAATGCTAATAAAAAAATAAGATAAAATCTCATGACTCCGAGTTTTATATATATATATATATATATATATATATATATATATATATATATATAAAAATTTCTTTTTTCCTTTGGCCAAGTGTTATAGGGTTGATCGATTATTTTCGGTTGTTGGGACTCTCTTGGTCTTTTCTTTTTTCATTTTTCCCCAGATGAAGTTTCGTAGTATATTTTTACTAACTAACTATTTGCCGTTTTTATTTATTTTCTTTTTTTTTCTTACCGCAAGGGTTTACTTATAGGATTAGTATATTATATATATATATATATATATATATATTATATATATATATATATATATACACATATATATACAGAGAGAGAGAGAGAGAGAGAGAAAGAGAAGGAGGGAGGTTTCAGTTTTGCAATATTTTGTTAGCTTCTAGTTTGTAGTGCGCATATTAAGTGACCGAATTAAAGTCGTGAAATGCACATGCTGTGGTTGGTAATTTCGTGTCAGCCCGTGTGTGATTTGAAAGCCACACGGATAAACGTGAAACGTACTCTAATTTAGGAACTCATGCTCTACGAGTTCAAACTTGACCTTATCGCTGCAAGAGCCACCAAACTCATTTATTGAGTGAAAGGTGTCACAGTACAGTAACCTGATTAAAGAAATTTCACTGAGGTTGCAAGAACCTTGATGATCAGGCAAAATCAAGTCGGCCTAAAACCGTGGATTCCGAGGCCTTGCTCCAAGCTATAAAAGCAAATCCTGTGAATAGAGTATCAGGTCAGTTCGGTGAGTCCAGTTTAGTTTGTGACTTTTGTGACCTTGGTAAAAGCATCCAGAGCTGCCGAATTGTGTCACACGTTACCGAAATATTGCAAAACTTTTGACACCCTAGATATATATATATATATATATATATATATATATATATATAGTTACACAACAAAACAAAAATAATTATAACGATTTTTTTATCTCCTGTCATCTATAAAACATCTATCAATTTCTTCACCCCATAATACACCCTGATGAAGGTTTAAAGAAAACGAAACGTTTAAGCGTCGATAAATAAATTCATCTTATTTTTGGAACACTTCTTTTTTCTAATATATATATATATATATATATATATATATATATATATATAATATATATATATATTGTCATCCACAGACACAGTGTTTCGACGTATCACGTCTCCTCTGTGTGACTAGACTTAGCAACTACTTATAGCCGGGAGCAAAACCCGACTGATTTTTCATCGGTGCGATTCCTTAACCCCTCGGCCGTCAATACCAACCGGTAAGAACCAGAATTTTAACTGATAAATACACACATGGTATATATGTTACGGTCACTTAGAGAACTATCTGTAAATAACAGAGAGCCTGGCTTACGCAAATACGGTGAACGTCAGTTAAATTCCCTTCCAAAGACTTCTATCGGATTTGGGAGCATATATTATAGTCATCCACAGACACCGTGTCTCGAAATATCACGTGTATATATATATATATATATATATATATATATTGTGTGTGTGTGTGTGTGTGTGTGTGTGTTGTGTGTGTGTGTGTGTGTGTGTGTGTGTTTTTATAATCTTGCACACTAAAGACGATAAGTTAAATAAATATCATAAAGTGGTTTATTCTTTTTCTATTGCCTTTTGGTGTCGTTAAAGGAGGCGCCCGACTCGAAACATAATATGTTAGTGATTGTTGTAGGTAGCGTCTTACAATGAACGACTTGTAATTCTGAGGTCAGCTTGGCGAGCCGCAACAATACTGACCCTTTCTTGAAATGCGAGATTTCAGTATCAAATGAATTATTGAACAGCTATAGCGTCCTGGGTATTGGTCACTGGTCGAATGCTGATTATAAAGTTGACTACTATCTCGGCCTTTCCGCTCTGTTGATCTGAGACGAGAACAAAATGGAGGACTATGAAACTGTGACGAACGATCTTGTATAGGGAGTGGGGTGAAACCTTCTAGAAAACGCCGGTAACTTCAGGTTATACTAAAGTGCAAGCAAAACAGAACTATCTTACTTAAGGACGGAATCCTGGTGGATGAGCAGTCCATGGCATGCAACACTCCACTTAGGCCCTAACTTAGGCTAGACGGGCGCTCGGAGAGGCCCCCTCCGATCAATCGGCTGGTCACGTTAAGCCCTACCATCTATATGATTGTCTCCACCCTATTGTTCTTATGGCAAGCTCCAACCCTTTTTATCATACATATGCTAGAAGGCGGTGGCTGAGGGTCTTCATGTCCTGGGTATGACGTTAAACTCTATCTAATGGTGAAGCTCCAGCTCTGGGAAATGTGGAGAACCCTTTCATTAACATCAGCATTGCTCCCTGATCCACTCTAACCCGGAGTGGTAGTACTTGTAAGGGTCCCATTTATGGGTTAAATGGAAAAAAGTGTTTATAAAAAGATTAAGTATCCATTAAGAATGAATTTATTTCGAAACTTTATCTGCATTAAATGACCCACCGAAGTTGATATGCCGTAAAACAAAACAAATAAGTACTATCTTATGAGATATCAGGTTCAGTAGGTAAAATTCTACCCCTGAAATTTAAATTAGTTCTTATTGTTTGTCTTGGTTTCTTTTGTTTAATGTCATATCAACCTTCATGGGTTATTTAATGCCAAAGTTATCATTAAAGAAGAACAGTAGTGGTATTATTTAACCCATAGCTTGGGGGTGAGGGGGGGGCATACCTTTACCAAGGATATGAGTCCGAAAGTGAACGTTATAGCGTGAGTGAATTTCGAATTCACTTATTACGATGTCACAGTCCAACAAGTTATGCCGTAAAACAAACCAAACTAAACCTGCTTGTTTCTTATTTCGGTGTAGGCTCAAGCCAATGTTATCATGTCAGAACACAGTACAGAGTCATCTCAATAAAATTGATCACCCGTGACGATAGTGGTGTAAATTTCACGCTGTGAAACAATGGTCGAGTGAACATACGGTCATAGGGGGGAAAATAAGGAAAATAGAATATATTAGGCCCATGCATATGTATGTATATGTGTGTGTGTTTGTCTGTAAAAGAAAAAGGATCACCGCATCCGTCAGGGGCGGTTCAGGAAAGCTATAAAAAATGTACGACCACCTTAAATGTTTTAATTCAAGGTGGTCGCTAAAAGATAGATATCTTGAAGTGGCTAGTTTTAAAAGAAAATAGATCTCGAAAAGTTAAATGGTTTGAGGATTAGTGATACCCAGACTAGAAGAAATTGGAGCCATGAAGCCTGACCAAAAAAATTATAACCAATTTTTAGATGGCCTAATCAGAAACTGAGGATGGAATCTGCATATATACCAGCCATCTCATAGACCGAACGAGCCGATTCAGACCGGCAGTCGGGGTGATAGTGTCGTCCCAGTAGCAGTAGATAAAAATAAGCAAAGACCACATAATCGAAGCCAGCAGTCAACTTATAGTTGAGCGAACTTTCTTGCCAACTGAGGATATAGATTTAAGTACCCTCAGCTCCACTCCAAAATGAACAAAGTGCTACCTCTTCCTCCTCCATCAACATCCTGTCATCAACCTTTGTGTTGCCGTGTTTTTATTTTCCTTGTGAACCTGTCTCTCGCTTGTGCATTTCGAACCGGTCAGCACAGAATATTACAAAGTGCAGTCATCACCATTGTGCAATGAAGGTGCACGAGTTGCAGAACGGCTATTCTCACAACACCAAAACTATAAATTGATTACAGTAATCGAGGAGTTCCCCACAGTACACCGTACTCCTTTATCCGCACAGTTTATCAGTTGTTTTAATTATCTTTTTGAATTGAATTTAAACCATATAGAACGTTGTCCGATTAATTTTAATCATCATAGGGAGTAGTCTCACGTGCTCGATTGCGTCATCGTAGTAAGTGCGTTCGAACTCCAGTCGCGCTATTACGTTAACTTTCACCCTAATACCCTTGGAAAAGGTATAAACCCCATTCTCCATCAGTCATAGATTAAATATTGTTACATAATTATTAGATACCTAATATTTATGTGCAATAGTGTAGAAATCAAAATGGCCGTTATAAGCTGCAGCCCATGGCCTTGAAGGATTTGAATGACAAGGCTTGACCTGTCCTGATCCTTCCTTCCGGTGGATACCGTGAGAATCGGTGGAGAAGACCCTCTTCCGGTTTAGATTAGAAATAGATTTTAGTTAGTCGGCGAGAAACCACGACGGTGGTGATTTGTGTTATACACGCTTCGACTCGATCTGCGTAGGTAGTCTGGTGGGGGATTTCGAGAATAAAATATGATCAAAGTAAATCAAAGTCTTGTGTTATTATCTAAAAACTAACAATGACACAGGGCTTCTGATAAAGAGAAATCCCCAATGGAAGACCAGACACGAAGTCCCCAAGAGAAGTCCAGACGTTAGAAGAGACCTAGAAGAACTTAAGATGTCAGAAGAACAGAAGAAGAATAGAAGTAAGAAGTAAGTAATGAGAAGGGTATACAACAATATTACCACTACTATTCTTCTACAAGGATAGCTTTGAGATTAAATAACCCACAAAAAAAACCAAACCAAACCCAACCATCTCGTCATATAATTCAAACCAACAGCGATTCCTTAGATATTTTATACACTGACGTCGCTCATGAATTTCACAGAAATTGTACATCTCGTTCAGTGTACTAACGTCTTATCAAGTTAATGCAAATCTTACATTAATGAATTAGTCGCGTCTGTGTTATGGTTATTGTCGTAGAAAAATGAAATCGGTCACCCGGGTTCAAATTCTAGAAGAGGCTGCTTGAGTTTCTCTTCGTGTTTAGCCCTTGGGAAAGGCATGAATCCACCAGTTCTCTCATCAGCTACGGATAAGTAGTAGGGCATACTAGGTTCCTTATCCATGGTTTGACAATTAGTCTACAAGAAGGAAAACTCTGAATTCAAACTTAAGAATTGAGTTTGTGTCACGTCTTGACCGTGGCGAAGGGTTTGGGTAAAGAGACACATTACAGAATTAACGCTTCCTTGTCGTAAAGTTGAGAATTAAAAGTTTATATAAGCCTGGAAGTATTTTAAGATACTCCAAAGGCGCTCCGAGTTGGTGGCAATGATGCTTTAGCCCCGAAGACATGGCTGACCCCCAATATATATATATATATATATATATATATATATATAGAGAGAGAGAGAGAGAGAGAGAGAGATAAAATGTGACCCGTTGGGTTACCCATTCAGCTCTGGGTAAATAATTGAGATTAAGGAAGAGGGAGTTAACAAAGCGAATAATGTTTTTTAAATAAATACGGCCGGACGAAACATTAAAATCATTTTGTTAGCTTTCTAAGAAAGGAAATGTTTTACCTCATTTAAGCTACGGGTTGCTGGGGACCATTCCAAGGGTACCAACTACAATTGGCATCACTATCGCCCTCATATTCCACAGTTCTCTGGCAAGGTCTATGTATTTGTGTATCTTCTCGTTTTCTTTCAACTTCACCCTGTGATCTGCTGGAATTGTTATTGAGTTCTTCTCACCTCCCGTAGCCGGTGGTTCACTGGAGGCTGATGGACAGCAAATCTCCTCGGGTCTCCAGGACTCTTCTGGGTTTTCTAACCGATCTTAACAATGCTGGTCTCGATTCTTCCTCTGATTTCCAATTCCAATACACCCAAATTCTTTTTCAGACCTTTGGGGACCGTTCCAAGGGCACCAATTATAATTACCTTCATGTTCCATAGTTTTCTCAGTTCTCTAGCAAGGTCCAAGTATTTGTCTATCTTTTCACTTTCACTCGGTGGTCGGCTGGGACGGTAAAATCTACGAGATGGCAGGTTCTCTTCTTCTTCTTCTTGATAATCAGCACTAGGTCTGGTCTCCTTATTATAAATTCAGAAAAATAAAAAGTTTGAAAGAATTTAAAATTATCGTTTGATGTGTTACATTTCCTTAACCTGATATCCGGTTAATAAAAGCCATTCTTGCCGGCGTGAGACCGGCAATGAGGAAAATGGCGTCAAGCCAAAGTTGACTCGCCTATAAATACCAAAGAGGGTTTATTGCCGAATTAATAGCAATATCACACCCTGCATGGGAAATGTGAGATATATTGCAGTCGAGATATTAAAATACTTTGTCCGTTCAGAGTTTTATAAATCGGATTTCCTAGTGAGTGCAGGTGTGGCTGAAACAATGAAAAATTAGTCGAAAAGATTCGTTCAACAAAAGAAATAGTCGACAGAAAAGAGAAAGTAAAAAAAAAGTAAGAAAGAGAAAAGTAAAGAAATAACAAAAGACTTAGAGATTTAGCATTATAGTCTATTTCAGGGAGCTTAGACAAAGGGTCAAAATTTGTATGTGTTATTTCTTTACTTATATATTTGCTCTCTGACTCTAACATTAAGAGCACACATTGAGCTCTCAAACTGCGACAGGTTTTTTAAATAAAACTTTTGTGTCGTAAGGAAGATTTCTTCTCTGGACTTTTGGATTATATATATATATATATATATATATATATATATATATATGAATGATTGTTTTCAATGAACAGATGAACTTGCCACTTTCACTTGTATATTTTTCTGCCTATTCCTGTGGCTCGTCAAACGGTTTGAAAACTTTTTTTTAAACTTTCTTCAAACAATTTCTTTCACAATAAATGTCTCCAGACGATGACCAAAGTTCGAAACTAATTGCGAACAATTAAAAATAAATAACAAAAATTTGTCTTATCACTTTTTGTTCATCTTATATATATATATATATATATATATATATATATATATATATATATATATAAAGAAAAGGAAGAAAAATGACATTTTACTCAGAAAAACATAAGAAAAAAATAAAGAAAGAGAGTAGGGGAAAGATAGGGAAAGGGGATGAGCAAGCAGAAGCGATAACGCTAATCTGTTTCAGTCGAACATAATGAAAAGATGAAAAGAAGATAAAAAGTTAAATCAAGAGTATTGTACTTTTTACATATTGAAATATTTTGCAATAGGTCTTTGGTAAACATATCAAATGTTGTAATAATTAAATTACAATACTGTGGTATAACCACAAGTCCTGATAATATTTTAACCAATACGTTATTTTTTAATTTATAACTGACTTTCTAACAAACCTGAAGTGGTCGAAGAGAGAGAAAGAAACAAAGTAAGAAAGAGAAAGAAAGTGAGAAAGAAATAAAGAAAGGAAGAAAGAGAAAGGAAGAAAAGAGAGAAAAAAAAAGAAAGAGTAAAGCAGGTAGGCACGTTATGGCAGGAATTAAAGAAAGAGAGAAATAGAAAGAAAGCGTGCGATAAAGAGAGCAAAAAATAGAGAAACAGAAAAAGGTGAGAAACAGAAAGAAACAAAGATTGAAAGAGAGAGGGGAAAGATAGAGAGAAAAAAATGAGAAAGAGAAAGAAAGTTAGAAAAAAGCGAGAAAGAAAAAGAATGAAGGTGAGAAACAGAAAGAAACAAATATATATATATATATATATATATATATATATATATATATATATATACCAACCCCTCCGCACGAGCAGGATGCGACACAAGGTCAATTTTTTAAGCGTAGTTTAACAGGTTTGAATTCAGAGTTTTCCTTCTTCTAGACTGGTTGCCTAATCAAGGTTAAAGAGCCCAGTCTGCCCTACTATTTACCCATAACTGGAGGGAGAATTGGATTCATACCTTTCCCAAAGGTATTAGCGTTATGTATGTATGTATATATTATAAAGAAAGAGGGGGAAGGACAAAAAGAGAGAAATAAAGAGAGGAGGGATAAATAGAAAAATGAATGAAATAAATACAAATGAAACAAAGAGGGGAAAGAAAGATTTAAAAAGAAAAAGAAAGAAAGAAAGAAAGAAAAGAATGTTTGCTTCTTTTTTCTTTCTTTTTTTTCTTTTCTTGTTTTTTTCTTTTATTCCTTTATTTTTTCTCATGAAGAGAACTGTGTTGTTAGACAAATATGAGTCTCTGACTTGAAATTAAATCTATCAAGATCAAGACTCCAGTGGTCTTGTTTTTATTGCCCGGCATTTAGATAGCGTAATGCAAAGTAGCACTTAACATAAGTATGTACATGATTTATTTGCCCAGTAGAGTCTGATCAATAAAACATGTATATTTCCAATCATGTTTGCTCTTTCATTTGAGGAAATCGACCAAGCCGACACTCGGACGCTTCTATGTGTAAATATTTCACGCTAGACATACGAACTTCGGCTGAAAAACTCATAGGCTGACCAAAATACTCTCATGGAAGATATATATATATATATATATATATATATATATATATATATATATGAGTATATGTATATATATATATATATATATATATATATATGAATATGATATAATGAAAAAACAAAAGATGTTTACAACTGCATGGGCTCATCAGGAGAGAAGTGTGCAAACCGTTTCGGGGCCTATCTCTCGACGGTTTAAAAAGCAACACCGGCCCATCCTCACTGATATGAGGACCCTTCGCAATATAATGCATCGACCGCACGTGGGTCGGTTATCAACAAAATAAGACGGGAAAAATGACCGTTAGTAAAAACCGTCGAGAGATAGGCCCCGAAACGGTTTGCACACTTCTCTCCTGATGAGCCCATGCAGTTGTAAACATCTTTTGTTTTTTCATATCATATTCATACTGTCGGATTAATTTCCATTTTATTTTCATATATATATATATATATATATATATATATATTATATATAGTTAAGAATTTTTTTTTAATTCCTAATCTTCAACTAGTTTCGACCTTAGGTCATCGTCAGGAGAAGATTTTTTGTTTGAAGAAATTGTTTTTAGAGAGTTTTTTTTAAGAGATCATTCTTTTAAAAAATTAAAATTAAATGATTTTTTTAAAGCTTTGACAGGCCACTATAATCCGGATAGAGAAGTGCGTTAGAAGTAGCGAGTCCATCTGTTCCGTGAAAAAAAAACTTTTTTTTTTAATGTTCTTATATATGTGAGGAAGGGTTTTTAAGAGTTGTGTGTATATCCATATATGTACACATATAACTGTATGCGTGAGTGCAAACACACACACACACATATATATATATATATATATATATATATATATATATATATATATATATATGCGTGTGTGTGTGTGTGTGTGTGTCGGTACTGTGTGCGTAACTTTTAGATTTTCAAGTGGGTCAAGGAATGGTTTGTTTGATGTGGGGCGGTTGGTGTTTGTTTATTTAAATGTTATTGACCCCCACATTTTTTGTTACCACGACTTTATTGCCAGGGCAGTGTATCAATTTTTAGTTGAGGCCAAATGGGTGAAAACTTCTTATCTTTTTAATCCATCTGCACTCGTGGTTTCCGATTAAACATTTAATGTCAGTATCGTTTTCGATACTTTCGATAAGGGTAAATATGGCGTCTCTGTCGAAGTCATGGTCATCTAAGGGGAAGTGTTGTTCCACTGGGATGAGCTTGCTGCGATCCATAGATTTTATGCGATGCCTGTAGTTGTTAAGCCGAAAATAAAATGGCCACTCTGATTTCCCAACGTACTGCTTCTTACGTTTAGTGCAATCGAGTAAGTAAATTACGTTTCTGCTTTTACAGTTGGATTTGTGGTAGATTTTGAAGGTCTTTTTTGTTGTTGAGCTGGTGAATGTGACCGTTGTTTTTATTTGTTTGCAGCATAAGTTGTTTTTTTATATTACAGGGTGGACAGAATTTAGTGGAATTAATTGCGGGCTTCATGTTGACTACTCTATTGTTTAATATATTATTACTTCTATATATATATATATATATATATATATATATATATATATATATATATATAATATAATAAAATAAATATATAAAGGTTTTACATATCTATTTATGAGGTGACAAAGGAACATTCACGACCATATTGGTTTCATGCGAGGCAATCATCAGGTGAAGATGTTTCAAATGCAAGGAAAATCGAGAAAATTTCAAATAAATTAAAAAAAAATTCAGAAAATTCAATAGACATAGGATGTGTATGATTGGATAAAGTGATGTGCGTATGTATGTGGTGGTAATTTGAATGTATGTGAGTGTTTATGGACAGCATAAAGGTTGTGTATGTGGGGTAACTGGTCACACACATAATACATTATTCTATGAATGTGTAACATTTGATCAATGCGGACGTGTGAGCGTTTGTGTTTACGTGCATATGTGTGTGTGGGTGTGTGGGTTTTTTGGCATGTCCGGATGTGAGCAGCGTGTATTGTGTTGTGGGGGAGAAGGGAATGTATATTGTCGGGGCGATTTAATTGAGGGGGGGAGTAATTTTAACTTTAAGATTACAAATGTTGTATATATATATATATATATATATATATATATATATATATATATATATATATATATACAAGTAAATATATAGTAAAATACCAGCCCTTCAGCACGAGCGGGATGCGACACAGAGCCAATTACTTGAGCAGAGTTTAAGAGGTTTGAATTCAGAGATTTCCTTCTCCTAGACCGGTTTCCAAACCAAGGTTGAAGAGCCCAGTCTGTCCTACTATTTACCAATAACTGGAGAGAGATTAGTTGCATTCATCTCTTTCCCAAGGGCATTAGCGCTATATAAAATGCAAACAGACTTGTGCAGGATTTGAACTCTTTTCGTCATGCACTTTTCCTACGACGGTAACCATTACATCAAGAACCTCTCATGGAATATATACTTACCTGGTTTCTAGCCCTGTTTCCAGTAGCTCAGGCTTCTGGATCGGCAAGATATAAAATAAATCGTATGATGCCACAAGGCCGCCCCAAGTCAGCACCTGCCCCCTCGTCTAAAAGAGACAGGGCCTGGGGTTTATTGCCCTTTGTCTCAGGCGCCCCTATATGTGTATATATATATATATATATATATATATATATATATATATATATATATATATATATATATATATGAGAGTACGTAAAAAAAACACTGTGTTTATTTGATATGGCTTTTAGCCGACAAAATTTTGGAGGATATGTGCTTAATTGAAGTCAGACCTAATTTTTGAAAATTAATTAGTTTATAATTAATGAATTTAGGCGGGTATATATGTTCAAATGTAAGGCTAAACAAACCGAGAAAATGTCAATCCCTGGTCGAAATGTACATTCAGGGATTGACATTTTCTCGGTTTGTTTAGCCTTACATTTGAACATATATACCCGCCTAAATTCATTAATTATAAACTAATTAATTTTCAAAAATTAGGTCTGACTTCAATTAAGCACATATCCTCCAAATATATATATATATATATAATATATATATATATATATACTAATCGATAATCCATTTGATATGCTAACTTCATCATTATCATAATGTCGCGCTGACAGCACGGATACCCATGACTCTCTCTCTCTCTCTCTCTCTCTCTCTCTCTCTCTCTCTCTCTCTCTCTCTCTCTCTCTATCGCCCTATCTCTCCCCCACCTCTCCGTAACTGTCATAACTCATGGCAAGTCCTCCTCATGACATCCAATATCCATACAGAGTTGATAAATGTAAGTTATCTTCCAGGATTTGTTCAGGACAGTAGGCAGCATCCTTGTGTAGTTCCCATCTAGTTTATATTCCAATCGTTTCGTTAAAGTCGAACTGGTTCAACCATACATTAACACTAATCCGGCTTCAACTTGGAAGAATTCTCGCTTCATCTTATCTAACAGATAAGATTTACATATGATCTGTCTATAACAGTTCATGCCTATTCTATGCGTTTATTCATATCGCTTTCTGTAGATGAGATATTATTACCAAGTTGTGTCAACTCGTCAAATAATTTCAAAAAAGAAAGGTTATTGTTAAAAAGTATGACACTATGGTATTATTAGAGACAGGCATTTGATGATTAATTGGAAATACTTCGGACAGACATGCAATTACAGATGGGAAAATAAATAGGTTAATAGAATTCACGAAACTGGCTCAACTGATTAGAAGGTTTTTTTTATCTATATACTTTTAAACCGTCGGATGATTGGAAAATAATTCTTGATAGACAATTAATGAGTTATAAGAGCTTAGAAGTTAAGACGAGACCAGACAAATGACCTTCTTGCCTCCGAGCAATAAAAGTAATTTTGTTTAATATTGGTTTTAATTAGCTGTTTGTTGAGAATCGTAGTTTTTTGTGTGGGTAGAGGAAAATGTGTTTTTTATCTTTTTTAATGGTTAAGCCTGTTATTATTACTATATATGGTGTGGGCCTAAGATGAGTCGTAAAATAATGCTCAGCTTGAAATATCGGGCTTACGTTTCAAAAAGTTAATTAACAGCAATAGCATTATACTCAGTAGATCACATGTAAAAAAAAAAAAATACAAGTTCGTTTTTATTTTGCTTTAAAATTGTGTCAATGTTTAAGTATTTTTGTTTTTACCTCCAAAATTCTTAAATTTATTATAAATAGAATTTTATTCATTGTGACTTTGGAGTTTTAAAGATCTGGTTACTTTTTAAAAAATTCAATCATTTTTGCGCAGAGGTGGTACCGTGGCCAATGAGGATTTTCCGAGGCGCGGTTATTGCTAGTTATTGGTAGTTGGAAATTGCATTAAGTTTGGCACATTCAAAAAAATCTATGAACTTGATATTTAAAGGGTTTCCTTATTATATTCAGCCATTGATTTTGGCTGATTAGCTCTGAAGATTATAGAGTACTGAATTTAAGTTTAGTAAGTTTTGATGCTAATAGGCTTAGTGGAACGAAGTTAAAAAAAAACTGAGAACAGTCCGTCATTCCGTTGGCCAAATTCCTACTGTCACTAACACACAGAGAAAACGAAGCCGAAGGCATATTTATCAGTAAATAGTGCTCAATATTGTGGATAGAGCATTTATATGTAAGTTACGGAAGCGTGGAAATGAAGTCAACGGCGCTTGGTTACTGACAGTTTCTCGCCTATGAGATTTTCAAACCAAGTTTTTAAAAAAATAGGAAATCAGTCGTTGAGCTATATATGCTGGAGTTTGGTCTTTTATGGATGCGGGCATTATGATTGGTCAGCGGCTATGTGTCGTAAGATGAAGTGTAAACAAGTGTACATTTATTCAATTAGGACGAGTGCTCCATTTTCTACTCTCTATAGAAAGTGATATATATATTATATATATATATATATATATATATATATATATATATTATATATAATATAAGTAAAGATATAACAGAAGACTTAGATTTTTAGCTTTATAGCCTATATCAAGAAACCTAGAGCAAAAGTCTAGTCTTTCCAATCATCAGATGCGAACGAATTTTGGATTATATATATATATATATATATATTATATATATATATATATATATATATATAATATATATTAAGAGCATAGACTGGTTGGTTGGTTGGTTGGATTTGACAAAATTTCATTTTTTTTAAATGTTGGTTATTTTATGCCGAAGACCTTTTCTTTTATTCATTCTTGATGGATTCAGTATTTTTAAATACATTTTTTAAACACATCTTATTAAAGCAAATATATATATATATATATATATATATATATATATATATATATATATATTATATATATATGAGTAAAAAACAAACAATGTATTTGATTTGCCTTTTTTTAGCCGACAATTTTTGTGAGAATATGTGCTTAATTGAAGTCGTACCTAATTTTGAAAATTAATTAATTGTTAATTAATGAATTAGGCGGGCATACCTATTCAAATGTAATTTTTTTTCGATTTGTTTAGCCTTACATTTGAATAGGTATGCCCACCTAATTCACTAATTATCAATTAATTAATTTTCAAAATTAGGTTAGACTTCAATTAAGCACATATTCCCCCCCCCCAAAAAATATATATATATATAAAAACAGGGTAAAATCTTTCTGACTTTCAGGTTACCGATCTTCAGGTGAGCTTGTATCCATACGTCTGAAATATGTACTTTACATTGTCTCAATTATCTTGTCGCTTGGTATAAAGGTTAGAGACGAAGGAAATGGACTCGTCGACCAGAGTTCAAATCCTGGGCAAGTCTGTTTACATTTCACATAGCACTAATACCCTTGGGAAAGGTATGAATCCAACTATGCTCCATCCAGCTATGGGTAAATAGTAGAACAGACTGGGCTCTTCAAACTTGCTTAAGCAACCAGTCTAGGAAAAAGGAAAACTCTGAATTCAAAGCTGGTAAACTCCGCTTAAGACCTTGTGTCGCATCCTGTTCGTGCGAAGAGGTTGGTAAATATATACATATATAAAAAAGTTATGTTTGTTACCACGAGTTCTCTGTGTTGTCTGGTGAGTGTATCAGCTCTTTCCTTTGACACGTGAACTTTAAGACATAGTGATAGTATTCTAAGTATATGTTTTGCTATTTTATCACCCACTTATCAAACATCAAAACTGATAATTACAGAGACGAAAACCCCTCAGTTTTTGGATTAGAATTCGCGACTGGCTTCTCAAACAACATCATAGATTTAATAACCTGAAATTATTATCGTCATAAGAAGTTTTCGAAACTAACAAAACTACTCTTCCGAAAAAAGACATTAACACCTTGAAGAATTTAGCCAATAACAACAAAATAGTGATTTCCTCCTCAAAAACAGGCGCGAGGTCGTAATCAAGGGGACACTCAACAAAATGTCTCAATCAAAAGACAGAAACATCTATGAAATACTATACGAATAAGTTTTGAAGTACTTATCTGATATATATATATATATATATATATATATATATATATATTATATATATATATATATATATATATAATATATATTTCACAGAAGCTGCCATTGTCGATAACAACAGAGACAAGGAAGCCGTTAAACAGTAATAACATTCATTTGATAAAGGGTATCTAACGAACCTGAAAATTTATGACAAAAAATAATTAAAAAAATAAGTGAATCCAATACTCCATAATATCGAGTTCATTCATTTATATATTTTAATGCTTCGTAATAACGTCAAACTTTTTAAAAAACTTTTATATATATATATATATATATATATATATATATATATATATATATATATATATATATTTAATGTTTTGCGTTATTACGAAGCATTAAAAATATATAAATGAATGAACTCGATATCATGGAGTAGAATCAAATTATGGAGTATTGGATTCACTTATTTTTATATATATATATATATATATATATATATATATATATATATATATATATATATATATATATATATATATATATAATATAATATATTATTATTATTATTATTATTTTATTATTATTATTTACTCCTGTGTTTTCACATCAGCGTTAGCTGATCGTCTTTCACTGGAGTCTGAATCTGAGTGACAGCAAGTCTCCACCGGTCTCCAGGACTCTTCTGAGTATTCTGACAGATTGCAGCAGTGCAGTGTTCTGAATAGTTTCAATCCTTCCTCTGATTTCCAAACTTTCCAAACCCTTTTCTAATCCTTTTGGGATCGTTCCAAATGCACCAACTACAATTGGTATCACTTTGACTTTCATATTCCATAACTTTTTCAGTTCTCTGGCAAGGTCCAGGTATTTGTCCATTTTTTCATTTTCCTTTATCTTCACCCTGTGATCTGCTAGCACTGCAAAATCCACCAGTTGATAAGTTCTTTCTTTTTTGTTTATCAAGACTAGGTCTGGTCTTCTTGCTGGGATAAGGTGATCCGTTTTTATTTCAAAGTCCCAGAGAATTTCTCAAGAACAGATTCTGGTTTATGCATATACCGTTTTGTTGTATGGTCAAAAGTAAATCTTTTGCAGTGGATCACCTTCCCAACCCAGTCGTGTCTGGTTTTGTACTCCCGTTGTGCTAGTTTGCTACATTCGCATAGTACATGGTTTACAGTCTCATCTCTATTACCGCATTATTATTATTATTATTATTATTATTATTTATTATTATTATTATTTATTGGCTCTACTTTTTGTATTGAACAGTTTAGTATATTTAACTTAAATTTAATTTTTTTTCAGAAGGTGCGGATGATTTGGTCTATATATTTTCTCCAGGCAAAAGTTTGCATTGTTTAATTACAAATTTTAAAGCCAGGAGTGTTCTTATACTATCGGAGCGTAAATTTGATCTCTCTGTGACTGTAAAATACATAAACAAACCTATGTACTTAATAATTTAAAAAAACATCGGTCCCGCTACAGCTGTCAGTGACCAAGGGGATAAGATATCAGGCTGCCAAACGGTCAGTCTGAGTTCGACCCTAGCCAAGGATAGCTGAGTCTAGCCACACTGAAGAGGCGTGAAACGCTGAAACACGTGTCTGTGGCTGACTATATATATATATATATATATATATATATATATATATATCGGTTTGGTGGTTGTTTTGAAGGCTATCACAATGCAAGTGTGAAGAAAAATAAGGTAACTATGGTGTTGTTTTGTTAACTGTGATTTATTCTTAATATTTCGAGATAAAAATCTCATCTACAGAAGATCTCCGGAACTGGAGTTGTTGCTAGTGGCTGTCCGTTTGATTTTGTCTTATGTCTTCCAAACTCTGTGTGTGTGTGTGTGTGTGGTGTGTTGTGTGTGTGTGTGTGTGTGTGTGTGTGTGTGTGTGTGTGTGGTGTGGGTGTTGTTGTTTTTTGTGTGTGTGCCTGTTCAACAGTTTCTGATTATAATTCCAGGTCTGGCTGACCATCTAAGCAAAAACTTGTTTGTTTATTAACAAAATCACCTGCACACCGAACAGCAGGTGATTTTGATAGACCTGGAAATTACACACAAACCCATAAATGAACAAACAGACCATCAATAAAAAAGAGGGTAGGCCAAATTCTGGAATGATAATGAGACACACACACACACACACATAAAAAAAGACAATCAGATGGTCCTGTTAATAAACTAAAAAGTTTATGCTTAGAGGGTCAGCCAGACCTGGAATTATAATAAGAAACTGTTGAACAGGCACACACACACACACACACACATACACACATACACATACACACACACACACAGAGTTTGTGTGTGAGTTTGGAAGTTTTTCTTTACACTTGCATTGTGATAGCCTTCAAAACCAACTACCAAACGAATATATTATTATATATTAATATATATATATATATATATATATTATATATGACAATCTGTTTATAGCATACCATGCCTTTCCTATGCGTGCATTAACATCGCTCTCTGTTGATGAGATATTACTGCTTAGGTATGTGAATTGTTTTACCGAGTTTAGAAGTTTGCCGACGAATGACGAGATGTCTCCTTCATTTTTAAGACATATGAACTCAGTTTTATCGGAGTTTACGTGTAGTCCGATGTTCCGTGCTGCCTTTTCTAGACTATGTAACATGGATTCAGCCTGTGCAGGTGTATTTGCAATAAGTGCCAGATCATCTGCGTAGTCCGCATCCGTGATCGTTTGTGCGGAGTATCTCCTGCTTCTTGCCTTTTTAGTGTGATGCCTTTCTTTTATAG
Source organism: Doryteuthis pealeii (assembly GCA_023376005.1). Classification (NCBI taxonomy): domain Eukaryota; kingdom Metazoa; phylum Mollusca; class Cephalopoda; order Myopsida; family Loliginidae; genus Doryteuthis; species Doryteuthis pealeii. Next base: position 80,070,846 of record CM042145.1, read on the forward strand.
GGTCTAATGATGTGCGAAGTACGTAGTCTGGGTATATTATAAATATATATGGCTCTAGCATATCTCCTTGTAGGACTCCAGCATGTCAGTCATATGGTAGATAATTGTGATCAGGATAACAATTAAGTTTGCAAAGCGAATTGAATTTTTTTTAAATACGACTGGAGAATAAAAAAAACATCAAAAACATTTTTCTAAACCTCTCTTACTCACATTCTGCGACATTTCCTCAACGATAATCATTACACTACGAGCGACTCTACACATGATACAGTGCTGCATATATATATTATATTATAATATATTATATATATATATATATGAGCAATTCCATGTCAAATCATCAGGTCATGTCACCACCCTTCAATTTTTCTGAATTTTGTACGTTGTAGACTAGGTTGGAATTAGACAATCCCAAATTCACTGATTCTGTCGATTTAAACGAAAAATATTTTACTCCATATGGTGTTTATTGAATGGCGTATGTAAAGTGCCAAATCTTTAACTGATGTTGTAACTTTCGCTTTGAGCAAAAACCAAATCCATTTTTGGAATAATGTTCAATATATGTAGAATGATAAATTTAAAGGAAAAAAAAATTGTATGCCGTGCCACATTGTGATTTTCACTTGTTGATTGCATTGAAAAATAAAAATCCAATAACTTTAAAAGGGTTAATTTTATGCTATTTTGATAAATTCGTCCCATGCCAAAAAGTTTCTAAGCCAATTTCAGAAGTAGGGGAGCTCTAGAACCCTTTTATAGACAGAAATAGATTACAAAATGGCGCCAATTTGCTCACCCCTCCTCAAAATTTTTCAAGTTTAAATCACATAACTCGACGAATTTTTCATTGAAGCTCAATTTGGGGATTGTCTAATTCCACCTAGTCTACAATTGTACAATTTTAGAAATTGAAGGGTGGTGACAATTTTCATTTTTTTGATGATTGACATGGAATTGCATATATATATATATATATATATATATATATATATATATATATATATATATAATCTAAAGATTGAGTGAAGAAATCTTCTTTAAGATGTAGTAGTTTTTCAGTTGTCGTGATTTACAGAGCTCAATGTGTGCTTTTATTGTCAGTTACAGAGCAAACTTACATTAAGAAAAAATAACAAAACATCTTTAGGTTGAAAGTACGACAACTTAAAAACTGCTACGTCGTAAGGAAGATGTTTTCATTCAATCTTTGGATTATATTTATGCTCCTTGCTAAGTTGACCTCTCTAGCAATTCACCACTGAATATATTAGAGAGATTCTATGACGGATAAATTTACACCGATTTATTCTATAAAAAACATCCTGTACACCACCGAAAGGAAATACATCCATCAACTAACTGAGAAAATCATATATATATATATATATATATGTGTGTGTGTGTGTGTGTGTGTGTGTGTGCGTACGTGCGCCCGGACAAATTAGCAGGACGCACACTAATACATACATCCGTTGAATCTTCTTACACACGCAAATTTTTTTTTTTTTTTACACACACACACATACAAAAAAAATATATTTACCAACTCCTCCGGACGAGCAGGATGCGACACAAGGTCAATTTCTTAAGCGGAGTTCAACAGGTTTGAATTCGGAGTTTTCCTTCTCCTATACCGGTTGCCTAATCTAGGTTAAAGAGCCCAGTCTGTCCTACTATTTACCCATAGCTGGAGGGAGAGTAGGATTCATACCTTTCCCAAGGGTATTAGCGCTAAGTGAAATAATTGCCACGTCCAGGATTTTAACTCGGGTCGACGAGTCCATTTCCCATGACGAGTCCATTTCCCATGACTAATATATACATATATTTACACAAACACATTAGAAACAACAGCAAAAAAAAAAAAAAAACTAACAAAAAACACGCGCATGTACGTACAAGGCAAGAAGACGGAAAAAAATGGATCGAGCTGATTCGCCGCAATAGATACACACTGCTAGACTGGACATGGAATCAACTTTAATTAACCAATATGATTTATTACCCCTCCCTCTACCCTAAAAATGACTATACACTGAAATAAGTCTCAACATAAACCATAATTGTATTACATTGAAAAGGATTGTAAAGAATCCAAAACACGTGTCGCACCTAATGAAATAAATAGGAAAAAAGCAAAATTCAAATCACTTTGCGCCCTTTATATTAAAGAATATTTACTTTTCCCTCATTGGAATTACAGATATATATATATATGCGTGTGTGTGTGTGTGTGTGTGTGTGTGTGTGTGTGTGTGAAGAGAAAAATGAAAGTGAATCCGACGGTATGTAATATAGTTAAAAATTAGAAAAAAACACGTTTGTTGATGTAAGGAAAAGTCAAATTTATCACAGAATAATAAGGAGACTGTGATAGTTTTTGTTGATCAGTTTCCTTATTATTCTGTGATAATTTGTCTCCTTATTATTCTGTGATAAATTTGACTTTTCCTCACATCAACAAAAGTCCTGAAGAAGATCTATTAAACAGATTGAAACACTGCAGCGTTGGCTGAATAAATATTACTCATTTATTTGAACCTTTCTTTTTTTACAAATTTTTCACTATATTACACACACACACACACACACATATATATATATATATATATATATATATATATATATATATATATGCAACACTGCATCATACTTCTTGTAAATATGGCGTCCATTTTATGCCATTATCGTAAGAGTTTTATCGTCTGTTGCGGAGGCTGATTTGCTTGTTTCTTGTTTTTATTGCTATATATATCTATTAGCACCTGAAAGGTTCTCTTAAATTCACTTGACTCAGCACATATTTTAGAATGGTAATAAACAAGATGGAAGTATCATATCCATATATTTTATTAATATTAATAGATTTTATTAGACTATATAACATCAAAACTACCATTACATTGCATAATGTGTCTCTATTATGCACAGGTTCATTTATAAATCTTGTTCTATATTTGTGCAGTCTGACTGTCTGACTGTCCGGGTGTGCAATTGAAGCCCTGTACCAAGATCAAACAAATCTTGTCTGGCTTAGATTTTTACGGTGATTCCAGTGGCGGTAGTTATATTTACCCCTGATTTTATTTCGGGTCACTAGAGACCTGATGACCGGCGCTGGTATGAGTAAATAAGGAAGAAAAATGACTGAAGGGAATAACTCCGATAAATTTGCACATTTAACGAATTTCCACATCAGTCTTCATTAATGATAATACATCTCACTCCCTTTGAAAAACTATTATTATTGCATCATTGGTAAATAGGGGTTAACTTTCATAAATTTCCGTTGTAATATTTTCAGAATAAACACATCGAGCGATAGGTATTGCTATCAAATAGTGAGCAATATGAGATTTAAAAAGTGTATACTTGAATTTAGCCCGATACTATATAACCCCGGCAAGTCTGGGAACATAGCAGTCGGTAGAGCGTTCGGCTAGAAACCACAAGGTTCCTAGTTCGATACGGTCCTCGCCAACTCAGCGTATGAGTAGCACAGGGATCTGGTTTGGTTCAGATTTGGTTCCTTTGTGATTTTACAGCATGTCAACCCTTGTATTATTTTATGTCGAATTTTTTGTTTTGTTTTATTCATTCTTGGGTATACAAATATTTTAGCTTATTTTTTTAAATACACTTTTAAAACTCATTTTTTATCTATTTAACCCATTGATGGGACCCTACCAGATATTACCACCGCGGGTCTGAGTGGACCTGGGAGTAATGATAATGAAGGGGTACTCCACACTTCCCAAAACTTAAGAATTGGGACCACACTACTAGATGCAGTATAACGTCAACAAACACGTGTGTGTGTGTGTGTGTGTGTGTGTGTGTGTTTGTTTGTTCAGCTGTCATAAGACTAGAATGCTAACGACCCTTGAAATAATTGCATATCTATCTGTCTATCTATCTATCTATCTATCTATCTGTCTGTACTATGTAACGGTATAACGGATGTTTTACTTTGGGTGTGAATGGAATTGTTACCCTGACAAACGTCGGTATCCGGTCATTGGTTATTTATTCGCTTTTTCCCTTCATTTACCCAAATTTACGTCGATTCTATAAACTGACAGGTTTATTTCCCTATTTTCTCACTTGACTCTTCGTATTATGTAAACACACAGTGCGGTGTCTGTTACATTCTTGAAGATTTTAATGGACGTACGCGACGATATACGAACCATAAAGGCGTTATTCGTAAATATACACGCTGCCCTAAGTCACACAAAAAATGTAAGTATCGGATATCCATTACACTGCACTTTATTTTTTGTCCTTATAGACATCCATATTATGGAATTAACTTCGCAGCTCAATGTAGAATACAAGATGTTTGGCTGTCTTGTTAGATCATTATCATTGTGAAACGGTTCGGTTATTACACAGCTCCCCATTACTTATGCCAGACTAAGCGGACAAAAAATCTTAAGGGGTCTCGATAGGGAAGAACGATATTAATGGCATTTCAGTTTATTTCAATGGATAAGATTGATTTTTTATACGAGGAAATTGAGTTACGAGCTGAATGAATTAAAATTCTAAGTCAATATGCACTGAGTCAAAAGTTTTTTCTAATATTTTGGTACGTGATCGTTTGTGGCGCGTATATCAAATGACCGAAGCAGTACAAGCCGTGGTAGATACACACTGTGTTTGGTAGTATCGTGTTATTTGGTGCGCTGACACGTTGTGCATTGCTTCACATGTAATTTGAAAGATGAACGTAAAAAAAAACTAGTCTCATTCGGGAACTTATGATCTCTATAAGTAAAAAAAAATATCCAACTGGTTATGAGGGGCTTAGTATCTTGGATATGACGTTAAGCTGGATCTAGTGGTGAAGTCCCAATTTTGGAGCTCTGAGGAGTGTGGAGTACCCCTTCATCGCCATGGCTCCAAGGTTCACTCTGATACGGAGTAGTAGTACCTGTTAGTGTTAAATAGATTTTTTAAAATGGGTTTTAAGAAAATGTGTTAAAAAAATTGAGTTTAAAAAATTGAATGCCCAACAAGAATGAATAAGATAAAATGTTTTCGGCATAAAATAACCCAAGGGTTGACATGCCGTAAAATCTAACAAACCAATCACAAAATTCTTTTATAATTTATTATGTTTTTACTGAGTCTGTCATTGCTTACGGTACTTGATGATTCTAAGTGGTTACCCACTGAATTTCTGGATAGGCTCTTCACTACTTAAATTTGGTGATCCCAACCGTAAATCCGTTCCATTCTTAACGGCCGTTGTAGCATTCAGAAAGTTCGGACTTTATCTCCTTGTGGTTTAAGCTGTTTTTATAGCAAGTCTTAGACAATAAGAACTTTATTTGTTTTATCAAATGTTATCGTCATTGCTTTATTGTTCACTTCCGACAAGACAAACGGATGTTATGTACTTTCAAAAAAGGAATGTGTACATTGGACAAACAATAAACTTGAGAATTCTATTCCGATAAAGAAAGAAATACTTAAACAAATACAATAAAAAGAAATTTAAAAATAGAAAAGAAATCGAAAGGTACTTTATTCAATTTTCACCATTCAACTAAATGGTATATGCACAAGCCTGAATCTGTCCTGGAGAATGAGACGCACAAGATTCTCTGTACTTTGAGGTACAGACGGATAACCAAATCCCAGCCAGGAGACCAGACCTGGTGTTGATCAATAATAAGAAGAAAACTTGTCATCTCGTGGATTTTGCCGTTCTGGCCGATCACCGAGTGAAAGTGAAAGAAAACGAAAAGATAAACAAATACTTAGACCTTGCTAGAGAACTAAAAAAAACTGTGGAACATGAAGGTGAAGATCGTGCCAATTATAATTGGTGCCCTTGGAACGGTCCCCAGGGGTCTGGAAAAGAGTCTGCATGAACTGGAAATCAAAGGAAGAATCGAGACCATCCAGACTACAGCATTGCTAAGATCGGCTGGAATACTCAGAAGAGTCCTGGAGACCTGCTCTCACTCAGCCTCAAGTGAACCACTGGCTAAGGCGGGTGTGAAAAACTCTAATGGAGTAAAAATAATCATGATAAAAATAATAGAAATAAAGGACCAAGTACTGATTAACAACAAAAAAGGAGAATTCGTCAACTGGTAGATTTTGCAATTCCAGCAGATCACAGGGTGATGATGAAAGAAAACGAAAAGATAGACAAATACCTTTTCCTTGCTAGAGAACTGAAAAAATTGTGGAATATGAGGGTGAATGTGATACCAATAGTAGTTAGGGCACTTGGAACGTTCCCCAAAAGCTTAAAAATAAACTAGAGGAACTGGAAATCAGGAAGAATTGATACAATCCAGACAACAGCAGTGTTGAAATTTGCTGGAATACTTAGGAGAGGCATGGAGACCTGGGGAGACTTGTTGTCACTCAAACTCCAGTAGAAGACTATCAGTTAACGCTGGTGCGAAAAACTAACAATAATAATAATAATAATAATAATAATAATAATAATAATAATAATAATAAGAAGAAGAAGAAGAAGAAGAAGAAGAAGAAAAGAAAGAAGAAGAAGAGTGTCAAGTGAGATAGATAGATAGATAGATAGATAAAGAGAGATAGAGACGAAACACTAAACTATATGATAAGCAAATGCGATAAACTGGCTCAGTAAGAGTACAACACTGAGGCCACTGTGGCCTAGTGGCAACGTGCTGAACTACATCATAGTAAGCGAGTTCGAACTCCAGCCGTGCTATTACGTTCACATTCGGACTAATACCTTTCGTGTTAGGTATTAACCCACTCATCCCCTACTAATGGGTTAAATAGTATCACTACTGTTTTTCTACAAGGCTTTGACATTAAATAACCCACGAATGCTGACATGCCATTAAAGAAAGAGTAAAAGAGCAGACATTACTGGGTGGGAAGGTGATTTACTGTGAATTGTGCAAGCGACTAAAATTTGACCATACAGACAAATGGTATGCACAAACCAGAACCTGTTCGGGAAAATAAGACCCACATAATTATCTCGGCCAGAAGAACAAGCCTAGTTGTAATTAAGAAAATAATTTTTTTGAGTTGTGGAAGATGAAGATGACAGTGTAGTGATTGTTTGCCCCTGTTGGGATGGACCTATGTCCAAAAGGGTTATGTTCCCTTACCGCAAGGGTTTCGCCAATAGGTGACACTACTAACTGGGTATTTAAACTCAGCCCGGAAGCTCCCCCTGTTGTATACCCTTTCTTACTTCTTTACTTCTTACTTGCTTCTATATCTTGGACATCTATTCTTCTGGTCGGCTTTGCTTCTTCTATCATCTTGACTTGGTATATCTTCTAACATCTTGGTCTGGGTCTGGAATCTTCTAAGGTCTGGACTTTCTTGTGGACTTCGGGTCTGGTCTTCTATTGGGGATTTCTCTTTATCAGAAGCCCTGTGTAATTGTTTGTTTTTAGGTAATAAACACAAGACTTCGATTTACTTTGATGTTACTTTATTTGTAAATCCCCAAACCAGACATCTGCGCACATCCTACGAGCTCGGCTCCTACTTGCTAACTGACTGGGTTACTTACTATCCTTAAACCGGAAGACAGAGTCTTCTATGCCTTCCGGTTCTCACAATTTATCCCCGGGGGGGCAAGGTGAGAGTGAGGTCAAGCGTTGTCACTCATCCTTCAAGGCCGCGGGCTGCACTAATCGCCATTATGTTTCTACACTACCTTATATAAGTATTAGGGATCCAATAATTATGTCTCTCTCTCTCTCTCTCTCTCTCTCTCTCTCTCTCTCTCTCTCTCTCTCTCTCTTGGTCTAGCATACACAAAAGATGGACTAGTCACGTGGTGTCTCTGTCCATTAAGTGGGGGAACCCCCCACCCAACTATCAGTAAGTGACTCATATTCTTTATTAACTCTTTCATACTTGCGAAGAACTTTTGTTCTATCTATGTGTTGTAGAGGAGTGAACACCCCTACAAGATGGACTGACCCAGAAGCATCTATGCCTCAAACAGTACAACAGAACCGATCAAGTAAGCGGAAAAGAAGGCCAACGAGTACTATGGAAATAGACCCTAAAAGATGAAAATATCTCGTCCAGGGGACATAAAATTTCAATTGGGAAATGTTGTAGAGGAGTGAACACCCCTACAAGATGGACTGACCCAGAAGCATTTAAGAGTCGACACAGCAGTGACTGACGTCGGAATTTATTCGAACGAAATTACTGCGTCAACTCCAACCATTTGAACCTCCTTATTTGTACGTTTGTCTTGTGATTTGTACTACTTCTTTGTTCTATGTTAAGTGTTGAATAAATACATATACACACATCCTGTATTTTCTGTGTATTCTTTTTGCCACCTCAAGGATACAACACTATGTCTGTATAATGTCATGTTCTTTGTGATCAGACAAAAAATATGTATTGTTGTTATGTTGTACTTCTTTGTTTGGATTTATTGATGAATATATTCACCTACATTGGAATGTTACTCTGAGCCTTCTAACGTACTATAAGAACCACACATTCAAATCTTATAACAGTAATAAAAAAGGAAGCGCGTGGTGTAATGGTTAAAGTCATGGGAAATGGACTCGTCGCCCCGAGTTCAAATCCTGGATGAGGTAATTGCATTTCACTTAGCGCTAATACCCTTGGGAAATGTATGAATCCTACTCTCCCTCCAGCTATGGATAAATAGTAGGTAGACTGGGCTTTTTAACCTTAGTTAGGCATCCGGTCTAGACGGAAAACTCTGAATTCAAACCTGTTGAACTCCACTTAAGAAATTGACCTTGTGTTACATCCTGCTCGTGCGGAGAGGTTGGCAAATATATATATAACAGTAATAACAATCATCTTTGGAGCACTCTGAACAATATTCAGTAACCTAAAAAAATGGAGTAATTAGAAATGTGTAGAAGATTTGATGCTGTCCAAACCATAACACGGCTGAAATGTTCACAGACTGAAAATGTTCTTATGCAATGTGATCAAGTGAGGTTTATTTTTCAACATAGTTTCTTTTACGATCAAATAATTCATCAACAGCAGATATGACGTCATCCATGAATTTCTCAACTCACCCTCGTAGCAACGGTTCTCACTAGATCACCGAAGTTAGGCAGCGATGAGACTTTTAAATACTTAACTGGGTGACCACTAAAAGACAACGGATGCTATAAGCAACCCGAGTCCTTTGTTTATCAAAAATGACTTGATTTGATATGAAGTAACCCGAAAAGGGTTAATATGCTATAAAAACAAAAACAACCAAGCAACGTAGGTGAGCCACTTATACAATATCAAATAATGTCTAGAGGAAGCCTTGTCGAGTCATTTCTGTCCTCGTAAATGTAACTTCAGCTTCGATTCTTTTTTAACAAACCTCTTTCACACACACACACACACATACACACACACACACACACACTTACTCATACACACATATACACACACATTTATATATATATATATATATATATATATATATATATACTTCCAAAACGATAAAATATAATACATATATATATATCTGTGTGTGTGTGTGTGTGTGTGTGTGTGTGTGTCATTTCTGTCCTCGTAAATGCAACTTCAGCTTCGATTCTTTTTACTCACACACACGCGCACACACACACACACACACACACACACACACACACACACTTACTCACACACACATATACACACACATTTATATATATATATATATATATATATATATATATATATATATATATATATATATATATATATATATATATACTTCCAAAACGATAAAATATAACATATATATATATATATATATATCTGTGTGTGTATGTGTGTGTGTGTGTGTGTGTGTTATATTTTATCGTTTTGAAAGTGCTTGTCAAACTGCAAATACCGTTGTTGTAGGTAATATTAAGTGTCTAGACATTTGCTTTTATAGTATATATATTTTTTGTGCTTCACTTTTAGCATTATCTACGAAAGAAATTTAGTAGGGAAGAAGTTTAAATCTGTTTTTAAGACTTCATCTATATATTAGAGAGGGGTTATGCTTATCTAGTAATAAATGATGTCTATGGGGCCTGTTTAGCTCAGTCGTTTAGAGCACTCGCATAGGATTCGCAAGGGCTTTTGGTTCGATACCGGCCCTCGCCAACTCAGCGAATGAGTAGCACATGGATCTGTGCGGCAAAGTAGTAAAGAGCTGATGGTAGGTGTGGCGCTCCACCTCAGACTCGAAAACAATCTCCTTAGTCTCGCGCTAGTGAAAAGAGGATAGACTCCCTCGATGTCTGCCTGATACCGACTTTAGGCCACCCCGTTGACTTTACTTTACTTTTACTTTTTACTCATGGGGAATTATCGGCTAGTCATCGCCAATTTCTTTTTACACAAGAAGACTTGATAGTTTTTGTACGAAATTTTTTTTTATTGAAACACAGGATTGTGAAAGTGCAACACTTTGCATACTTACCAGCCATAACCCTGTGCGATTTTTTTTTTCTTTCCTAAGCTGAAGATTCATCTCAAGAATAATATTTTGAGGACGTGGAGGACATTAAAAGTAATCTGATGGCGCAACATCAGGCCATATAAAACAAGGATTTTCGGAGTTGCTTCGATCAATGGAAAATTGTGGGGAACGAATGTGTTCAGTGTTAAATAAATTTGCATTATTTAGATTTGCTGTCCTCATCCTTATTGTTATATACACAACATTTCGGCCGATGTAATCTCCGGCCTTCATCATGTTTCTTGTCGAACTCGGGAACTTTCTTGTCGAACTCGGGAGCCATCATGTCGGAATCGGGATGCTACATGGGACTTCGAACCGAATCATTTATTTAATCCATTGGGGTAGATTGTTCTCATTCCATTAACCATGATCGGATACAAGTGCTAAGCTATGTTAAGTATTCAGTGTTATTTTCGCCTGGCAGGATTGAACCCGCAACCACGAGCTCATTGTCACTTAGAACTATTAACTAAACACTTATATCTGTTATGCCACATGTCCGAAAAATCTTTAAAAAAAAACATAATTATCTAACCTCATCTAAAAATTTCAGCCAAATAAATTATTGTGAAGAAAATTAACTTTTGATTCGGTGTTCAGTTCTATCTTTTTAAATACACAAAACGAACCACTATCGTAATTTAGCTCCACATTAATGGCAAAAACAAAACAATAATTTAGCCAAATGATAACAAATGATTATGTACTTTAACAGCCTTGATAATTAAAAATTCTTCTGACAGTTTATTAACTCCTTTCGAGATGATAACATTTTTTTTAATTGTTAGAAAAGAATTGAAAGAAATCTTTTTTTAAAAGCTCCAAAACAATAAGGATTCCGTTATTTTCAACCAAATTTGTTTCAATATATATATATATATATATATATATATATTCTGCTTCTCTCTCGATGAGTCCGGATTAAAAACATTTACATCTAAAAACGGACCTAATTATCATTATGCTCTGATGATGATTTTTTATAAATCGAAATATTGTCAATATAGTCAATGAAAATGATACAAAAAATATATTCATTTTAACTACATTGTGTGTTTTGATACCCTTTTATATATATATATATATATATATATATATATATATATATATGTGTGTGTGTGTGTGTGTGTGTGTGTGTGTGTGTCTGTGTGTGTCTGTGTGTAATAGACACGTAGATGGCGCGCGAAGGACGGAGATCCCAAGAATCGGTTCAAAGACCATATTAAGACAATGCTGAAGAAATGCACCCTCACACCTTCAAGCGTGGAAGATCTGGCCTCCAACAGACAGGGTTGCCAAGATGCATACCGCACGGTAGCTAAGCGGCTCAATATCGAGATTAACAGGGCTGCAGGGCGGCGACGTCTTCGTCGTCATGAAGTACCAAATAAAGATGGGATTTCCTTTTCGATGTGTGCGACCGCATCTGCAAGTCCAGAATTGGACTAACTAGCCACCAGAAGTCCACAACTGTTGAAGACATGGAGTGACATCATCGTCGTCTGAGACGGACTTGTGTGTGTGTGTGTGTGTGTGTGTGTGTGTGTGTGTGTGTGTGTGAATCTCCCTGCGTTCTTTTCTTTTTTTGAAATGCAATCTTTCTCACACCATTCTGACTTATTCTCTTTGAAGTCTTTTACGAGTTCCTTATCTTTTTGCCGTAGATCGGCTGAATCTTTTAATTACATAGATGTTTTTCTCTTCACTGTGAATAAAAAGAAAACCGTTCACAGTAAGAAGAATTACATTATTCCACGACTTTTATCTCAGAAAGATGGTCAACACATCCTATCCAATTGGTCGACTTCTCCAAGAGAAGAACACAGAATCGGCCTTACTTCTGAAGAATCGGTTAATAGGATTATTAGGTTATTACCGATGAGCAAGACCTTATGGTAAGTTAGATAATTAAAGTAACCTGGGAAAACGCAATTAATGGAAATATATATATATATATATATATATATATATAGAGAGAGAGAGAGAGAGAGAGAGAGAGAGATAGGGTGGAGAGGGAGTGACAGAGATTAAGCATGTATATATATATATATATATGTAGAGAGAGAGGGGGGAGAGGGAGAGACAGAGACAGAGAGAGGGAGAGGAAGAGGCGGAGAGGGAGAGACAAAGAATAAGCATGTATATATATAGAGAGAGAGCGAGACAGACAGACAGACAGAGGGAGAGGGAGAGGGAGAGACAGAGAATAAGCATCTATATATATATATATATATATATATATATATATATATATGAGAGAGAGAGATAGACAGAAGGGGAGAGGAGAGACAGAGAATAAGCATGTATATATATATATATATATATAATATATATAGAGAGAGAGAGAGAGAGTAAGCATGTGTATGTGTGTGTGCCTGAGTTGTGCATTTGTGTATTTGTTGTGTGTGCATGTTGGGTGTTTGTTGTTGTGGTTGTTGTTGTTGTGTTGTATGTGTGTATGTATGTGTGTGTATGTGTGCGTGTGTGTGTTGAGTGCGTATGCTTGTATGCCTGTATGTTTGGAGTTTTTTTTATCTATGTGTCTTGTAATGTTTCACCGTAAGTATATGTGTGTGTGTGTGTTGTGCTTGTATCTGTGTATTGTGTGTGTATGTTTGTGTGCTGTGAACGTGTGTATATGTGATTGTTGTGCGTAGGTAAATATGTGCATGTGTGTTGTGTGTGTATGTTGTGTGTGTGTGTGTGTGGCGTGTGTATGTGTGATTGTTGTGGGTTGTATATATGTGTGCATATGTGTATATATTATTGCTGTGTGTGTGACATATTTGAAAAACCAGAACAATCAGAAAGCGATACGGGCATCTTCGCAGTTAAACTAAGAAATATATATAAAAAGGCGTGCACACAGGCAGCGTATGATTTTTCAGGAATATATATATATATATATATATATATATATATATATATATGTGTGTGTGTGTGTGTGTGTGTGTGTGTGTATCCATGCTACACGATATAAATGCTCTATCCACGATATTGAGCACTATTTACTTATAGATATAGTAAGTAAGTAAAGTCGTCGGGGCGGCCTAAAGTCGGTATCAGCCAGTCAGTGAGGGAGTCTATCCCCTTTTCAATTGCGCTAGTCCAAGGAGATTGTTTTGGCGAAGGAGGTGGAGCACCACACCTACCATCAGCTCCTTACTTTACCACACAGATCCCTGTGCTACTCATACGCTGAGTTGGCGAGAACCGGTATCGAACTAGGAACCTTGTGGTTTCTAGCCAAACGCTCTACCGACTGAGCTAACCCGGCCCCTAGTACGCTATATATAAAAGATTTATTGGTGATTTTAACGGCATGTCATTCTTTTCGGGTTATTTTATGCCTCGCATTAATTGTATGTTTATATTTACAATGGTTGTGTATTTTTTTTTTCGTAAAGGTTCTTTTTTGTATACGGTCCTATCGAATACAAATACTATTCAAACAGACCAATTCAACCGATAGTTGGCACCTAATAGGTACTATCATTCCGGGTAAGAGTGGACCTGGACCCAGGACAATCCCTTTTTTTCGGGATGGGGGAGAGCCTTACTACTCCGGTTGGATACAGTCAGCTTATTCTAAATGTCGTCATTAGCTTCTAGTCTTGATTTTAACTTCACACTGCCATTCATAACAAAATAGTTGCGCTTGTCACTAAAAGTTTTCTCTCCTGTCTGATGATTGTCACAACTCGTTCTTTTGCCTCATGAGACTTATTCACAATGATAGTCTTGTAAGTATTTACAAACACAACACACACACACACACACACACACATACACATACACACACACACACACATGCACACGCGAGTCGTAGGAAATGGACTCGTCGACCCGATTTCAAATCCTAGACGAGGCTTTCTATATTTCACATAGCGCTAATACCCTTTGAAAAGGTAGGTACCCAACTACTCTCCCTCCAGCTATGGGTAAATAACAGAGCAGACTGGGCTCTTTAACCTTGGTTAGGCAACCAGTCTAGATGGAAAACTCTGAATTCAAATCTGTTGAACTCCGCATAAAAACGTGACCTTGTGTCTACATTCTGCTTGTGCTGAGGGGTTGATAAATACACACACACACAAACAAACACACACACACACACACACACATACACACACATACATGCTTTCTTTGACATTCTCACTGAAGTCCCACAAGGAGACTCATCAACGTCATATATATTTGTGGGGGCGCGTGGTGTAATGGTTACAGTCGTAGGAAATGGACACACTGAGACGAGTTCAAATTCTGGACACAGCTGTTTGCATTTCACATTGCACTAATACCTTTGGGAATGGTATGAATCCAACAATTCTCGCTCCAGCTATGGGTAAATAGTAGGTCAGACTGTCCTCTTTAACTTTGGGATGGCAAACTCTGCATTCAAACCAAATGGACTCTCTTCTCGTTAGTCAAAAACTACTTTGAGAGATCTTCCTCCTCTTCCTCCTAAAATAAAAAAGAATATGATATGCCGAGATTTACGTACTACGAACGTCAATAAATTTCATAAAAGAAAAAAGCTTAATCCTAGAAAAAGCATAAAAACCACAGAGATTATTACAGATGCTGACTACGCAGATGATCTAGCGATTCTCGCAAATACACCGGCACAAGCCGAATCACAGTTACTAGCTTCCCAATCAGTGTATGTCCTTGAAGCTAGGCACAGGCTCATAATTGCAAAAGTTCTGTGTCATAAACTGAGACCTTTCTAAAGACTCTTGTATGCAGTTATAATATAGGAAGCGCGTGGTGTAATGGTTAAAGTCATGGGAACTGGACTCGTCGCCCCGAGTTCAAATCCTGGATGTGATCCTTGTATTTCACTTTGCGTTAATACCCCTGGGAAAAGCATGAATCCTACTCTCCTTCCAGCTATGGATAAATAGTAGGGCAGACTGGGCTCTTTAACCTTGGTTAGGCAACCGGTCTAGGAGAAGGAAAATTCTGAATTCAAACCTGTTAAACTCCGCTTAAGAAATTGACCTTGTGTCACATCCTGCTCGTGCGGAGTGGTTGGTAAATATATATATGCAGTTATTTGACTCTATTTTTAAGCAATAGTAAACTATCATTTGTTTTTCCATATTTGTTTTTTGTCCTTTCATACATAAAAGAACAAAATCAGCTGTTTTTCTTTTTTAATGTATACACTGTTACTGCTTAATTAATTAGGTAAAACAGCATTTCAGAGCCGTTACTGATAAAGCGGGGAGTGGCATATTTTCAATTGAAATTTTAGTTCATTTCCTTTCATTTTGATAAAATAAAATGACAACATTCCCTGCTTTAAATACTAAAATTGTTAGATTTGCTGATCAATTTTCTGGCCAAATGTTGTAAAACCGAGGATTTCTCAGTGTATTTTTGTCTATGATCTTTGATACTATTCCCTCAAAAATTGGTACAAGTGCAAGATGCAATTTTTCGTATCAGTACTTAATAAACCAATACACAACCTTCAGTGCCTCATGTAATTTGATATTTTTAAAAAGTGAAAATTGACCTACTCTAATATATATATATATATATATATATATATTATATATATATATATATATATATATATATATATATGCCTATCCTATAAAATCTATATCTGGCTATTTGTAATTTAGAATTATTAAATCTGTTGTGTTGTTTGCGATGCCAGTCGCGAATTTAATTTGAAAAATATTTCATATATATATATATATATATATATATATATATATATATATATATATATATATATATATATATATATTTCTAACTATCTTCATCCTTTCTATCTATCAATTTCTATTAATCTTTCCATCTATATATTTATCCATCAACCTGTCTGTCTGTCTATCAGTCTCTATATTGATAATTTCTATCTATCCATCTCTTTCTATCAAACCTATCTATCTATTTTCTATCTATCTAACTTGTCTGCGTATTCTAAGCCCCGCCAACGGTATATAAAAGTGAAAATGAATAAAGGAAGGAAGAAGGGAAGGAAAGACGGAAGGAAGTAGGAAATAACAACCAAAAAGATTTATTTATTGAGTGAATTGTCTTCCCACCGTTTTTATTTTTATTTTAAGTTTGATCTTTAAAGTCACTTGTAGGACAAGGCCTGCACACATCCCCCCCTCAGTGTTCTTGACGTGAAGAGGCAATCACTTGAGAGGGGGGGGCTAGTCTTAACGGCTACAAAATGTATATGGCTTTTATCAAACGCCGACCATTTCCTTTTAGTTCGAGAGACATGTCCTGTCTTGAGAATATGCAGAACCAAACATCAAACATTTTTTTTTTATTAAAAGAGGAGCATTTTTTTAAACACCCAATAAGTAAACCGCCTTCTTTTTTTTAATAAATTTTCGCCCTAGCAGCATCTTTGCAGATTTTTGAAGATTTCTTGAAGATTTTTTTTATTATTAAAAAAAATCATCGTTTATAGACGGCTCTTCTTTATAGATGGCGTCTTCAGACTTGGTATTTTTCGATAAGTTTCTATTGTTCACGACTAAAATACATTCGACAGAGAATGCATTTTTCCATATTTTAGGCTTATATCTATGTTAGAATTCCACATAATTTTTTAAAACTAAGTTGGAAAAAATGAATTGCTTAACTAAGTACCATTCTTTCTTTCCAAAATAAAAAAAAATTTATTTTTCTAAACAATGACTATAACTTTTCATTCAAAATATACACTCTTTTCAAACAGTCGCCATAGTTATGTAATGGTTAGCAAGCTAGACAAGCAAATCCATTACTTCTGAATAGCGAGATCAATTCTCGCCGGATGCCCCATACTGGCAACCTTGTGTCAAATTCTACCCACGCCGAATGGGTTGGTTGAAAGTGGTGTGCGATCGTGGTGTAATGGTCAGCAAGCTAATCTCGCAAATCAATAGCGAGTTAGATGCTCGAACCAGGAACCTTGTGATTCCCAGAACGAGCCAATTAACCCCAACAATGTTAAAAAGAGTAACCCAACTTAAAAAAGTATTTTTACATAGACTTTCCAGTTACATTTATGTAGTTGAGTACTCTCTGCAAAGATACTTTTTGGCATTGTCTGTGGGGACTGTTTTTTATAGTCATTTTTAGTATATATATATATATATATATATATATATATATATATATATGTTTACAACTGAAATAGGCTCATCAGAAGAGAAAGTGTGCAAACCGTTTCGGGGCCAATTCTCTTGACGGTTTTAAAAAGCAACACTCGGCCCATTTCAGTTGTAAACATCGTTTGTTTTTTCATTATATCTTATTCATACTGTCGGATTAATTTCCATTTTATTTTCACATATATATATATACACTGGTACCTTGGCTTACAAGTGTCCCACCTAACGAGTTCTCCGGGTTAGGAGCTTTCACTCGGTGGATTTTTTTGCTTTGTGCTGAAAGTTAAAATTTCAAGTACGAGCGAGTTTCAGATACGCTTATGTTAATCAGTTCGCAAATACTTTTAAGTTTCCAAATTCATTAGGCCAAAGAAAAATATAATTTATAAAAAATAAACATTAAAACATATGACAGCACATAATACATTACATTCTATTTTATTATGTCTTTTATTCAATACAGTGCTATTTTTCATATTTAAAAGTAACAAAAAAATTAAGGTGTTCTTTAGGTGTGGGCCTGGAACAGATTAATAGCATTCAGTTTATTTCAATGAGGAAAATTAATTTAATCACGAGTGGAACGAATTAAACTCGTAAATAAAGGTACCACTGTATATATATATATATATATATATATATATATATATATATATAAAGATAAATCTAATGAGTCAGACGAACCTACTATTAGTTTCGCTTAATACTCTTCAGGGATAAGATCTGACTATATATATATATATATATATATATATATATATATATATATATATATAAGTAAAGTCGTCGGTGTGTCCTAAAGTCTGTAACAGCAAGGGAGTCTATACCCTTTTCACTAGTGCTAGACCAAGGAGATTGTTTTAGCGTCTGAGACGAAGCACCACGCCTAACATCAGCTGCTCACTTTACCACACAGATCTGTGCTTCTCATACGCTGAGTTAGCGAGGGTCGGTATAGAACCAGGAACCTTGATGTTCCCAGCCGGTCACTCTGCCGACTGAGCTAAACTAGCCCTCCCCCTCTCTCTCTCTCTCTCTCTCTCTCTCTATATATATATATATATATATATATATATATATATATATATATGTGTGTGTGTGTGTGTGTGTGTTGTGTGTGTGTGTGTGTGTGTGTGTGTGTGTATAGGCAATAATCTGTTCTTTGCAACATGTCCACCTACACAAAATACATGGACTCTTTTTATGACTCTTATCACACGTCATGAAAGCCTGCATTTTAAGCAACGATTAGACACACTTCACGAATGAATTCCTCTCACTGCAACTCAGTCTCCGTTTATTAATCCGCTCTCAAAAGGACGTGTCTCTCGTTTGTTTTCCTTCTCACACTCATCTTTTTTAAATGAAGAAAAAAAGTATTTTTCTTTCCTTTTCTTTTTTTATTTACTACAGACTTTCCCAAGCTTTTCAGATTCAACGTAGCAGGAGTGTTGGACACACCCCGAGTGTCTGCCTGCTGCTTCTTAGATGACATATGTGAATACTTTCACTTATATAAACACTGTCATTGATTATATATATATATATATATATATATATATATATATATATATATATATATATATATATATATTAGTATATATCTATTTGTATGGAAACAAGTCTGCTACAATTGGATTCATACTATCCAAACTTAATTGTTTAAGCATTGGCTCACTACTGACTCTTCAAGTGTAATAGTGCCAAACATACACATATATATATATATATATATATATATATATATATATATATATATATATATATATATATAGTGGACAGCTGAATATTCGAATTTCAAAAACATTAACCGGAAGTATTTTTTGTCAAAGATCATTTGGATTAAATAACTTAGTGGCGTTCTGAAAATAGTTTGGTTTTTTTTGTATGTGGGGGGGGGTGAGAATGTCATCGGATAACCAAAATGGCTGTCTAATAATAGCCACTCCAAATACATATATATATATATATATATATATATATATATATATATATATATATATATATATAGTGGATAGCTGAATGGTGAAGTTGAGAAACATTTACCGGAAGTATTTTGCTAGCAAAGATCATTCGGATTAAATAACTTCGTGACATACTGAAAATAGTTGGGAGTTTTTTTCAAAATATCATTGTGATAACCAAAATGGCTGTCTAATAATTGTAAACATTTAACTCGTCATATATCTACTCTTATTTTCTGTGTGTTTATTACCAGAACTTTTAAAACTATATTTAGTATTCTAGCTGATTTAAATAATGCTGTCTTCTGGATATTTTCGATGTTTCTTTAGATTTCCCAATGCTTTTATTATGTTTGCATGGTACTTTGCGACTGTTTAGAGCACGCCTATAATGATAGTTGGTTGCTTGCTTGCTTTTTCTTTCTCTAAGACCGATTTAGTTCAGTCGATAGAACATCTGCCTAGGAACCACAAGGTTTCAGGTTCGATACCAGCCATTGCAGACTCAGCGCATGAGTAGCATATCTTGGATCAGTTTGTGACTGGCTCAGAAAGACTACTTAGATTCGAAGTGATTAAAGCTATATCGTACTGAATACATTTATACTATACATATTCTAAAATTAAGGAATTAATGAAAGATTATGTATATCTGTATGTATGTCTACATGTTGTACAATAACCAAGTGCTCGTGCTTTTCAGAAGGAAAATTGTGGAGTTCAATAAAATCAACACCCTCTCTTTATCAGAGATAGGGTTCAAAACTTTTACAACCTCTTTTTCTTTCAGAAAGGCTAAATGGCAGATGGTAGGTGCAGCGCTCCCCTCAGTGACAAAAATATCCCCCTAGGTTATTGCTAGAAGAGACTCCCTTTCTGTCCGACTGATAATGACTATTGGCACTCCCGACTTTTCTTCTTCTACTAGACTTAAATTAACTAAATAGATGATATGTCTTACTAAGGTTGAATAGCACACATGCCTTAACTATTGACCCATAGCTGGGAGAAGGTTGAATTGTTGGGTTATATCTTTTCCCAAAAGTATTAGCGCTATGTAAAATGCAAACAGTCTCGTTGGTTTTAAGACTTACTAATTATTAATTGAATTTATATTGAAGTCAATTTAATAATTATTGTCTCGAATTATATATTATAATTATATAAATTATATTTATATATTATAATTATATATTATACTTATATATTATAATTATATATTGTACTTATATATTATATTATATATATATTATATATATTATAAATTGCTCTCATTTTTCCTATCATCAAAGATTCTCTCTGCAAGATTCTCTCTTCAGACTTTTATATTTTTTCACTTGTTTAGGTTATAGACACTTTATTAATTTTCAGTATTGCTTCTCTGTTTGTTATATGAAATATCATTAACTTGTCTATGTGTCTTTTCTATCAGATTTTTGTTCTTATTCTCTTTTAAATATAAAATTAAAGATCCGTTTATTATTCAGATGATAAACTATTCATTCCCCAATTTTCTTTTGAATAGTTGTAGAAAGGTTTTATATATCTACCACAATTTTGGTCCTCGCAAGGCCTCTTCAGGATGACAAATTATTGGCACTACTGCTATATATATATATATATATATATTATATATATATATATATATATGCCAGTAGGAAGGTGGGTGACTAAAGTAAAAATCACAGAAGACAGGAAAAGTAATTAGAATAACAATGGCTTATGAACCTACAATTTTAAAGAGAAATTGACTGAGATAGATTTGGTTGTTGGGTTGTTTTGTGTTACGGCATATAAATCCTTTTCGAGTCATTTAATGCTAAAGCAAGTAATTTTCATAAACAAAGAACTCACGCACACACACACACACACAGACATATATATATATATATATATATATATATATATATATATATATATAACATTCATTAATGATGTATTATTAAAAATCTCGCCTTTCCAATAATTTTTAAACTAAAAAAACAAGTAAATTTAGTCAAGTGTTTATAAGATGATGTCTTATTATTTCTGATATTTCTTTAACTTATTTAGTCATAAGTTTGTTTGTTTTATTTATAGTCCCTTAAAAGTCGCCTTCATTCAATTTCAAATAATATCCTATTTATAGAATTTATTTAACAACCAATTTCCCACTCCGATCAATCGGCTGGTCACGTCAAGCTCTAGCACCTATATGATTGTCCTGGCCCTATTGCCCTTATGACAAGGCGGTGGCTGAGGGTCTTCATATTCTAGGTATGACGTTAAACTCTAACTAATGGTAAGGTTCCTGTTCTGAAGGTCTGGGGATTGTGGAGTATCCCTGACCCGAAGCGGTAGTACCTGTTAGGGGACCAATCTATACGTTCAATAGAAAATTTGTTTACAAAAAAATTATGGTTAAACATTTTTCTTCAAACGATCGCTACGAATCTTTCAAAACTTTGCCGGTGTAGGGGGACTAAATGAAGTAGTCTCTCTTGTCACAGGGTTTGAGGAACTCTTCCGAATCAGGAGTTCCTTTTTCGTCATGTGACGCAGGAACCCCAAAATATCAGCCTCTTTTACAAAGCTGGCTTGACGAAGAAAGACGTGCTTGTTTCTACTCCTCAGTACCACACATGGTGCATACCTTTCAGTCCAGACCCCATAAACGGTAAGTGGTTTCCACTTCTTTTGTCTTTCCATACACCTCTACATGTACTTGGACAATTGTGACATTGTATAGCCTAGGGAACCTAATTCCCTCATATGTATAAATTAAATGTTGTATGTCCTTAAGCAGCGAGTTTATTGTTATCCCAGTGATATGTTCTACATTGGGTATTCTCCATTAAGTGCTATATAAGAGTTTATACTCTTATAAGAGTTTATACTCTTTGAACATTAAATGACCCACCGAGGTTGATATGACTTAAAACAAAACAAATAAACTAACAACCGATTGCAAATAAATGAATAGAGGAAATAATTAGCATTTAATGGTTATTTCCCTTCATAAATTATTATGGGGAGTGTGAATGTGGACCACACACTATTATTACGAAGTTGAAAATAAAATTAAAATGTACAGGGGCGCTAGTGGTTTAGTGGTTATCGTCGTAGGAAATGGACACCATTAAAAATCTTGCTATCATTAGATAAAAATATCACTGCCACCAAGCATGCAGAATCTACGAGAACTAGGGTATCGGGTCAATGATAGGTTAAACGAAAATTTGGAACTATAGCATTTTCAGTTTGCTTTTATTTTTTTTTTTGTTTTTTACTTTCTTTTTCTTTTTTCTTTTGTGCAAGCCTCAAATTATTTAGCTCATTTCTGTAACCAGTATGCTATTATCAGGGAACAAGTGGTCGTCATATCATTAAAGGGGTTCCGTTATAGTGTTCATATACATATATATGTATGTGTGTATCCGTGCTTGTGTGAGTGTATGCGAGTGACTATATATGTGCATGTGTTTCTGTGCGTGTATGTGGATGTACGCATATATATGTGTGTGTGTATGTGTGTGTATTGGTGTGTGTGTGTGTTGGTGTGTATGTTTATATATATATGTGAATATATATGTGTGTATGCATATATATAATTATATATGCATATATGAATATATA
>CM042145.1:80104040-80120799 GCA_023376005.1 Doryteuthis pealeii
AGATTAGTGTTATCGCTTCCGCGCACTCATCCTCTCTCTCTCTCTCTCTCTCTCTCTCTCTCTCTCTCTCTCTCTCTCTCTCTCTCTCTCTCTCTTCTCTTATTTTTCTTTCTTATTTTTTTTCTGTGTAAGTAAAGTTACCGAGGCGGCCTAATGCCGCTACCAGCCAAACAGCCAGGGAGTCTATCCTCTTTTCACTAGCGCTACATCAAGGAGATTGTTTTGGTGTCTGTGGTGAAGCGCCACACACCTACGATCAGCTCCTTATTTTACCACCCATTTCTTCCCCCTTCTTTCTTCATAATAAAAATGGAATTGACCACTATTTAGCTAAGGTAACGACAATCATGAGAAATAAGAATTTGGTGATTAAGCGACACCAGCTAATCAGGATTTACATTTTTTGCATTTCACCTTGGACGATTTGGACGGTCTCATTTTTAACCAGAGGGTGTTGCAAGATGATAACGGTCGGAAGATTAAGAAACAAGCGTATTATTTATGCAATATCATGTAAGATTCATGACTCAAGCTCATTTTTTTTATTTTAACGGCATTTGAAGGTGTCTATTATACCTTATGGTAACTAATAATTTTTAGACATCTATATGACCTATAGTTGGGACCCTAACAGGTACTACCACTCCGAGTCAGAGTGAAATTGGAAGTAATAGCAAGACTTCTTAGATCTCAAGAACTGGTATTTCGTTATTAGATACAGTTTAGTGTTATTGCCCAGACAATTCTTTTATTGGCAGACTTGATAAATTTTATAATTTACACGTGTACATAAATATATATATATATATATATATATATATATATATATATATATATATATACATATATATATATATAGTCGTTAGTATATATCGCTGATGAGACTTAATAAAGTTGAAACAGTCTGGACGATATTCTACACACGAGTGATGCGGGATTCACTTGTCATTATATTATCTTCTATAATTATCGAATTTATGTGATATTCGCATTGTGGTTGCCTTCAAGCAAAAAAAATATAAATATTATCGACAATGCTTCTAAAAAAATAAACAAACATCCAAAAAATCTTATTTCCTTCGCCGAGGAGCATAAGGCCCGGATGTGCTGTTATTATCCACTCAGCGACTCACTTGCCTCATATGGCAGTAGTCCCCTCAGTATCAATGACAAGGTTAATTTCGCATGAGTTTCTCGGTGCTGTATCATGGCTGAAACAGTATAGTGTTTAACTATCCTGCTAGAGGTCACGGTTTCGATTCCTGTCGGAGGGAGTCGTTAGTATATATCTGATGAGACTTAATAAAGTTGAAACAGTCTGTACGATATTCTACACACCGAGTGATTCTTTGCGGGATTCACTTGTCATTATTATTATCTTCTATAATTATCGAATTTATGCGATATTCGCATTGTAGTTGCCTTCAAGCAAAAATATATATATATATATATATATGTGTGTGTGTGTGTGTGTGTGTGTGTGTCTTTAGAAGTTTAGAAAAAAGACTTGAAGGCAAAAAAAGAAGAAAATCAATATATACTCTCGAAAAAAAGCAAAATAAACCGAATGAGTCAAGATAATAAAAATAGAAAGGTGCTCAATACGAACCTGTAGAGCCGCTTTAGCGGATCGAATTAGTCACAGAAGTTACCTATCCAGATTTCCCCGAGAAGGATCTCCAAGAGAATTCTGAACTATCATATATATATATATATATATATATATATAAATGGACTCTCTCGTCGATTTTCGACGCATGAATGTTCATTCGGCGAACAACCAACACAGTAATTTGTTTATAGTGGTGAAGGCTTGTGTAGGACCATTCCTCACTTTTTGGCACAGTCGATAGGAATGAATTGGTGCCCAAGGAATGCCACAAACCCAATCAACGACTGACCTCAAGAAGATATATATATATATATATATATATATATATTATTACAATGGAGATTATGTGTTTTTTGTCTGTAACCGAAACTATATCACTACTCAAGTCACTATCCATTTAGTTATTATACATCACATTCTCCATGAATCATTTTTATTTAAGCCTCAATTATTAATAAAATTGGTTTTCATTATTAATACTGCTGGTCATATCTACGTAATAATAACATGCAATTGTATTTATATGTACAACAAAAAGTGGTTTACTGTGTGAACGGGAAGGCTAATTTGCATATTGATATTTAAAATTTGATTTTAATAAATATGTGCTTGGTATTGTTGATTTCTAATTATTTGATTTTATCTTAATGAATATGAGCAAACATCTTAAAAGATAAATCTTAAAAGAAATCAATTAACAAAAAGAAATAACTGTAATTTTATTCTTTACTTTCTTATTTAACTAAATAATTAAATTAGAAAAGTTTAGCAAGGAAAGACAGGGGGTGGAAGAGGAAGCTACAGCTGTTTTATTTTCCGATTATACCGCTCTCTGTTTCAAACCATTTTATCTGCATTCTTATTTAGTTTATTTAGACTTTCTAATATAATATGATATTTTATTATGTTAATACTTGCACCCGGAGGGTGCATATATTTGCTAGTATATATAAGGGGAACCTATTGTCACTATTATTCAAAGCGATTTTCTGGTCTCATAACGTTAGGAATTTCAAATTAATTTGTACGACTTTTCCTTTTTATTTTATACGTAATGGCTAATTAAATTTCTCGGTGACTTTCCTTGTATTCTAGAGTTCATTTTAGCATCTCTCTAATTAATTAAATTTACAAATGAGTCCGTTTCGTTCAGCGTGGGAAAAAAAGGCGGGAAACGTCATGTGATTTTGCCCTTCGCTAAAATAATCTAGGGGCACAATTAAGGGTTTTAATTTTCTTTAAAATATTTTCTCACAGATAATCTCAGTGCAGAGTGCAACCAAATCGAAAGAAAATGACATAACTAAAAAGGGTTTTGACTTACTTTACAAAACAAGAAATTATTGAATGTTTATTACCGCAAAATTAGATTAATTATTATTATTATTATTTATTATTTTTCCCCTTTCTCTTCTCCTTCTTCTTCTTTTCTTCTTCTTCTTCTTCTTCTTCTTCTTCTTCTTCTTCTTCTTCTTCTTCTTCTTCTTCTTCTTCTTCTTCTTCTTCTTCTTCTTCTTCTTCTTCTTCTTCTTCTTCTCTTCTTCTCCTCCTTCCTCCTTCTTCTTCTTCTTCTTCTTCTTCCTCTCTCTTCTTCTTCTTCTTCTCTTCTTCTTCTTTTCTTCTTTTTCTTTTTTTTTTTTTTTCTTTTTCTTTCTTTCTTTCTTCTTTCCTTTCTTCTTTTTTTTTTTTTTGTTTTTCTTCTTTCTTTTTCTTCTTTTCTGTTGAAGAATCAAGTTCAAATTAAATAAAATATGATATTAAATAGCAAAACTCTAAAAAGGGGGAGAAATTGGTACTCAGTATCCTGCAGGACAATCGGACCACTCTCCGGTGCCGAAGAGAAATCCGAGTGTCTAAAGACTGGTAAAAATTCCAGGTACCCGTAGGCTGCTAAAGAATCTAAAAGCAACCCTCGTCGTATTCACCTACAACTGCAGGTCTTTGACAAAGA
Source organism: Doryteuthis pealeii (assembly GCA_023376005.1). Taxonomy (NCBI): domain Eukaryota; kingdom Metazoa; phylum Mollusca; class Cephalopoda; order Myopsida; family Loliginidae; genus Doryteuthis; species Doryteuthis pealeii. The sequence goes on from CM042145.1 coordinate 80,107,604, forward strand.
GCAACTGACTCGTTAAATTGCAGAACAGTTAGAGCTCTTTACCTACGGAGTTCGATAATAGGTTAGACCTTAGTTAGTGATTTTGATCATCACTGGGTGCCCCATACTTCTACCAATCTGAGCTTAAAAACATTCAGAGTATAATGTATAATTCAACTAGCAGTACATTGTTCTTGAGCTTAATTCTCACTAAGCGGTCTTTATTTCTGAGCTTGTGTGAATGTATGTATCTATCCAAACCCTCCGCTACTGACATAATGTGACACAATTTCAATTCTTTTATGTTGGTTAAAGCTGTTTTGAATTCAGAGTATTCCTTCTCCTAGGCTGGTTACCTAACCAAGGCTAAATAATCTAGTATATCCTGCTATTTACCCATAGCTGGGCAGGGAGAGAACAGATTCAATTAACGCTTTTTCCCGGGACATTAGCACGAAGTGAAACGGAAGTCGAATTATGCAGGATTTGAACTCGGTTCGCCGATTTCATTTTCAATTATACTAAGTGTGCCTTGTACCAATGTAAGCTTAGTAAATTACTTTTAAGCACTTTGTATGTTGAAATGGTTAGGGTGGTAGACTAGCGGATCATTGGTTGTGAGTTCATTTCTCTTCTTGTCTACTGCAAGTTCTAAATCTAAATTACTTTTGGGGTTAATGCTTAACTCGCCAAGCATTCCATTATTCGTTTGGTAGATTCTCACCGTGTGACCTTTATTTTTGGTCTTTTGTCAATATTAGCTTAGTTAATTACTTTTAGGTGCTTTGTATGGTATAGTTTTTTTAACATGGTAAGCTAGAAAACCATTGGCTGTGAGTTCGGTTCTCTTCTGGACTTCTGCCAAACTTAGTAAATTATTTTTTTAGAGTTTTTCTCTTTGTATAATGGTAAGTGATGTAGATTAGCAGACCATTGTTTGCCAATTCCATTGTCACTGGCCTCCTACTTCTGGCTCAGTACCAAAATAAACTAGTCTTTTTAAAATGACAATTGGTAGTGTGTAATCCAATAGAACCCGTCACCTATTAGTTGAAGAGGATGTTGCTATCTCCAAGAAACTCCCACTTCCTTAAAAGGTGCCATCATGAGAAATGTTCATCATGGCGCCCAAAGACTGATGGAAAACATCTACCGAAACTGATAACGAATTCAACGAACTGAGTTCGAATTCCGCACCAATCCCTTTGGGGAAATCCATTTTCTTTCTAAACACTCTCCCACTGCAAACTATCTTGACAAGATATATTGCTGATATTTATTTTGTCGGTGCCCGCCCAAAAGTGAGGCTAGCCAAACTGGTATTTTTTGGCGCCAAATTCCGGTAATCTAGCTTCTTTTTTTTTGCAATTTGGTTCGCGTCAGAAAATTCATTTGGGTTTTTGGCATTTTTCCTGACTTTTTTAAAATCTTTTTTTTATTTTTTATTCTTTTACTCGCTAAAATTATTTGCATGATAATTATTTACAATCCTCTTTCTAAATCGTTTTCCTCTACAAAAATATATTCATTTATAGGTTTTGAAATTACATGCATATATATATAGAGAGAGAGACAGAGACAGACTGACAGACAGACATACAGTATAGTGTGGCATATTTATAAGTAAATAGTGCTCAATATCGTTGATAGAGCATTTATATATATATGTTCGGCGAGTTCAGGAATTTAACGGCGCCTGGTTACAGACAGTTTTTCGACTATGGGATTTTTAAACAAAGTCTTAGTTTTAAAAAATGACATTGGCTAGAAACTGTCAGTAACAAGGCGCCGTTGACTTCATATCTACGCCACCCAAACTTTTATATATATATTTATATATATGTGTGTGTGTGTGTGTGTGTGTGTGTGTGTGTGTATCTATATGACCTACCAACCAACTAACGTATGTTGACTATATAAGTTAGGATAACGTACATACACACTTGGTTAGCTGGTTGGTTATTTTGTTTAATGGCATATCAACCCTGGGCTGTTTAATGACACAATCTTATATATATATATATATATATATATATATATATATATATATTTTTTTTTTTTTTTTTGAAGATATTTTTTTGAAGACAAAATAATGCAATTTATGTTGAAAAACATATTTATTTAAATTTTTTTTTTCCTTTTTTTTTCTCTTGATATTTTTGGAGCAAAGTCCATCTTGACTTAAAAGTTTCCATCTGTGTTTGTTAAAATCAACTGTGGTATTATTCCGTTGAATCTGATGGAGATTTAAAAGTTCGGCAAAGATCGTCAAATTCCGTTAAATCCCGTGTAGCTGTTGTGTTTTGCGGGAATTTTTGAAATCATTTAAGATATATCTTTTTAATACTATAAAAACAATAAGGTCCTGCTCCGGTCATATTGAAATAAAGATTTTTTTGTTTTTATAGTGTGTTTGAAGCATTAATCATAAAATGTAATAAGATATTTTTTGAAGGCAAAATAATGCAATTTATGTTGAAAAACATATTTATTTAAAATTTTTTTTTCCTTTTTTTTTCTCTTTAATATTTCGGAGCAAAGTCCATCTTCAGAGAGTTGAAAAGTTTCCATCTGTGTTTGTTAAAATCAACTGTGGTATTATTCCGTTGAATCTGATGGAGATTTAAAAGTTCGGCAAAGATCGTCAAATTCCGTTAAATCCAGTGTAGCTGTTGTGTTTTGCGGGAATTTTTGAAATCATTTAAGATATATTTTTTATTGTTTTATAGTATTAAAAAATATATATGTGTATCAAGAAGCTGGTAAAATGTTCATTAATTTCATGTGTATCAATGAATTAGAAGAAATAGGTTTATCTGTATTAATAAGCTGTTGGTTCACCCTCAGCCACTGCCCTCTAGCACGTTTGAGATTAACAGGATTGGGGGGTTGCTTGGTATAAGAGTAATTTGAGGAATATGATCGGGACTTAATCTTGGCAAAACACACATACACACACACACACACACACACACACACACACACATTATCATCAATTTTCTCGTTCTCTCGTACATGTTTCTCGGTTTCTTTTTCTATCCAGTTTAAGAAGGGTCCTGAGTATTTTCCCAAGATATTCCTTTGATTGAGTTCCTGCTGTATAGTTTGTTTTCTCGTTCTTTTGAGATATTCTTTTTTTACTTTGTTCTTTATTTCTTTTTGAAATGTCCCTTTCTGATATCATCTGTCATTTTGTATGTATTTGCCATACATTCTATTCATAGCAAGATGCAACACAAGATTCATTTTAAGTGGAGTAAGACTGGTTTAAATTCAGTTTTCCTTTCTCCTAGACTGATTACCTAACCAAATCTAAAGTACCGGGACTGTCCAACTATTTTACCATAGCTAGGGGAGAAAAGATGAATTCATGCCTTTCCCAAGGGCATCAGCGCAAGGTAAAACACATATAGCCTCGCCCAGATTTAAACTTGGGTTGCCAATTCCATTTCCTACGACAATAACCATTACCCGAAGTGCACCTCCAGTTGTGTGGGTGTATGTCCTAGACTGGTTGCCTTATCAAAGCTAAGAAACCCAGACTGCCCCCACTATTTTCTCCATAGCCAAGGGGAGAACATATTGATTCATGGCTTTTTCAAGGGTATTAGAGTGAGGTGAAATGCAAACAAACTCGTCTAGATTCCATTTCCTACGACCATAACCGTTACGCTAAGGTATCTGTAGCTTTCTTTTACTTCAAGTGTTCTGTTGTTTTCCGGATTGTCTAGTTCTGTTAGTTTTGTTCTTCTTTTTCTCCTTTGTTCATTTGCGCATTTTTCATTTCCAAATCTTTATTCCTATGTCTTGGCTGAAGATTCTGTTTGTCTTACGGTTTCCAGTTTGTTTTTATTCTTGGCAAAAAGTTTGACATCATCATTATACAGGAGGTGATTTATTTTTTTCTGCGTTCCTGTAAATTTATAACCTCTTTTGCATTTTCTTGGGATATAGTTTATCGGTACCATAGCCATGATTGATAATAGGGGGGTACAAATATTCTCACTGGAAAATACTTCTTTATATTTTTTTTCTTATTTCTTTACTGTTTTCGTGCACCTCATTGACTTAAGCAAAACGCTTGGAGAAAAAGGACTTATGAACTACATAGGGATACTGCGTGCTGTTTTGAACAAATGCTGGAAGTAGCATCTTACAAAATAGCAGCTGTACGGCCTGTGATCTTCTGGGAAAAATCTACCAGTTGATGAGTTCTCTTTTCCTTGTTAATCATTAATTTCTTCTGGTTGGGATTAAAGAGGATCCATCTATATCTCAAAGTCACAGGGAATTTAATGCATTTCATTTTCAAGAACGAATTCTTGTTTGTGCATATAACATTTTGCTGCTGTATGGTCAAAATTTAGGGTTTTTTTTGCACTATTCTCAGTGGATCACCTTTCCAAACCAATTGTACCAAGCCTTGTATTGAAAACATTCATTTCTTATTTTTAATAGAGATTTATGCTGAATTCATTTCTATTAGTAGTAATTCCTATTTATATTAAAAACCTCCATTTCTTATTTTTAAAACCTTTGTTTTACTCTGAAGAAGATGTAGTTAATTTGTAAAGAAATTCTTTTTATATTTTGAAGAATTCAAAGATACTGATGTACCATTTAATACACAGACTATCATCTTTACAAGAGTCTTCCTGATTAATAATATAGTTCCTAAAGATGCAATCTTATTAGAACTATCTTCTAAATAACACCCAACAGAGAGAAAGAAAAAAAGACTACTTTGAGCTGATGAAATCAGAATATCAATAAATAAAATAAAAATATGAAGCCTGTCTCGATGCTTTTTGAACGAAAAGATTTTGGCAAGACACAGAATTGTGCAAGTGTAACCCCCTACATGTTTTGCTGCATTCACTTATTATATGGTTGATCTTCTCATCTCTGTCTCCAAACACTCAACATTTGTTCTGTTGTGTCTTATCAGTTGTTGCTTTTATATCATTTGTTCTTATGACATTGTTTTGTGCAGCAATTATGAGGGACTCGGTTTCTCACTTGGGGTTTCATTTTCTTAACCATCTCCAGGTCTTTTCATTTGCAATTTCCCCAAATTGTCGCTCGAAATATCCATATAATTGTTTTTCTTCCCATTTCCGTTTTCTCGATTTTATTATTTTTCTGTTTGTCCATATGTTGCAACTGCTGTTATAGTCTGCTTTAATTAATTTTTCCTTTTTCTTTTTTGTGTATTTTTTAAGTCCTTATAGTGTAGCTTTCTTTTACTTTAAGTGTTCTGTTGTTTTCCGGATTGTCTACGCAATTCTCAATGCTAGCGAGAATTCTTCCACCTTTTTTCTTGATACATATAGTCTGTCTCTATCACCTCTCGGGTGCAATGCCTTGTACAACGTCATCAATTTCTTTGTATTTTGGTCTATCTGTCACAGTTCCTCTCTTGTCCATTTTAAGAATGGGCAAGAGTATCTTATAATGGGGACGGCCCAGGTATTATTATTATTATTATTATTATTATTATTATTATTATTATTATTATTATTATTAGCTAATATAAGCACCCTCCGAGTGCAAGTATTTAGGTATTAATATAATAAAATATCATATTAAATTAGAAAGGATAATAAAACTAAATAAGAATGCAGATAAACAGATTTGAAACAGAGGGGGGAATAATCGGAAAATACAACAACTGAAACTTTCATTGCTAAATATTCCTAATTTAACTATTTAGTTAAAATAGGAAGTAAAGAATAGAATTACAGTTATTTCTTCTTGTTAATGGATTTCTTATAAGATTTCTTTCCGAGATGTTTGCTTATATTCATTAAAATAAAAGCAAACAATTAGAAATCAATAATACGAAGCACATATTTATCAAAATCAAATATTCAAAATCAATATGCAAATTAGCCTTCCCTTTCACACTGTAAATAACTATTTTACTGTATATATAAATACAAGTGCATATTATGAGTATATCGATATGTCCAACAAATCAAACTTCCGGTTTCGACCGGGGGTCCAATGAGCATCGGCCGCTGGACCTTACAAGTTAATAGCGTCGATCCCAGGGGGTTATCCCCCCAGGGGCGGGCTGGGTTAATTGCCCAGCGCCTGAGGCGCCTCCCTTGAGGGGGATGCCGAAGGGATCGACGCAATTTTTGTTCTTTCCCACCCATCAGCTTCGGCTTGTGGGTGGGCCCACATTAAAACGAGGCCTTGTGCCCAGCCCATACAAGTAGGGTGTGAGGCAAATACATCTAACTCCGGTTTCGACCGGAGTGTCCGGTGGCTTCGGCCGCTGGACCTTAACAAGCTAACATCGTTGATCCCATGAGGCCATTCCACAGGCAACACTTGCCCCCTGGATTTAAAGGGGCAGGGCTGGGTTTATTGCCCAGTGCCTGAGGCTCACCCTTGAAGGGGTATGCCGACGGGATCAACGCATTTTTGCACCCGATACCCTTGTGCCTAACCCGTACACGTGGGGGTACGTGGTAAATATCGAGTATGTAGATATCTATCAACAGTATTGATAATGTAAAACAATTTTATTTTATAATTGAGGTTTACATAAAAACAAGATCATGGAGAATGTGGCATAAATAATTAAGGGAATTGTGACTTGAATAGTAATATAGTTTCGGTTACAGACAGACAAACACACAATCACCATTATAATAAGTCTAGCAGCGGCTACCCGGCATCGACTGGGTAGAGGGCTTTTTTAAGTTAGTGCCGCAGATCCATTATTACTGAATCGTGAGTTGAATCCTCGTGGGATGCCCCATTTAAATCCCTATGTAAAAAAATAAACCTTGCATTGATCCACATACTCTGAAAAGAAATATTAATGTCTCCTATCTAAAATATTAAATGAAAAAAATCCATGCTGTTATCATTTAAATTTTATTATTGTATTTTCTTCATGAATATACATGAAATCTCTATTATTATTGCTCAAAAAACAAGCCCTTGTGATATTTAATGTGTATATATATTTACTTTGTCGTTAATTATTTTATTTTCGAAGTTTCCTCGGACATACATATACACACAACTGCCCTTTATATATGTATAGATTATAACATGTTTCACTTCATTTGTTACATTCATTGAATCCCGAGTGACACCAAGTCTTTTGTTGTTTGTTTTGTTTTACGGTATATCAACCTCAGTGGGTCAGTTAATGCCGATAAAGTTTTGAAATAAATCAATTCTTAATGGATAATACAATTTTTTATCAATACATTTTTCTATTTAACCCATAGATGGAACCCTAACAGGTACTACCACTCCGGTCAGAGTGGACCAGGGAGCAATGGTGATGAAGGGGTGCTCCACATTCCCCAAACCTCCAAAACTGGAACCTCACCATCAGATAGAGTTTAACGTCATTCCCAGGACATGTAGACCCGCAGCCACCGCCTTCTAGCACCCATATGATAAAAAGGGGTTGGGGCTTGCCACAAGAGCAACAGGGTTGGGAAAATCATATAGGTGCTAGGGCTTGACGTGACCAGCGGATTGATCGGAGGGGGCCTCTCCGACCGTCCGTCTAGCCCAAGATAGGGCCAAAGTGGAGTATTGCATGTCATGAACTGCTCATCCACCTGGGCTCTATCCTTAAGCATCACGGGTCGCCACCCACGGCCAACAGGTGGCCCCATTGGGGGAGTCTTACCCCTCTGCAGAGGTGCGTCGGTGCATTCTAACGCCCCAGCCGACAGGGCGGGACAATAAGTCTCTTCATCTCTTCAGTTCTCTTTTCAGTGTTCTAGCCAATATCAATATGGTCTGAATGGATTCAATCCAAGCAGATACTACCAATACCAAACAGAAACGAAAGACAAAAATAAGCGAGGAAAACCCGAGAGATCATTCTACCGGACCCTATACAATAAAATAATTGCCAATCATTATCAGTTAATAACATAAAGAAATAACATAAAGAAATAACATAAAGAAATACTCAATTACGAACCAAAACAACAACAACAACAAAAAACAAGAGAAACGGAAAGAGACTATTTTTAAAGTAGCCATGATAATTTAGTTCTTGAAATGTCCAAAAGAGGGAAGAGGATGATACGCTTGGGAAATGTTGACAAGAAGCAAAAAGAAATTTTTAAAAAGTGTTGGCTAATAAAGTGTAAAGAAAATAATAGCAGCTAATTAGTAAGGGACCTGAAGGTTCTTTGGAGACTAACGAAGCTTGGCTATGTTATAATAATAGCTGCCAATGGATGAACAGTAGATCCTTCATTAGCCAAGGACCAACTAACACTAACCACAAAAAGATCCCAGATTCCGGAAATTGGTTTATTTTTTCTAATTTTACACACGCATGCGCACACATGCGCACTGGATGAGAAAGAGAAGAAAGAGAAGAAAGAGAATGAAAGAGTTGAGAGAGGAAAGTAAAAAGAGTGAATGAAAGAGTTAAGAGTTTTCATGCATGTTTTTTTTGTTTTTGTTTTTGTTATTTTTTTTGTGTGTGTTGTTTTGTTTGTGAAAGTTCGTTAGGAGTTATATTGTTTGTTTGTTTGTTGTTTGTTTGTTTAATATCATTTTTTCTTTTTATTGATTTGATTCTATTTTTTATTGGTTTAGCTTTTTAAAATGTGTTTTTTTGTTCTCTCTCTTTCTTCTATACATCCTTCCCAATGATTATGATTAGTTATTTTTTAAATTATTTCAAAGGGTATTTTGAAGATTTTTTTTTGGGGGGGGGGGCTGGGTTCTTTCCTTCCTATATTTTTCTCCAGACTCAATTGCTGATTACCTGAAATTCAATCTTCATTTTCTTTTCCCCATTGTTATCTCTTTCATCGTTTCTTTCTTTCCCTCATTTTCTTTCATCTTTACGTCTCATGGAATCCTCTTTAAATTTCCTCCTTCTTTCATATTTTAAACTTCTCCTATACATCTTACATTTCTTCTTCTTCTTCTTCTTCTTCTTCTTCTTTCATTTTCTTCTTCTTCTTCTTCTTCTTCTTCTTCTTCTTCTTCTTTCATTTCTTCTTTCTTTTTCTTCTTTTTCTTCTTCTTGTTTCATTTCTTTTTCTTCTTCTTTTTCTTCTTTTTTCTTCTTCTTCTCTTCTTCATTTCTTCTTCTTCTTTTTCTTCTTTTTTTTTTCTTCTTCTTCTTTCTTCTTCTTTTTCTTCTTCCTTCGTCTTTCATTTCTTCTTTCTTCTTCTTCTTCTTCTTCTTCTTCTTCTTCTTCTTCTTCGTCTTTCATTTCTTCTTCTTCTTCGTCTTCTTCTTCTTCTTCTCTTCTTCTTCTTCTTTCATTTCTTCTTCTTCTTCTTTCATTTCTTTTTTCTTCTTCTTTTATTTCTTTTTCTTCTTCTTCTTCTTCTTGTATTTCTTCTTCTTCTTCTTCTTCTTCTTTTCTTCTTCTTCTTCTTCTTCTTCTTCTAAGGGGTGTCCACATGGCTTAGTGGCTAATGTGCTTGACTGTGACATCGTAGTAAACAAGTTCGAACTCCAGTCAAGCTATTACGTTAACTTTCGGACTAATAATCTTGGGAAATGTGTGAACTCCCCCTCTCCCCAGCTATGTTCTTCGACAAGGATGACTCTGGCATTAAATAATCGACGGAGGTTGATATGCCATTAAACAAAGAAACCAAACCTTTTTGTTCTTGTTCTTGTTAATCTTATTCTTATATTTTCTTTCTTTTTCCTTCTACAAGAATGACTTTAGCATTAAACAATCAACAATGGTTGATATGCCATTAAACAAAGAAACCAAACCAACTTTCTTCTTCTTCTTCTTCTTCTTCTTCTTCTTCTTCTTCTTCTTCTTCTTCTTCTTCGTTTGTTAATCTTTCACTTTTCCCCTGTTTTTTTGTTATTTTTCTTTTTCATTTTTTCTTTTTCGTTTTTCTGTTATTTTTTTATGCCTCTTCCGATGCTTCATTTTTTCTTCCTTATTTTCTTCTTCTTCTTCTTCTTCTTCTTCTTCTTCTTCTTCTTCTTCTTCTTCTTCTCTTCTTAACATATGCTCCTTTATCAGACATCTCTCTTTCAGGTCACGCAATTAGGTTCTCCGCCAATCTAGCCTTATAATAAAGTTAATACAATCCAATTCACATGTATTACGAGATGATTTAAATGATTTAAAACAGAAATTTGTGTGATTTCCTAAAACGAAATGAAAAACAACAACAGATAAATCTACGCTTATATAACAATAAACTTGTCTGATATCAGTGTGTTTCAATTACTTCTACTGTTTGACAAAACCAAATTTTGAAAGAGTCATTCCTTCAATTCTCCCCTCTCTCTCTCTCTCTCTCCTCTCTCTCTCTCTCTCTCTCTCTCTCTCTCTCTCTCTCTCTCTCTCTCTCTCGACTGTGTAAGTATGCTTAAATATGTTTACGTAAACTTGTTTATTTAAAGTGTCAATATTCTAATAACGTTGGCAACGGCTACAAGATATATATATATATATATATATATATATATATATATATATATATATATATATATATATATATATACCCCTCTCCCTGAATAAAATTGGTAAAAACCAATATTTCTAATTGTATTTTCTTTGATAGGTAGATATTTGCAAAGTAAAATATATCTTATGCCAAGATAAACAAGATATTACCACCGGATGCCAGTCCAACATGTTTATCTAGAGGCGAAAGCAAAACAAACAATTTTTATATCGTTTCAGTAATGTAAACACTGATTAGCTTCCCAGCCTCCAATTCAGAAATGGACATTTTAAAAGTTTAATAGCAATGCACAGGATATGTCTGAACTCAGAAATTCATAGGATTTTCATCTTTTCGAAAATTAGAATAAAAAATATAAAAAGAAATATGATATGGCAAAAAATATAAATGCACAGACGAACACACACGTACACGTACACGTACATACACACACACACGCGCACACACACACACACACACATATACACATAATATATATATATATATATATATATATATATATATATATATATATATTCTGCTTCTCTCTCGTGAGTCCAGATTAAAAACATGCCTGATGAGGATTTTTTATAAATCGAAATATTGTTAAATATTAGCAAGGAAAATGATATAAAATATATTCATTTTAACAATATTGTGTATATTCATACCCTTTTATCTTTACATATACCGTCGGATTCATTTCCTTACTCTTAACATTTATATATGTATGTATGTATGTATGTATAAAAGGTTGACATAGATCCAGAGAGAGAGAAAAAGATACTTTATAATGCAGACAGTCCGCAAAATGGTTTGAATTTTGTTTTTTTCAAAAAATTTGAATTTAAGATTTTTTTTTAAATTCACACCACTTTGTGGACATTCTTTGTTATATATAATATATATATTATAATATATATATATATATATATATATATATATATGAATTGATTTTGAAATTATTTTAGTATACACCATTATATATATATATATATGGATTCAACGTGGACATGGAATCAACGGCGCTTAGTTAGTGACAGTTTCTCACCTATGCAGTTTTCACAAGCCAATTTATATATATAATATATATATATATATATATATATATATATATAATATATATATTATATATATATATATATGGGGGGAATAGATATTCAGACGATGCATTATAAATGATAATATGCTAACGTTTGTTTTCTTTTTCTTTTCCGTTTTTTTTTTTGTAAACAAATTCATAGCAGATGTTTAATATATATATATATATATATATATATATATATATATATATAGAGAGAGAGAGAGGAGAGAGAGAGTGAGAGAGAGATAGGTGAGGTGAGAGATATCCGACACTTTAACTTTAACAGAGACGCTAAATTTACCATAATAGAGAAGATCGAAAAAGAAACAGGCATCACATTAGTACAAGAAATCCATGTATATAGGCTTAGTGTCAAGTCGCGTTGAAAGCGCCAGTTCACACGGGATCGCCAAAGTTAAGCAGCTTTTACCATTAAAGCAATAGCAGGTACTGTAATCAACTAGATAGATCAGCTCGTCAACAAATCTTATTGCATTGTTGACACCACCTGCGAATTGTAAGACTTTATTGCATTTTTATAATCTGTTTATGAGGAATGTGCACTGTATAACTTTACAGACTAAACTATGTCCATATAATGTGTGACTTCAACTGGAGACGGTGTTGGTCTAGTTTAACCGACTCCGACTCCAGTGACCTCTTAATTGCTTCCGACTCCGATCCCGCAGCCTTGATTTATTGATTCTGGAACATTTAAAAATATGTTCATCACTTTTACTGTAACTTGGTTTGGCCGTGTGGGCCCTTACTCATGTAGAGTGTCTTGTGCAGGACTAGCTTGGTTAAACAGATCCCTCTGCAGGTCTGCAACTGGTTTGAATTTTAAAATTTCAAAATTTTAATTTATCTAAAATAAAATTATCTAAGCTGCAGACACCCACAATATACTTCCTTGTTGTGTGCAAACCCTAGCTATACAGTATATATTAAGATAGTACTTAATTTCATGTAAAAAAAGTGGTATATATATATATATATATATATTATATATATATATATATATATATAGTTTTGGTCATCTATCAATTCATGGGTCAACAATTTATTCCAGACACACTTCATAGCAGTGTGTGTGTGTGAGAGAAGAGAGAGAGAGAGAGAGAGAGGGGGGTATATGTTTTATACCCTATATTCAATATCATAAACATTGATAAAACTATTTTTTAATCAATTTCTTAATCCCGACATATTTCGGTTATCATCAAAGGTTCTTTATTTCCTGACTGAAAGGCTTTGGAATTCCATAGGATTGGTTTCTCGTGTGAATTCAATTTGAACTTTATCTCAATTATCTCATTAATGTCCGATTTTTCCACGTGTTTATAAATAATCTCTCTCTCTCTCTCTCTCTCTCTCTCTCTCTCTCCTCTCTCGTCTCTCTCTCTCTCTCTCTCTCTCTCTCAGATGTCGTTAAGTAATAATATCAATATATGAAATGTAATGAATTTTTTAGATATTGAATTAAGCATAATATTTTGATAAGTATTTGACGGTTAATAAGTATTTGACAGGCATGAGTCTATCAATTCCTGAAAGTTTGATTAAAATCAGGTAAAAATCACTAGAGCCTTAGCTGAAGTGAAACAGAGACTATGCTTACATCATGGCGTCTCCCGCTTAACTAACTGACTGACTTTGTTCCCATGTTTCCAGTGGTAGGAAGTTTGGGATAAACTCG
>CM042145.1:80120899-80123399 GCA_023376005.1 Doryteuthis pealeii
AGAATAAAAAAAAAGAAGGAGATCCTCTTTCAACAGCGCCCAAGAATTTCGACAATGATTCTTTCTCTGAAGTGACGCCAAACTGCTTAATTCTACCAAAGTCCTGCCGTGTCTCGTTTGCAGATGAGCCTTTAAAAAAAAATGCTGTTGCATTACGTAATCACTTTTGTCTCTGCCCCAGACATTCCAGCCTTTTTCCCTACTCTCTCATCTCCCTTTCCTCAATTCAACCATTCTCTCCATTTCTCTCCCCTCTCGAAATCTGTTTAATTCAGGTGTGAGTGAATTAAGTTGTGTGTGTGTGTGTGTGTGTGTGTGAGTGTTGTGAACGAGAGAGAGAGAGAGAGAGAGAGGCGAGAGAGTGTGTGTATGTGTTGTGGTGTGTGTGAAGTGTGTGAAGAGGAGAGAGAGAGAGAGAGAGAGTGTAGTGTATGTGTGTTGGTGTGTGTGTGTGTTGAGAGAGAGAGAGAGAGAGGAGGTGGTGTCATGTGTGTGTGTGTGTTGTGTGTGAGAGAGGAGGAGAGAGAGAGAGAGAGAGTGTGTGTATGTGTGTGTGTGTGGTGTGTGTGGAGAGAGAGAGAGAGAGAGAGTGTGTGTATGTGTTTGGTGTGTGTGTGTTGTGTGTTGTGTGTGTGCAGAGAGGAGAGAGAGAGAGAGAGAGAAGGAGGAGAGAGAGACGAGAGAGAGAGAGTTTTTGGAGTACCGTAGCACTGTTTTATATTTGTTATCAGACTGTAGAAACTCCACTCGGCAGGATCTCTCAAGACTCTGTGATAGCTGAAACATTCATTAGCTACCGTAGTTACGCGGAAGGTATGCGTGAAAGTAAGAGAAAACTGTAAATATTAAGCATGCTTAAGTGGCTTGTTACCCTTAAATAAATAAGCAAAGGATTCAGGAGAAACGAACACTAAATATGATCTCCAGGTTCTACTCCTAGAAAAAACGGACTCAGTGTATATTGTATTACAGTGGTACCTTGACTTACGACTTTAATTCGTCCTGCTTCGTAACTCAATTTCCTACCAATATCAAATCAATTTTCCACATTCAATTAAATTGAAATACGTTCAATCTGTTTGCAGCTCCCACGCGCCTAAAATTATCCCCCAAAAAAAAAAACAAAATATTAAAAAAACCTCACCCTAATGTTTAGTTACTGTCTTTTCTTACAAATACGAAAATAATGACTGTTTTTATGAAACAAAATGAAATAAAATATAAATGAATATTATTCTGTATGTGCTGCTTAATATCGTTTCCATGCTTATTCTTAAAATGATATTTTTCTTTGGCGTAGAATTTGGAAACTTGAATGTTTTTTTGTGAACTTAATAAACTTAAAGCGTATTAAGCTCACTCGTACTGAGTTTTACTCGCGACAACAAAGTATATATATATAATATTGCGCCGTTGAAACTAATATATATATATATATATTATAAAGGGTAATATTATATATATATATATATATCATATATATATATATTATATATATAAAAAAGTATGTGAATAGATGGAAGTGAATCCCGACGGTATGTAGTAATTGGTAAGAAATTTTGGAATACACAGGTTTAAATAAATGAGTGTTAAGTTTTTATTTAGCCGACCCTGTAGTGTTTCTATCTGTTAAGTAGATCTTCTTCAGGCATTTGTTGATATAAGGAAAATATAAAAAATTATCACAGAACAACGAGAAACTGCGACACATAGTCTTGTTTATTCAACTGTTCAAATTTGAAGTTTTGGAAGAAGGGACGCTGGAAAGGTATACAGTTTAAATATACGTCAATATTCTTCTTTTATTTCCTATCCTCCTTATTTTATTATATATATATATAATATAATTATATATCATATATAATATATAAACAATATAATATACACATCAATATATTACACAATATATAATAATATTATACACACATATAATAATATACACAATATATAAATACCAATATATATATATAATATTATATATAATATATACTATTATATATTGTGTCGTGAGCTAAATATATATATATATAATATATATATATATATATGTCTGTGTGTGTGTGTGAAGCTATGTCCACGACTCAAATCAGTGTGCAGATCTCTTACAAAATCCTATTTCATCTTTGTCCCAATTCTTACACCAGAATGGAATAGCCCATAACCTCCCTCAAATAAATATAATAAAATTTTTTTTTATATAATTTATTTTTATTTTATAAAAAAATAAAAATATAAATACAATAAACTTTTCATCGTCCTTTAAGGTCTTTGACTTGGGGTCACATATTCCTTACAAGCTTCTGAGCTAGTGCTAACTCCAACTTTACATGTACTCCAGCCACATTAGCCTAAGAGTTAACGCACCATATTTGGTTAGTAAAACAACCCTCTAGCTCATCTCGTACTCTGTGATATGTTAATTGGGCAACACTTCACTCTTTGTATGGAGTTCGATCCTCACTGAGTGCTCCTTAATCCTTGCCTAATCTAAGCTAGTGAG
>CM042145.1:80128399-80160899 GCA_023376005.1 Doryteuthis pealeii
CCATGAAAAAACTCCTCAGACTTGAATTGTCTGTGGCGTTTAACCGAACTTGTATAAAAGAAAAAATGCTGCCGAAGTATATATATATATATATATATATATATATGGTACTTGCTCTACCTATTTGAAGAAAGATGGTACTTGCTCTACCTATTTGAAGAAAGACATACCTTTTTGTTTTGAAAATCACATTTTATTTCAAATAATATAACAAGGTGGGCACGTTGTCATATTTTGTTGTACTGGATGCAAAATTTATCGATAATGTTTGTTAATGGTTTTTCTATCCTTATAAAAATCTTCTTCAGAATTGATCAAGTCGACTGAAAAGGCAAACTCACCTTACTTTCCGGAAGAATTACCAAGTAAATATGTTGTTGTTGTTTTTCACTTATTTATTTTTTTTTTGCATCATCCATGCTTAAAATCCTTAATGGGTTCTGTAAATGAAGGCAATAAAAACAGAATTTGTACTTGTTCAAATACATGAGAATTACATTATCTCGCCTTTATGAGCATTACTCTATGAAAAGTACTGCTCATAAGTATTTGAACGAATACAATATCCGATTTTTATTGCCTAAGATTACAACAACTTTAACGCTTACTTAGGCTCCCCTTCCGATCTACAGATTGGTAATGTCAAGCCCTAGCACCAATATGACCGTCCCAACCCTATTTCCTTTATGGCAAACCCCAACCCTTTTTATCATATATATATATACTAACCCCTCCGCACGAGCAGGATGTGACACAAGGTCAATTTTTTAAGCGGAGTTCAACAGGTTTGAATTCAGAGTTTTCCCTCTCCTAGACCGGTTGCCTAACCAAGGTTAAAGAGCCCAGTCTGCCCTACTATTTATCCATAGCTGGAGGGAGAGTAGGATTCATACCTTTCCCAAGGGTATTAGCGCAAAGTGAAAATGCAATTACCACATCCAGGAATTGAACTCGGAGCGACGAGTCCATTTCCCATGACTTTAACCATTACACCACGCGCTTCCCTTTTTATCATATATATGCTAGAAGGAGGTGGCTGAGGGTTTTAGTATCCTGGGTGTGACGTTAAACTGCATCAAATGGTGAAGTTCCAATGCTAGATCTCTGGGGAGTGTGGAGTACCCCTTAATCGCCATTACTGCCAGGTTCACTCTAGCCCGGTGTGCTAGTACCTATTATGGCCCCATATATGGATTAAATCGAGTTTGGGTTTTAAAAAAAGAATTTTAAAAAAGATTGAGTTGAAAATGTTTGAATACTCAGTAAGAATGAATAAAACAAAACGTCTTCAGCATAAAATAACCCAACAAGTGTTGACATGCCGTAAAATCCAACCAATCGATCAAGATTTCAGCAGCTAGAAGTTTATAACTAGGGGATCTAAATTATCTTGATATTATATGGATTTACTGGGTTCAAATCCTGGACGAAGCTGTTTGTATTTCACATACAAACATCCTAAAGAGCCTAGTTTGCCCTATTATTTACCCATAGTTGGGGGGAGAGTATATGGATGCATACCTTTCCCTATGGTATTAACGCTACGTGAAAGGCAAACAGCTTCGTCCAAGATTTAAACTTGTGTCAACGAGTCCATTTCCTACGACGCTAGCCATTACACCACCCGCCTCCACATAACGTATTAGTGTACGCATTTATCGAGTTCAAATCCTGGACGAGGCTGTTTTTATGTAAAATAAAAACAGTCGAGTCCATGATTTCATCACGTGTAGCCGTCCATGTCCTACGAGGGTAACCATTACAGTACGAGTGCATTCATCACAGATTTAATGTAGACTATATAGGACAGGTTCAATATAGCCTATATACATATTTACTAACTCCTCTGCATGTGACACAGGGTCAATTTCTTAAGCGGGGTTTAACAGGTTTGAATTCAGTGTCTCCCTTCTCTTAGATTAGTATCCTAACCAAGCCCAGTCCGCCTTTCTATTTACGCATAGCTTGAGGGAGAATAGTTGAATTCACACCTTTCCCAGGGGTATTAGTGCTATGTGAAATGCAAACAATCTCGTCCGTGATTTGAACTTTTCTCGTTGAGCCCATTACCTACAACGGTAACCATTATAACACGCGCCTCCTCAGTGCATAAGGGGTTGGGTTTATTTCTTTAAACGAGTGGACATCACATGTTGTCATGGATTTAAAATTATCAAAATTGTCACGTTTGTAAATGGGCTGATCACTTCCATCTTGGCAGATGTAATGTTGATCGATCATGATCGATTGTATTTGAAGTTTGATTAGTCATCGAATGGATCGATATCTTCATGTCGTTACGCCGATAATCTCATGCGAAGACGAGAACTCTGTATGGCGCCAATCACGATTTCCGATTGAAATGTTTTTTTTTTTTTTTTTTTTTTTAGAAACACACAACAACCGTGATCCAAAAGAATCAGTGTCACATCATTGAGTCATGATAAAAAAAACCCAGATCTATTGATAATGGAGATTCGCTTCCGGTTTTTGTCTGTAACAAAAATTACGTCACTGCTTACGTCACATTACCCAAAATCGTCATAACATAGAATAAATACACTCAAAATTTGAACATGCAACATTAGACAGTCCTCATTGTCTTTTTTTTAAACAAGTTTTAATAAATACATTACTAGTATTATATATCTATATATAGTTTGTTTTATTTTAGTACATATTTAAAGTGTATATTTCAAATTGGTTTCTTTTTAAATCCTTTAATGAATTTGATGATTTTACTTACTTAGGGTACAAACTCGCTGACATTGAATTTTTTACTGCCACCCCTCAGGCAATATGTTTCAAAAATCTATTTTTACATCGCCCGGGGGGGGCGTTTTTTATTTTGTACTAGTAGTATTTAATAGAGGAAGAAGGGAACAAAAAACGAAATAAAGAGTCATAGAATCCTTTTTTACTAAAGAGCAAGAGGAGGAGGAGAAGGAAGAGGAGAAAAACAAAGGGAAATGACAAGAATTACAACTGTTAAGTATCTGGCAGCCATCCTTAGTTCCAGATGTAGTGAATAAGTAAGCAAGCCAATAAGAATCCGGTGTTAAAGTATTCTTTGTAAGTCCGTCGTCCAAGAGAATCCAAGTGTCAATGACATAAGCTCAGAATGGGGTCTATTAATACAGCAGAAGCAGCAGCAGTGCCAGTGATTGGACAATAAGAATCCTTCTCAGGTCACGTGTTTATAGGTGATTCTATAAGTAGAAGTGACCATTTACCTCATGCCTTATATCAAAAATAAATCCAACAACAACAACAGTAACAACAATAACAAACAACATATTCTTTAACTATGTAAACAAATAAGGCCAACATCAATTAGAGACCCTCATCTGAAATAAAAAGGTAAAAGATTCACTTGAACTTTGTAATCCAGAGAGTACCCTCTACCCCGAATAAGAACTGATTTGACCTCCCTGAAAAAAGCAAAACAACTCCACAGATCTAGCATGTGATTACGAGAGTGGTATACATTAGGTAAGACGAAAAAATACCTGGACCTAACTGTAGAAACGTATCACCAAACCTAACAATTGATTAATGTCCTCTTCTAAGACTTCCCCATCTTGAAACACTGCATTATGCTTTTGATGATGTTGTTATAAGAAGCAAAATAAGAAGCATTGGAACTGATAGATATGTAGAAATAAACAGTTGGTGTCGTGCCCATTCATAAAAAAATACTAGCAAATATATGCACCCTCCGGGTGCAAGTATTTAAGTTTTAATGTAATGAAATATCGTATTAAATTAGAAACGCTAATGAAACTAAATAAGAATACAGATAAAAAGATTTGAAACAGAGGAGGGTATAATCGAAAGATAGAACAACTGAAATTTACTCTTCCATCACTCCCGTCTTTCATTGTTATTTTTTCTAATTTAAGTATTTAGTTAAAATACGAAGTAAAGAATATAATGACACTTATCTTTTCTTGTTAATGGATTTCATTTAAGATTCATTGAAGAGATTTTTGCTTATATTCATTAAAATAAAACCAAACAGTTAGAAACCAATAATACTAAGCATATATTTATTAAAATCACATTTTTAATATCAATATGCAAATTAGCCTTCCCATTCACACTGTAAACCGCTATTTTTATTGTATATATAAATACAATTGCATGTTATTAGTATGTAGATATGGTTAACAGTATAAATAATGTAAAACAATTTTATCAATAATTGAGGTTAAAATAAGGATAAATTCATGTTGAATGTGAAGTCAATTACTAAGGGAATTGTGACTTGAGTAGTGATTTAGTTTCGGTTACAGACAGAAAAACACACAATCTCCATTATAATAAGATGTTATTCGACGTTTCCCGGAATTTAAACAATTAAAATAAATCTTTTATATACAAATTTTATTTTATTGTTTCCTTAAAAGGTTTGATTCAGTTTGGTTGGTTGGTTGGGTTTTACGGCATGTCAACCCCTTGGGTTATTTTATGCCGAATACTTCTATTGGTAATTAGGTATTCAAAAATGTATAGGAGTTTATTTGCTGTAATCAAGTTTTCTGTTGAGAATTTTAATATCAAGAAAGTGAGTGGGTGATTTTTGTAGGTCTATGAACTTACATCCTTGATAAGAGGCCGGTTCTTTTCAAAAAGTTTAATATGCTCTTGGGATCTATTTTTCCAAATAGTTTGTCCATGCTGTTAACATTGTCAACATTAAAAGGAGGTCATTGGCTCACCAACAACATACTTCCTTGTGCAAATTAATTGAAATAAGCGATTTAGTGTCCTTTCTTTCAGCATACGGTCAGTTTTAAACCCACCGATATGACAGGGTGTAATCGATTTCTATTTATTCTCAGATTAGGTCATTTCCAGTGATGTGCAGTAATATTATTCTATTTTCGAGGTGTATGATGAAATTTGGCCTTGTTGAGAATCGATCAAAGAGATTAAAACACATTGTTATTCGAAAGAGAAAGTTAATTTGGGTCCCCCTAAAAATCTTTACTATCAGCTGAATTATTGGAAATAAAAAAAACCGCATTGCATTCAAATACTTGATGTCTTTTTTTTTACTCCTTCTTGTCATGTTTTCAAACACGATATATATATATATATATATATATATATATATATATATATATATATATATATATATATTATAGACCAGATGAATTGTTCTAATTGGGACATTCTTTATCCCACGTATATCTACAATGCATGTCTGCACCTACACATAATTACACATATAAATTCACTTCAGAGGTGCACACCAATAGATATATGAAGATTCTTTCAAGTCCTCAGGAGAACTCTATGTATGATAATTAATTTCATACAGAGCAATATTTATACTTCTATATAAGTAAAAAAAAACAACTCAATAAACTGTCATTTGGCTATTTATTTCTTATATATATATATATATATATATATATATATATATATGTGTGTGTGTGTGTGTGTGTGTGTGTGTGTGTGGAGTTGATACATATTTTCGTAATCCCAATCGCCAATAGGAAATTCTTCTCTCAAAAATGTATAGGAATATGTCGAAGAATATTATATATATATATATATATATATATACAATGATTGGTTTTTACACAGCAGCATTGATACCCAAAAAGTCTTTATCAAATGATGACTCAGGATTCAAGCATTGTTTCGTGACCGAAGCATCATTACCACTATCCTAGAGCGGCCCAGCAATATCTCACGATACCAGCAGACTTTGTTGGATTGTCGTCACACTGTGGGTTTGACATATTCACGCTAATACAGTTAGAACCTTATCTTGGATCTTTTTTTTTTTTTGTATTTTGTTTGATGGATAAGTCAAATGTTAATCAAGAATGCGGGTGTTGAGTTGATATATATAATATATATATATATATATATATATATTATATATATATATATATATGTGTGTGTGTGTGTGTGTGTGTGTGTGTGTGTGTGTTTGAATTTGTAATGATCAGCAAGCAATTATTGTGGATCAATTACGCTTAATTAGTGAGTTCGATCCTCACTGACTGCCCAATACTTGATGTCTTCTGCCAAAACTATGCTCCTCTTACTTTTTGGGAAGGATATCTCATCGTGATGTAATGGTTTGTAAGTTAGTCAAAGTTCAATTACTGATGTCTTGGGAGAGTCACCGTGGCGTAGTAGCTAACGTGCTGGACTGCGACATCGTAGTAATAGAATTCGAACTCTTGTCACGCCATAATGTTCACTTTCCTTTGAAGAGTGTATAAACCTTCTTATCTCTATAAAATTACTCTTCTTCTACAATGATGGCTTTGGCATTAAATAACCCATGAAGGTCGATATACCATTAAACAATTAGAAGTTAGACATTAGAAACCTATATCAACTGATGAATTTCAGATTGGGCTGAAGTATCAGGTACTAACCTAAGAAACATAATAGAAAGATTTTATATGAAAATAAAAAAGCAGGAACGATTTGTATAAGTTAACAACTTTCCCTGTACTATTATATATATATATTATATATATATATATATATATAATATATAGGGGAGGAATAGAGTGGGTTGGGTAGAAGTAATAGTACAGGGAATTTTGTTAACTTTGACAAATCGTTACTAAATCTTTCTACTTGTATATATATATATATATATATGGTATTTGTGCAAAAAGTGACTTACCGGTGAAAATGGTCACAATGGTGAGTTGATGCAAGTTTCACAATGATAAGACAGCGATATAACAAATATAAAGTGCTCAATACGTTAGTAGAGCAAATTTATTATCATAAAGGTACACGGTAATGACCTATACTTGTATATATATATATATATATATATATATATATATATATATGTGTGTGTGTGTGTGTGTGTGTGTGTGTGTGTGTGTGGTGTTCATTTAAATACGATTGCACAGACATCACTGACGACAATCACCAGCGCCCCAAATGTAGGAGCGTATATTTAAAGTGTCTACATACATAGGTATGTATGTGTTTGTATGTATGTAAATATATATCTATACAGACATACCTAGGGCGGAATCTGATGATAATGCAATGAAAATCAATAATTTAAAAAATAAAATATTAGACGCGATCTCAAATTCAAAGATTTGTGAAAGACAGATGTAATCTGAAAAAAGATCTGTCTGTTCTAACCCAGTTTTCTTTTACTATTGAAGATAGAACTATTAATAGATTTGGAGATTTAATTCAGTTCGCTGTGTACCAGATTTACATATATCACCGCTGACACGAAAGTGCACTCAATAATGTTCTCTCAACTCATAAGAAACTTAGTACCGTCTAGAATTATTAATTTGGTCATATACCAAAGACAACTGTGGAGGTACGTGGTGTAATGGTTAGAGACGTAGGAAATGGACTCGTCGACTCGAGCTCAAATCCTAGTAGAGGCTGTTTGCATTTCACATAGCGCCAAAGCCTTTATAAAAGGGTATTAGCATCTACGCACTATCCCTTTAGCCATGGGTAAATAGTAGGGCAGACGGGGCTCGTTACCCTTGGTTAGGCCACCAGTCTAAGAGAAAGAAAACTTTGAATTAAAACCTGTTAAAAACTCTGCTTAAAAAATTGACCTTGTGTCACATCCTGCTCTTGTGGAGGGGTTGTTAAATATATATATATATATATATATATACCAAGAACAACTGTACATGTATGGAGCACACAGTGAGAATCGAACTCACTAACAATGGTCTGCTAATCCAGTTTGCGAACCATTACACCACGGAAGGTGCCAATGTGAGTCTTATGTAGTTTTATTTGTTAAGCTTAGCTTAGATGTGGCCCAGGGCCAGAATTATAGGGCACCCGGTGATAATCGAACTCACTAACAATGGTCTGCTAATCTAGCTTGCGAACCATTACACTATGTGAGGTAACCATGTGTCATGTAGTTATTTCCCAAGCTTAGCTTAGATGTGGCACAAGACTCTGAAGAAACTCAAATAGAAACGTATACATGGCCCAACGGATATATGGGTTAAGTTAATACAGTTCTAAGTGACAATCATTTGTAGGTTGCAGGTTCAATCCTGACCTCGGGCAATAATAACATAGAATACTTAACATATCTTAACGCTTATACATGGACATGGTTAACGGAATAGAGAACAGTTTACCCTGATGGATTGAATAAAGGGTTCGGTACGAAGTTCCATGAAGGCTCCCGAGTTCAACAAGAACGATACCGAATTCGGAAGCCACATCGACCAGAACAATGAAGATGAGGACAACAGTCCGAAAAATCTCAATAATACAAATTATCAAGCCTCACATAAAAAATTCAGATAAATAGGAATGCGTTTTAGCAAGCCAATAATACGTACACTGGGCTCTCTAGCTTTACTAGGACAACCGATCTAGGAGAAGGAAAGAATCTGGATTCACAAGCTGAGAAATAGAGTTAAGAAAAATCTAGTGTTTAGAAAAGAATACTAATGCACCATTACAAGAAAAAAGTGTGGTTGATCCTTCACAAGCCATCATCATCATCATCATTATGTAGTGCAGACAGCACGGATTCCCACGATTCTCTTTCGCCACTCGTCCATATCGGTTATCGCTCCAAGCAGGGCCTTCTCACGACGTCCAGTGTCCGCACATACCTGATCAATGTAAGTCTCTAGTGTGTCCATGATTATATATCCATAGGATACCGCCATTTATGAGTTCGTCCTTACTTTTCCAGCAGTGTCCACCGTGTCTTGTTCGTCTTACTTTTTTTGTGATAAGAGATAAGTGGCAACACAGTTGCTTTTTTCTGGGGTGCTATTTCCAGGATTTGTTCTGGACAGCACGCAGCATCCTTGGGTAGTTTCCATCTTGCTTTTTTTCCCAATCGTTTTGTTAAAGTCCATGTGGTGCAGCCATATAGCAACACTGATACGGCTACATATTGGAAGAATTGTCGCTTTATTCATCAGAATTATTAGATTTCTATACGATCGATAATCTATTTATAGCAGTCCTTACCTTTTCTATGTGTATATTGGCATCGCTTCATCAGTCAGTTATTTGGTTGGTTGGTTGGTTGGTTGGTGGTTTAGAAGGATTTTACGGCATGTCAACCCTTGGGTTATTTTATGCCAAATACGTTTGTGTTGTATTCCTTCTTTTGAGGTATTCATCTTTTTAAAAACTCATTTTTTATCTATCTAACCTATAGATGGTACCCTAACAGGTACTTCCACTCTGGGTCAAAGTAGATAGTTGGGATAACTTTTTTAAAAACAAAGCAGAGCTTAATTTTGGCACAAAGCCACATGAATGTGGTATCCAGTGAGAATCGAACCCACATTTTGGTAGCAATGGATCTACAGGTCTATCTTGCTCTCCATTACACCACGGCGGAATGCCTTTCTATTTACCCTACCCATTCGCCACGTGTAGCATTAAAAGTATTTACGGTTTCGAAGGAGCCCTTATTTCTCCGTAGTCGTTGGCAAATTGTCGGACAAAGAAGAACAAACACAAAAGTAAATGCAGATACTGCATTGACATAAAATTACATAAATTGTTGCAAATTTAATGGTATTTGCTACAAGACTCATCTGTGGAGGGATTTCTTGTAGTACTGGAGATACCACAGTTTTCTTCTCGTCGGTAGGAAATGTAGTTAAGACGCTTCGTCTCGGTAGTTGTTCTTCCTTTGGTCAGTGTGCGTTCGTACCGGCCTTTCTGTGGTATGCTGGTGCGGTGCCTTAGACGGAATCTGGTTGTAAGGTTCTGGTGATAAATGGACCCTGTTTTGGGACTAAGTGAGTGAGAGCGTTTGTTTTTACGTCTCTCGTTGTTAACGGTTCCCTGATAAGTACGTCCGTCCCGGACGAGGGCCCACAGACTAGTGCTGGGGTTTTGATTCTCGCGCCAATATCCCATTGGCGATTTGTCTCCCTAGTGGCAGGGGAAGATAATTCACATGGAATTTCTGACTGCATGTCAGATAAGATCGGAACTATATCGCATCCAGCGAGGATTGAACACGCTATTCATTAGTAATGGATTTGCGAGACTAACTTGCTACCTATTACACTACGATGGGACACCCTGAATTCTAGAGAAAGGATAAAGTTAGTTCTAAACCCGAAACCTAGAAATAATTAGAAAATAATTTTGTTTTATAACGGTCTAACCATGAGTCGACCATGAAATAGAAATGGCAACTAATAATAATTTAATTTTCAAACAGAGGAATAAATGGCCCATTTTCAACGCAGTTATCGACTGAAACGTTTCGCTTCACTAATATCATGTCTCGTCATCCGTTGACAAAAAAAAGAAAGAACCAAAATGAATCGAAGATTAACCTTTATTTGTCTGAATTTCTTAGACAAAACATAATTCATTTTAATAGGTTTTCTTAATAGTTTTTGTTCCTTTTAATTTTTTTCTTTCTTTTTTCTTTATTTATTTATTCATTTTTTTTTTTTTTTTTTGCTCTGTACAATCGTTTAACGAGTAGCATAATCAGTATCGAAAAAATAAGGTTCCTACAAGATTTGAATACAAATACGAGGTTAATTCCAAAAGTAAGGTCTCCAAAAGAAAACTGTTCGTGCGGCTAGTGGCACCACATTTGTAACTACGCAATTCAACTTATACACAAATATGTATGGGCGTATACTTGTTTTTTTTTTTTATCTCCTCTGTTTTTCTCTCAGTTTTTCTCGGTTTTCTATTTTTGTTCATTTATTTTTTCTTATCTTTTTGTTCCTTTTTCTTTTCTTTTTTTCGACTTTTCCTTTCATGAAAGGCTTTTCTAGCTTCAAACTTCAAAACATCGTTCGAGAAACATATGCTCCGAGGTCAACCGCTTAAAATATAAGGGTCAGAGTAAATTTTGACTGTTTGACAAATAGTAACTACCAGAGCGCAATGACTGAGTTTTACGAGGTATGTCAGAAAACTTCAATTTGAGGGGCATCGTCTACTGCGAGTTCTTGCCACAGGGTCAAACGATCAAGCAGCATGTATACAAAGAGATACTGTGGTGTTTACTTTGTTCAATGCGCAGGGAGAGGCGAGATATGTGGCAGGATAACTCGTGGGTGCTTCACCATGACAACGCAGCTGCCTACACTGCTCTGAGTATCCGAGGGTTCCAGACCCAGAAGAACATCATTGTGCTGGAGCAACTCGGCCGACCTGGCTCCATGTGATTTTTTCCTCTTCCCCAAGCTCAAGGGGGTCATCAAGGGAACCCGTTTTGAGGATATGCACGGCATCAAAAAGGCCGTGACGACAAAGCTACGGAGAATCCCGGAAGAATTCTTTCCAGGAGTGCATGCAGGCGTGGCAGAGAAGAATGGGAAAGTGCATTAGACTCCACGGGGGTTACTTTGAAGGGGATAACTTGTGTAGAATAATCATACTAGTTCCAATTACCGTCGAATTGGTAAGACAAGGCAGCAAGCAATCGTAACTCAATACGAATCTGGTTTGCTGCAAAGACTACTGCAAAATGGCAGGATATTTATGAGGTCTCAGAACATCATAGAAACCAAGCAGCCAACCAGGACTCAATGAATGGAATCACCCAAATGCATGAGTGGACTATTCTGAATTCACAACTGAACCAGGAGAAGGAAAACTCTGAATTCAAACCTGTTATAGAATAATCATACTAGTTTCAATTACCATCAAATTGGTAAGACAAGGCAGCAATCAGTCGTAACTCAATTCGAATCTGGTTTGCTGCAAGGACTACTACAAAATGGCAGGTTATTTATGAAGCCTCAGAATAGCATACAAACCAAGCATTCAATGAATGGAATCACCCAAATGCATGAGTGCACTATTCTGAATTCCCATAAGTACCAGTTGTCTTGACACTGGTCCAGTTGTGCTTGGCCAGTTGCTGTTGTTCAAACCAATAGCAGACTGACTGACTGACTGACTTCAATAACTTGTAGTTTGTAGTTTGGATTTGATTTTTATTCTGTGACATCAGTCCTGGAACTTTTCTGACACACCTCGTATAGCCGTTTTATTCCCTAGAAAATCTGGACACTGATATGTGACGTCATTCACCGAGATTTTCAATTCCAAGTTCTCAGGACGGAAACTAGCCAGCAGTTGGTAGAAGAGAAATTTAGTTTTTCACCATTGATTGTTTAGAAAAGACGGAATTTGTAGACGCTGTCAAACATTGAACGGGATGCAAAAACAGAAAATCGAGCGATGTAGTAAATAACTACTTATCCTTTAGTCATGACTTTTAGTTGTCTTAAGGCATTGATTTATTCGATTGGTTTTGCCTTTTAGTTTGTTTTATATAATTTCCTTTCTCGGAATGAAGATGCTGATCATTTGAATTAGAAATATTCCCAGGGGCACCGAAAGAATAAATTGGTCTAAAAATAAATATTAGATTTTGTTTACAAATACACGCGTGCAAGGACCAGTGCGCACACACACACACACACACACACACAAATACACGCATAAAGATATGAATGCATACACCCATATATATATATATATATATATATATATATATATATATATATATATATATATGTATATAAAATATATATATATATATATGTATATATATGAAATTTAACATTTTGAAAAAACAAATGATGTTTATAATTGCTGACAGAAATCTGTTTCGACCGTTTTGATAGATCGGTCATCATCAAGAGCAACATATGAGAGAAGACGGGATGAAACAACTGTTAGAAGGAAGGGTACAAACAAAACGCTATTATTCAATGCTGGAATTTTAAAAAATGCGTGTTCTGTGTTAAAAATAAAATAAATCTTATTTTTAAAAAATCAGAAGCATTATAGTTCAGTTTATCAACACCAAAAGTGATTTGAAACTTTACATCTTTCTTCAATTACACTGTGGACTTGTAAATTACTTTTTTAATAGCTGGAATATATCATGAACAATTTTGATACTCATTATACACTTTTATATAATTTTACATTAAACTCTTTTGAGTTTTATTATGAATAAATGAATAAATAAAGTAAACCTAATCAGTTCTACTTCTTGTATTGAGCACTTTAATATATTTAAGCAACTCTTACAGTATTTTTTATTTTGGCCATTTTTATAGTACCATCTGATTATTTTCAGGAGATTCAGATGATTTAGGCTTTTCTTTTTTTATATATATTTTTCTCCAGGCAAAAGTTTGTGTTGTGTTATTACAAACTGTAAAGCCGGGATATTTTTTACACTGTCGGAGTTTAGGAATATATATATATAATATATATATATATATATATATATATATATAATAGGTAATCTGAACATTAGCTACATAAATGAGAGTTACCTCCCTTGTTTATTTCACTTTGAGGAAGCCATATGTTTTGGTCGGCCATTTTCATTTCACCGTTAACTTACACTGAAAATACGAATTTGTTCGAATCAATACAACTGCGTATTTTAACACGAAAATATCATAAAATGTGTTCTTAATTGTGTATGCGCATTATTTGAAATGAACTTAATTGTTATTAAGAATATATATATATATTGGAGATATGAAAATAAAGTGCTCGAATACAGGCGTAAGAGCTATATTTATTGGTTATTGTGTGTTATACAATTAAAAGGCATTAGTTAACATTAGTTTCAAAGCAACGAATTAGCTGCTTATTCTTAAGACAAAGCGTCTTGAAAAAACATTCACTGACATGTTTTCCAGGGTGCTTTGTCAAACGACTTTCAATTGTGGCGTACACCATAAGTAAAAGTAAAGTCGGTATCAGTCAGACAGCGAGGGAGTCTATCCTCTTTTGACTAGTGCTAGACGAAGGAGATTGTTTTTGGCGTCCGAAGTGGAGTGCCACACCTACCATCAGCTCCTCATTTTACCGCACAGATCTCTGGGCTAATCATAGGCTGAGTTGGCGAGGGCCGTTATCGAATCGGAACCTTGTGGTTCCTGGTCGGACGCTCTAACAACTGAGCTGTGTGTGTGTGTGCGTGTGCGCGTGTGTGTGTGTGTGTGTTGGGGTTTTGGGGTTTTTTTTGTCTTTTTTTCTAAAACTTCGTCCACTGCAGAAACTGTGTTTATATGTTTACAGGTTTTACTTGTAGGCGGACGTACAAAGTCAGTCCGATCTTGTTTGCGTGTTGAATCTGTTTAGCCTCAAAATGAATATCCGGTTTCAATCACAGCTGAGTGATTTCTGACATCAGATACTCCGTAGAGATTCGATCACCAACAAGCCATTTCCTCCCGTAAGGCATCGCAGGTCAGAGGTTGTCGTACTGCGTCCGACATGTACAATCAACATGACGTCATCATATCGACAATCAGAATAAGCAAGGACAGCGGCTTGGTTACACATGAATAAACGAATACAATGGGTCGAGGGAAGACAGACAGAGAGAGAGAGAGAGAGAGAGAGAGAGAGAGAGAGTGTGTGTGTGTGTGTGTGTGTGTGTGTGTGTGTGTGTGTGTGTGTGTATCAAGCCAGAGAGAGAGAGAAAGAGTAACGGTTAAAATTCGAAGCAGAAAAGACAGAGAAAGAAAGAAAGAAAGAAAGAAAGAAAGAAAGAAAGATGATTGATTGATCTATTTAAAGCATGTCAACCTGTCTGGGGTTATTTTATGTCTAGAGATTACAGAATTACATTAATTGTACTAGCAAATATATGCACCCTCCAGGTGCAAGTATTTAAGTTTTAATATAATAAAATATCATATTAAATTAGAAAGGCTAATGAAACTGAATAATAATACAGATAAAAAGATTTTAAACAGAGGGGGTATGATTGAAAAATAGAACAACTTTGAAACTAACTATTCCATCATTTTGCGTTACTCCCCTCTTTCATTTGTAAATTTTCCTAATTTAACTATTTAGTTAAAATAGGAAGTAAAGGATAATATTACAGTTGTTTCTTCTTGTAAATAATTTTTTTTAAAGATTTATCCACGAGATTTTTGTTTATATTTCTTAAGATAAAACCAAACAATTAGAAATCGATAATACCAAGCACATACTAATTAGAATAAAATTTTAAATATCAATATGCAAATTAGCCTTCTCGTTCAAACTGTAAACCGCTATTTTGTTGTATATTTAAATACAATTGCATGTTATTAGTATGTAGATATGGTCAACAGTATTAATAATGTAAAACAATTTTTATTAATAACTAAAGGTTTAAAAGAATGAAATCATGGAGAATTTGACGTAAATAATTAAAGGAATTGTGACTTGAGTAGTAATATAGTTTTGGTTACAGACAGAAAAACACACAATCTCCATTATAATAAGATGTTTCACATCTACATTTTTTATGTAGGTGTTTATTAAGAGGGGTGTTTTTTGCTATCAAGTATTCCAATCTAACACATAAATTATTTGCAAACAGCTGTGTGGTATCGAGTATTCCTATCCAATACAAATAATTTATACACAATTTTGTGGTTTCTAGTAATTATGTCTATTTAATAGTATCTCTCTCTCTCTCTCTCTCTCTCTCTCTCTCTCTATATATATATATATATATATATATATATATATATATATATATATATATATATATATATATATATATATATATATATATATATATATATATATATATATATATATATATATATATATATATATATATATATATATATATATATATATATATATATATATATATATATATATATATATATATCAATGGAAGCGCGTGGTGTAATGGTTAAAGTCATGAGAAATGGACTCGTCGCCCCGAGTTCGACTCCTCGACATGGTAATTGCATTTCCCTTAGCGCTAATACCCTTGGGAAAGGTACGAATCCTACTCTTCCTCCAGCTATGGATAAATAGTAGGGCAGACTGGGCTCTTTAACCTTGGTTAGGCAACCGGTCTATGAGAAGGAAAACTCTGAATTCAATCCTATTGAACTCCGCTTAAGAAATTGACCTTGTATCATATCCTGCTCGGGCAGAGGGGTTGGTAAATATATATATATATCAATCTCTCTCTCTCTCTCTCTCTCTCTCTCTCTCTCTATCTCTCAATCTATCTATCTATCTATATATATCTCTCTCTATCTATCTATATATCTCTATCTATCTATCTATATATCTATCTCTCTCTCTATATATATATATATATATATATATATATATATCTGTCTGAAAAGAAATAGAAAAACAAATATTATGCTAATAGATATCTGTTTCAACCTGTGCTGTTTATAAAGTACAATTTAATAGAAATAATTTTAGTATTAAAGTAAAGACAATTGTAAAAGACACTTTAAAAAAACCGGTCTTCATCAGAGCATATATATTGTTGAAATCCATTTATTTTATACTTATATCTCTATCTCTATCTATATTGCCATCCATCCTTACTAGACATCGCTATTTGCAGGTTCTCTACATGGCATCTAGTGTCTGTATAGAATTGATGAATGTACTCTTTTGCTAGTCGACCTATGCTGGTTTATTCTCATTTGGGAGATAGGAGGTCAGAGGTCGTATAGCCTGCTGTTATGAGAAGTGCTGCTTCCAGTGTTCTTTCAAAACAATGCACAGAATCCGTGTGAAGTTTCCATCTAGCTTTATCTGTTATAAATCCATAGTTTGTAGGGAGGAATAGATTTATGCCCTTTCCAAGGATGTTAGCGAATAAGTACATATGTATTTACCGAACACCTTCGTAACGGGCAGGATGTGGCACAAGGTTGATTTTTCAGCGTGCACAGCTAGTTTGAATTCAGAGTTTTCCTTTTCCTAGACCATTGCATTACCAAGGCTAAAGAACCCAGTCTGTACTACTATTTACATATAGCTGTGTACGTTTTATGTTATGATGTGCAATTTCCTTTTCATTTGTTTCTCTAGAACTGAAACTAGCCCAGCTTCACAGCCAATATTTGTATGGGTGTTATCCAGTAAAACATCTTTTAGGGCATCAACACTGTCATACTCCAAAACACAAAAAACCTTCTCTGCTAGAACAGCACCAGTTGCTCCAGTAGTTGGATAACTCTATGTGTGAGGTACTTTCCACTTTTACCACAACCCATCTCTTTTGTAAATGTCAAATGGTGTTCTGTTCCCTTCATTTTCTTAAATTGTTTCTTTCCATCTACCTCCACAATTTCTTTGTATAAGAGAGTATTCTTGTCTTCCCTCAACACCAATACAAATAATTTTTTTCTGTTTTATCAATGTGTTTTTGATGGGCATTTTGTTTTGTTCTTTCTTTTGCACGGTCTATTTTAGACTTATCTAAAATTAAGTTTTTAATATTAACACTCGGGTTGAGAAGGCCCATAGCCTGTAAATCTAAAGGAAAGGCATTTGCAAGTCTTGCTCCTAAGTTCGATGAAACATCACCCCTGATCAACTCAGTAGCATACCGAGGAATTTTTTAAAAGGCTGTAAACACTCATGAAAGATCTACTAGGCTCATAATCTTCATCTATTTCTTCACTATTTAATGAATGGGAAAGAATAATATTCTGATCATAAGATGTAGAGGCAATAGGAGAAAAATTAACTTGTTTTTTGTCTTTCTCCTTCTACTACACTAATTTTAGGTTTTTGAGTGGCAGCTTTATCCACAGGTCCAAGTTGGATACTACCCTTTGGTCCTATTTTGGCACTCTGGTCTTTTAGATACTCTCTGTCTTCCATCGGTACCTGAAATATTAGATGTAATTCCTGTTGAATGAATACATCTAACCAACAGAAATCTCAAAATATTAAAATATTATTTCACATAGAAAGAAAATGGTACAAGTTACTTTTCTCACTTATTTACATAAAATATCATTATAGAAATTCATTTGAATTAAAATGTTTATGATATTGGGATTTGAATTCATTAAAAATAAAAAGAAAGAAAGAAAAATAAATTTACGTCATCTTTGAGAAGACAAATACAGACTGTGCCTAGTCTGACAATTTTTTTTTTTTTTGCATTTCACATTTTTGTCTTCACAAATTAAAATTGGCAATTGACAGGAACAAGAAGAAATATTAAACAATGTATCCAGTTTTTTACCATAATTTTCTTTTGCGCTGAAGAGAGAGATTTTCTTTTTATCTGATGCACTTTTTCGAAGCATGTCCTTTTCAATTTATTTGCAATATACTTTTCGCTTAACAGAGGCAAACGGAGATAAACCACATTCCGAATACCAATTATATTTTTGCCATTAATTTTAAAATAGCGACGTTTATTAAATTTTAGAATTGTTCAGAAAAAGATTATACTGAATGACTTGTCGAAAAGTAGGCGGCTCTTTCCTATTTAATAATGAAGGTGGATCTCCGAAAGTTGTAGCAGAAGCACTACGAGTTCGTTTTCCAACCATGTTTTAGAAAACTATCCAAAAAATGTATTTGTTGTTATAAGAAATTGAACAAATTGAATTATAAATTCAAAAGTGAAATTTAAAGTAATGGAAAAATATAGTAAAAGAAAGAATATGTATTTACTTACCATACGAAATAAAGGCAAATCGCTTGGTAGCGCGCGCAAAAAAAAAATTGCGAATGAAAAATGTCTTCAAAAATAAAATAATAGAAATATCATCTATCACAGGGAATATAAAGTTGCTTGTTTCTTTTTTCTAATAATCAAGTTTGTTAAAATAAAAAAAGGAAAAAATTTAATTATTTTTGTGTTTCAATCAGCTCAAATGAAATTCAAATGTAAACAACAAAACGTGTTGATACGGTAGTTTCCGGTGAAGACTGAAAAATAACCGCTTAGAACGAGGTCGAATTTGGTTAATATTTTATACTTTCTTAAATTAAATATTTTTGCAGCGTTTATTTTTTTAATTTACTTTTATTTAATCTACCAAGAATTACATGATTTTGAATGAAATAAAATATTTTATTAAGCCTATTTTTTACATGTTTTTTCTTCAAAACTTGGGTTTATTCTGACCTACTTATTTTTCTGTTAACGTCGAGCGAAATTCAAAACATTCAATTTTGTTGGTATTTGAATGTGTTTGATCAAAAATTATTAAAGTTTTAGAGAAAAATATTTTGTAGAATTATACTTTATGTTAATTAGCAACTTACCCCTATTGAAGTCAGTTAGTCTGCTGTTGGTTTTAATAACATCAGCTAAACAGAATTAAAGCAGTGTCCAATACAACCCCTAATAGTAATCCCGATTGGCTTGATAACGAGTGACTGTGGACAAAAAATCCCTGGATGGGTTCCTGGGGATGAAGAATAATCGGACTGTAGCCATGTCAGTACTACTATATGGTTGCACCACTCGGGCTCTAATTCTTTTCCTGGGGACAAAGCTAGATACTACATAATGATTATGATTTTTTTAAATCCTGGATGCACCACCCAACAAAACAGCAGCTGTATGTTCACTTACCTCCCATCTCAAAAACGACCCAAATAAAACCAGCATAAAACGAACTCATAAGCGATGTTCCTATGAATTCCTAGGCGTAGAAATACTAGTATTAGCCAATCTGTAAAAACTTACATTCATCAAATCTATGCGGACTCTTGTTGCTACCTAAAGGACTTATTAACAGCGATGATGGATATATATATATATATATATATATATATAGAGAGAGAGAGAGAGAGAGAGAGAGGGAGAGAGAGAGAGAGAGAAAGGGAGAGAGAGAAAGAGAGAGAGAGAGAGGGAGAGAGAGAGTTAAAGTCATGGGAAATGGTCTCGTCGCCTCGAGTTCAAATCCTGGACATGTTAATTGCATTTCACTTAGCCCTAGTACCCTTGGGAAATGTATGAATCCTACTCTCCCTCCAGCTATGGGTAAATAGCAGGGCATACCGGGCTCTTTAACGATGGCTAGGTAACCAGTCTAGGAGAAGGAAAACTGAATTCAAACCTGTTAAACTCCGCTTAAGAAATTGACCCTGTGTCGCATCCTGCTCGTGCGGATGGGTTGATATATATATATATATATATATATATATATATATATATATATATAGAGAGAGAGAGAGAGAGAGAGAGATGGGGGAGGAGAGAGACTCAAGAGAATATGTGTTCTCAGCACGTTGAAATGATGGAGAGCCCAATGCAATTTTCCAGATGGCGATGGCTTTTATTAAGAAGATAGGCGAGTGACCCTGGTGGAAATGTTCACTTCGCTGGACGCACGGATATTGAACATTGATTTCAATCCCGTGACGGAAGGCACAATTGGTAAGAAGGTGGGTGGGGAGGTTAATCAATTGGGTGAAGGAGACATTGCTGACCGGATAACATTGGTAGTAAATGAGTGAGGGTAAGAGCTAATGGAATGAGGGGGACGCTGAGCGCTAGTATTGAGGTGTTGAAAAGATGCGTGAGAAATTTGGGAAAGTGTGGAGATCATGTCTTATGAGGAGTGTGCAAGGTGGGTGGACATCGAGCAGATATGGGTGTAAGAACTGGGGAAGTAAAAGGGCTGAGTTGATAGGGGGAGGGGCAAGTACTGATTATTGGTTGGTTTGATGCTGTATATATATATATATATATATATATATATATATATATATATATATATATATTGTCATACACAGACACACAGTGTTTCGAGGTATCACGTCTCCTTAGTGTGGCTAGGCTTCACAAGCTATCCCCGGCAGGGTTAGAAACCTGACTGATTTTCCGCCTTAACCACTTGGCCATCAGCCACTTTCAGAGAAGGGGTAGATTTTAAGTGTTAAATACATACATAGTTATATATGTTACAGCCGTTAGAGAGCTCACACACATACACATACACACACACACACACACACACACACATATATATATATATATATATATATATATATATATAGAGAGAGAGAGAGAGAGAGAGAGAGAGTCAGTGCGACAGAGAGAGAGAGAGAGTCAGTGCAACAGAGAGAGAGAGAGAGAAAGAGAGAGTCAGTGCGACAGAGAGAGAGGGGGGAGATCAGTTTTTGCAAATAGCTAAAAATACATTTCCTTGGACTATATTTTATAACTAAATGATTAAATCTTTTATGTGTCAGTCTTTTCTAGGCCAATCAATATATATATATATATATATATATATATATATATATATATATTCTTTTTCAGGAACACCGATAGTGGTAAGATTGGGGTACTTACTACTCGCATAAATCCCCAAATGGGTTTGAATGGGCTTTGGTCGGCAACCAATCAACTCAAGAAGAAGTCCGACACAGAATCTCTGCTGCCTTCCAAGGAAAGGCTAGAGGAGTAAACCCCAAAATAAATCAGGAGCTGGAGTCCCTAAGGTGGTGTGATGCTGAAATCCAGTGCTACCCATTAACTTCTGCGACACTACCGTTGCCAAACTGCATTTGTCACTTACCTTTCCTTTGGATCACAACGGCAGTGTGGAGAGGGGGGATTTGCTGGACGGGCAACAGCTCATCCTCCATACGAGCTATGTAGTTCAAGTTAACAAAAACCTTGACACTACTCCATCGTCTCTCGTAGACGGAAGGATGCCAACAACAAATATATATATATAGCCATTTTATTTATCATACCGTTATATTACGTCCAGTATGAAATATTATACCTGATTATACTGTACAATAGCACTACACTAATACAATGTTCACACCATAATACAAACGCATTACATAACACTGCCATTACATGCACACATAATTGTTATTAATAGTGTGCTAATAATATACTCTATTAATCACACAAAACCTTATACGTCACCAAGAAAACCAAACATAAATACGCACACACGCATGGATGTGATGATAACGTCGCAGTCCTTACGTTGGCATGCACGTACGCATTTTCATGTGTACGCGCATGCCAAATACGCACACGTACGAACAGAACAGGCGCATCCGTCATTACACACGCAAACACGTAAACAAACAAGTGACACGCGAATACAGTTAACCAAACGAACACATTTGACCATATTTATATCATTTGCATCATTTTTAAAAACACGTTCGTTGCCTGACGACTGCCACACAGCAAGAAACCAATGGTAGCAAAATTGTTCCAATGATAATAAATATAAGCTAAAACTTATATATATATATGTATATATACATATATATATATATATATATGTGTGTGTGTGTGTGTGTGTGTGTGTGTGTGTGTGTAAAAATAGAAATTAGAAATGAATCCGACAATATGAGGAAGAATGAATAAAGAAAAGAAAGAACAGAATAGATAATAAAAGATGAATTTAATCAATATCACTTACACATGTGTTTCACATTTCTAAAAAATCTCCGTTTTTTCCCAACGAATTTTTTCAATCAAAATAATATTTCTCTCTGATGAAGGTCGAATCTTCTCTGTGTGCGGAATATTTTAACACAGATGAACTGACCGAAACACATGTGTAAGTGATATTGATTAAATTCATCTTTTATTATCCATTCTGTTCTTTCCTTTCTTTATTCATTCTTCCTCATATATATATATATATATATATATATATATATAAAGAGAGAGTGGGAGAGAGAAAGAGAGAGAGAGAGAGAATGTGTGTGTGTGTGTGTGTGTGTTTGTGTGTGTGTCTGTGTGTGTGTGTCAATGTCTGTGTGTGTAACCTGATAATGATCGAAGAGCCGTGATACTGGCAGTTGTGTTTAGCATATTTGTCTTTTTTTCTAAAATCATCCTTGAATTGCCTTTTGAAATTCGATCGTTAAATTATTTCACCTCGTGAGTAGCTCCATCATGGAGACAGATAATGTTCCGAAAACGCCACAGAGTAAAGGTATCTATATATATATATATATATATATATAATATATATATATATATATATATAGAGAGAGAGAGAGAGAGAGAGAGAGAGAGAGAGAGAGAGAGATAGAGGTGGGGAGAGAAGCTGAAGTATCTGTGTTCGCCGGTTAAAAGGTCAAGACTTTGGAACACAGCTGGTTATCATTACGGTATACCAATTTCTTCTTCAATCTGATAATAATCTGCTAAGTGTTGTTTCCGTCAGATTCAAGTTATGCGAAACGGTTGGAGGTACACAGTCCTATTTCTTTCTTTTCAATATGAAATTCACACACACACACACACACACACACACACACACACACACACACACACACATATATATATATATATATATATATATATATAACAAGATTTTTTTATGAAATGGTTCACCAAAGGTTGTCACCACTCAAAGAAACAATGTACAAGGTAATGTATATAATGTTTTTCCTATCACTTTTGTTTTCATATATATATATATATATATATATATATATATATATATATATGTGTGTGTGTGTGTGTGTGTGTGTGTGTGTGTGTGTGTGTGTGTATGTATCTGAATGGTATCAAGTGTTTCCAAGATAGCATTCAACCAAAATTGAGAACTTAAATATACAGATTTGTGTGTATACATATAAATATCAGTGTATATTTAAATAGATCTAATTTGTAATTCTTGTCCATTATGAAATCAGACTTAAACAAGCAAAGTTAGCCGAAATAAATTTATTTCTGATAAATGAAATTTTCATATATATATATATTATATATATATATATGTGTGTGTGTGTGTGTGTGTGTTGTGTGTGTGTGGTCTTGCGTGTCCTGTTGCGTGCTGTGTTGTGTTGTGTTTAAAAGAATTGATATAATTTGATATGTACAGGGTTTTCTGAAGAATTTATACCATTTCGTTATCTTTTTTAGAAAAAAATTCTCGTTCAAATAATCTCAAATGTAACAGAATGCGTAGAAACAACACAACATTCTATGTTTAATGCTCAAACGCATTTTCTTTTCAAGCGAATGGTGTCTATATATATCTCTAGGGTATTTCTATATATAAAAAAAAAAAGAAACATAAAACATTAAACTTAAAGTTCTGAGTAGGTTTTACATTTAGAATTTGAGATCCTTTGAACGAGAATTGGACAAGTTATTAAATTAAGAAAGTGTATCATTTGGCGCTTGGTAACTGTCAATTTCTTGCCTATGTGATTCTCAGCCCATATAATATATATATATATATATATATATATATATATATATTAAGAAATTTGGAAAAACAAGTGTTCCAAAATTAGATGAATTTATTCATCGACGCTTAAACGTTTCGGTTTCTTAAACCTTCATCAGGATGTATTAAGGGGTGAAGAAATTGATGGATGTTTTATAGATGACAGATTGGACCCTAGCAGGTACTACCACACCGGGTCAGAGTGGGTCTAGGAGTAATGTCGAGGAAGGGGTACTCCGCCTTCCCTAGAGCTCCAGAATTGGAACTTCACCACTAGATGCAGTTTAATGTCATACCCAGGACACTAAGACACTCAGCCACCGCCTTCTAGCACATATGATTAAAAGGGTTTGGGGTTTACCATAAGGGAACTAGGATAGGGACAATCATATAGGTGCTAGAGTTTGACGTGACCAGTCTATTGTTCTGAAGAGGCCTCTCCGATCGGCTGTCTAGTCTAAGTAAGTGTCAAAGTGGAGTCTTATACGTCATGGACTGCTCACCCACCAGGATTTCATCTTTAAGAATCATGAGTTACCACCCACAGCGAATAGGTGACCCCATTTGTGGGTCTTATCCCTCAGCAAAAGTAAAGTCGGTGTATTCTACAGTCCCAGGTAACAGGGCTCGAAACATTCTGTTATATACTGGGGTTTTCACTAACCCAAATCAATATAACGTTATATACCTTTCTTACTTCTTACTCTGGTCGTATTCTCTTCTGGCCGGCTTTGCTATTCTATCTTCTAACATCTTGGTCTGGTCTTGTCGTGGTGTTTCTTGGGGACTTCGGGTCTGGTTTCTGTTAGGGATCACTCCTTATCAGAAGCCCTGTGTTATTGTTAGTTTTTGGTAATAAACACAAGACTTCGATTTATGTTGTTATTACTTTATTTATAAATCCCCAACCCAGACACTCTGTGCAGATGAGGCTTACATGTTGCTAGCTTGGCTTCTAACTTCTAAATGATTAACTGAGTTGCTTACTCCTTAAACCGGAAGATGGCCTTCTATTGCCTTCCGGTTCTCACGATCCGTCCCCGCAAGCAAGGTCAGAGTGAGGTCAAGCGCTGTCACTCACTCTCAAGACCATCAGCTGTACTAATCGCCATTATGATTTCTACAATACCTTATAAAAGTATTAGGGATCTACTAACTATGTAACAATTCTAGGTTCGAGTATACAACGATAAGTTTCGCATTTGTACTCACGTATTCGTTTAGATTTTTAGATTTTAATACGAAAGAAAATTAAGCAGGATGAGATGTATGCTTATTAACTAAGCTTAGCTTAGATGTGGTCCAAGGCCAAATTATAGGGCGCCCAGGGAGAATCGAACTCACTAACAATGCTTGCTAACCATTACATCACATCAGGTGCCCTGGGATGGGATATATATCTTTGAGCAGCAGCCGTGCCATTTTAGTTGCCCTTATGTCAAGGGCATATATGGATATTATTAAGAGACGCCTCATCTCACTACGTCACATGATCGGCTTGTTCACCGGATCTGTCCCCTTGGGATTACTTCCCCTGGGGAAACTTGAATGTTCAAGTCATTAAACGTTGGTCGTATACAACTGACGATCTGAAATATTTCATTCGCCATGAAATCGCTGAAATACCAGAAGCAATTAGTTAGGATTACTTAAAACCATGTAACGAGGTGCAAATCATTTTCATTAGATAGGAATACTTGAGATTATATAACTATGTGCGAACAAATTATAAGAAGTTCACAGAGTATAAACTCCGGTTCTTATAAAGCATTGTGTTACTTAAAGGAGAAGTACCCAAATGCAGAATATTTCAGTAGGATAACAACAAACGCGTTAATTACAAACATATAACATTTAATTTACAAATAAAGGGAACAAGGTTCCCCAGGTTATACAGCGTCACAAGTGTCCAAACATATGTAGAAGTGTAAGAAAGACAAAATAGGTGGAAACCACTTATTATATATGGGGTCTGTACCGTTTGGTATGTACCATGTGTGGTGCCGATAAGATGTTACGTGCATGTCTGTCCTCATCAAGCCAGCTTCTGGAAAGAGGCTGATATTTTTGGCGTTCCCGCGTCACGTGACCAAAAAGGGACTCCAGACGTGGAAGGGGTCCTGTGACAAGGGAGACTACTCCATTTAGTCTCTAACAATATTATTATTATTATCATTATTATTAAATATATTAACGATATAAATTGCATATAATTTTTTAGGTGTTAAGAGCAGTTACTTGAAGTTACCGTTTTTACATATGATTCAAATCATTATTTACTTGAAATGGAATTAGGCATTTAATGACTCAACAAGAGTTGGTGCGCCATAAAACCAACCAACCAAACAATCAAACATGATATATATATATATATATATATATATATATATAGTCTAGCCGCATTGAAGAGACGTGAAACGTCGAAACACAGTGTCTGTGGATGACTGATATATGCTCCCGAAATCCAGTAGAGCTCTCTAGGAGCGGCTTTAATTGACTTTTACCGCTAGCGTAATAAAGCAAGGATCGCCTGTTGTTTAAAGATTTGATCTCTCTGGTGAACGTAAAATATATACACAGGTCTATGTATTTATCAGTTAAAAATACATCTCCTAACAGGCAGATGCCGAAGGCCGAGAGGTTAGGGAACCAGACTGATGAAAACTTAGTCGATTTTAGCTCCCGACTAGAAGTAGCAGCTGAGACTAGCCACACTGAAGAGACGTGAAACGTCGAATCACGGAGTCTGTGAATGACTATATATATATATATATATATATATATATATATTAAACTACATTATATATATATATATATATAATGTAGTTTGGTATGGATAAAGAGTGCTCAATATCAGTGATAGAGCTTATGTATCTAAGTTAGGGTAGTGTAGACACAGAGTTAACTGTGCATAGTGACTGTCGGTTTCTCGCCAATAAGATCATGATTAGCTGACCCTGTGTCTATACTGTCCTAACTTAAGCATCATCATCATCATCATCATCATCGAGACGAAATTCATAGGAAAACGTCGCTTATGTGTCTCGTTTTTCTTTCATTATATTTTATCTTTTTATTAGCATTTCCTTTCAAATACCGATTCTTCTTCTTCTTCTTCTTCTTCTTCTTCTTCTTCTTCTTCTTCTTCTTCTTCTTCTTTGTCTCTCTCTCTCTCTCTCTTTCTCTTTCTCTCTCTCTCTCTCTCTCTCTCTCTCTCTCTCTTCTCTCTCCCATTTTCTCTTTCCTATTCCCTCTTGATCTCTTTCTCTGTAACACGCATCTATTTTATGTATTTCCTCAGCCTCTGTCTTCAACCCCCCCTCCCACATTCCGACTTCTAATCCCATATTTATGACATTTTGTTTGTGTCGTCACTGGCCATCGTAAAAAGACGCCATTATGATGGCGTTAATGGCTTCTCTTGTTTGTCAGACGGACAAGAAGCGATAAAGTCGACACGGACAATGATAACTTTTGAGTCGATACAGCGCAAATTATCGACTATCGCCAGCCGGCTGTCCCTGACCCATTCTCTTTCAGACTCTTTCCATCTCGACATCTGTCACTCAAAAATGCCTAATCGCAAAAAAGAAATTCCAGGATAAGAGAGAAATTTTACTGTCGACAAAAAAGAAAAGAAAAGAGGAGCGTTGCTGGCGTAGATAAATGGTTTACTATTCTTTAATTGGCCCTATATTCTCTGAGAACTGCTCAACAGAGGATCAAATATATACACACACACACACACACACACATATATATATATATATATATATATATATATATATATATATATATATATTATTATTATAATGGAGATTGTGTGTTTTTCTGTCTGTAACCGAAACTATATTACTAATCAAGTCACAATTAACATAGTTATTTACATCACATTCTTCATGATTTTATTTATATTTAAACCTCAATTATTAATAAATTGCTTCACTGTTTTATTAGTGTTGTTTCCACACCAGTCATCCATATCCATATCTACATACTAATAACATGCTATTGTATTTATATATACAAAAAATAGCGGTTTGCAGTGTGAACGGGAAGGCTAATTTGCATATTGATATTAAAAATGGGATTTTATTAAATATTATTGATTTCTAACTGTTTGGTTTTATTTTAATGAATATAAGCAAAAATCTCTCCAATGAATCTTAAATGAAATCCATTAACAAGAAAAAATAAGTGTAATTTATTCTTTATTTCCTAATTTAACTAAATAGTTAAATAAGTAAAATTCAGCAATGAACGACGGGAGTGATGGAAGAGATAAGTTTCATTTCTATTTTTCTATTATACCCCCACTCTGTTTCAAATCTTTTTATCTGCATTCTTATTAGACTTTCTAATTTAATACGATATTTCATTACATTAAAACTTAAATACTTGCACCCGGAGGGTGCATATATTTGCTAGTATATATGATGGACTCTCCCGTCGATTTCGACGTATGAGTGTTCATACAATGAACGTCCACACAATGATTTGTTTATAGTGGTGAAGGCTTGTGTTGGACCATCCACACTTTTTGGCACAGTCGATAGGAAATTATTGGTGCATCAAGATTTGCTACAAACCCAATCAACGACCGACCTCAGGAATTTTGAATTCAGAGTTATCCCTCCTAGACTGGTTACCTACCCAAGGCTGAAGAGCCCAGTCTGCCCTACTATTTAACCCATAGCTGGAAGGAGAATATATGGATTCATACCTTTCAAGGGTATTAGCGCTATGTGAAATGCCAACAGTTTCGTCTAGGAATTGAACTCGAATCGACGAGCCCATTTTCTACCACTCTAACCTATATATATATATATATATATATATATATATATATATATATATATATATATGTAGCATTACAAGTAGTGGAATCATATGTATGTTGGGAGATTATACGAAAATGAGGGATGGAGAAATAAAACGATGTCTTATTACAGAAATGAAATATGGGGATGTATGAAATACAAGGGCCCTTTCGTCCGGTTCTTTTCAAGTATAATCACCGGTGGCAATTAAAAGTCAGATTGTATAAGAGAAATATTCATGAAACGAATGGAGGGAGAGTGGGGAGTCAGAGGAGGGAAATTTTTCTTTTCTTTGTAAACCCCTCAAGTCACACCATGATAGGAAATATATCCCAGTAGATATAATGAGTGTCTAGATCTCTGTCTACACAGGGCAGGACGAAGGAATAAGATACAAACAG
Source organism: Doryteuthis pealeii (assembly GCA_023376005.1). Taxonomy (NCBI): domain Eukaryota; kingdom Metazoa; phylum Mollusca; class Cephalopoda; order Myopsida; family Loliginidae; genus Doryteuthis; species Doryteuthis pealeii. Next base: position 80,157,572 of record CM042145.1, read on the forward strand.
CTTCGAGAATACTCAAATGCTGTTTGGATCTAGCCCTGTGCAAGACACACACACACACACACACACACACACATATATATATATATATATATATATATGTGTGTGTGTGTGTGTGTGGTGTATTGTCATCCACAAACACCGTGTTCCTACGTATCAAGTCAGTCTGGCGTCTTAACAACTTATCCATCAGCCACCTGCAGGGAAGGGGTAGATCTTAACTGTTAAATAAATAAGTACCTGGGTCACAGACCGCTCAGCCACAACAATCCTGTTCTCGAGCAGTACAATTTGCCCCATACGGCAACAAAAAAAAAATGGCCCAATTGGGAAGGGAGGCTTATCTCTCTGCAGAGGTGCAGTTGGTTTAATCTATAAGATAGATGAATAGAGAACCAGGTAGATAGATAGATAGATAGATAGATAACAGGTGTGTAATTTTGTAGATATTAATGAAAACAGAGAGAGAGAGAGAGAGAGAAAGAGAGAAAGAGAGAGAGAATAAGTAGAGTGGGGTAACTGAACTGCAAGAGAGTGAATATGAACTAAAGAATTTAAGTTACTTGAAAACGATCAACTGTCTAGACGTCTAGACATCATGATTTTATTTAAATAAGTTTTTCACTGCACGCATATTCGTTTAAATTTTTAAATTTTAATAGAAAAAAAGAATTAAACTTTCAGTTTCCATACCTTTAGAAGCTACCTCTCATAAACTTTTTCGGAAGATAATAACAAAACTTTAAAACAGCGGGAACTTGAAATATACGAGTATATATATATATATATATATATATATATATATATATATATATATATATATAACGTAGCGTTCAACCATTATTAAACAGCCATTATAATAGAAAAATTGTAGAAACACACACAACTTATCAAATATCGGACATATTCTGACAAGTTAATAACTCAATGCCTGAAGAAGACAACAGATCAGAAACACGTGTCGCGTATGTAAGATAAAAAGAATTTAAAAAATGTTTCTGAGAGCATAATACATTTTGCGGACCTTCTTCTTTTTTATAAAATATTAGATCTTTTTTATAAAATATTAAATTTTCTCCCGTTGGAACCAGAACAACATTTTATATATATATATATATATATATATACCTGAAGACACACTTGTATATCAGTTAGCAAGATGCACACTAAAAACTGCATCCACTGGATCGGTTTAGTTCAGTCAGGAGAGCGTTCGGCAAGGAATCACAAGGTTCCTGGTTCGATACTGGCCCTCGCCAACTCAGCGTACGAGTAGCATGGAGATCTGTGCGGTAAAGTACGGTGCTGATGGTAGATGCAGCGCTCCACCTCAGACGCTAAAAATAATCTCCTTTGTCTAAGCGCTATACCGACATTAGGCCGCCCCGAAGACTTTGCTTTTTTACTTACACACACACACACACACACACACACAACACATAGAATATATATATATATATATATATATATATATACCGTATTCTTAATCTTATTCATTTTTCAGGATCACCGACAGTAATAGGATTAAAAGTCAGATACAAAACCTCTGTTGCCTTATCCCAAGGAAAGGCGAGTAAACCCCGAAAACAGATCGGGAGCTGGAGTCCCTAAAGGGGTGTGATGCTGAAATCCAGTACTACCCAGTAACATCTGTGACACTACCGCTGCCAAACTGCATTGGTTCCTTACCTTTCCTTTGGATCACAACGACAGTGTGGAGAGGGGGGATTTGCTGCTTGGGCAACAGCTCATCCTCTATATGACCCCGCCCAGGCTACGAAGTTCCGAGCAAAAACATTGGAACACTGCTCCATCGTCTCTCGTAGACGGAAGTATGCCAACAAGAAAAATATAAATATATATGTGGCAGGTAGATGCATAAAATTGAGTGGCTTAGCGCCTCAATGTTAAACAAGGCATGAAGAGGAGTGAGGCGGAGAAGAGAGTAGTCTCAACAGCAAAGAGAGCCAGAAAGAAGGAGAGAAAGTGCACCAAATATATATATATATATACTAGCAAATATATGCACCCTCCGGGTGCAAGTATTTAAGTTTTAATGTAATAAAATATTGTATTAAATAAGAAAGGCTAATGAAACAAGTATTTAAGTTTTAATGTAATAAAATATCGTATTAAATTAGAAAGGCTAATGAAACTAAATAAGAATGCAGATTAAAAGATTTGAAACAGAGGAGGGTATAATTGAAAAATAGAACAACTGAAACTTACTCTTCCATCACTCTCGTCGTTCATTGTTATTTTTTCTAATTAAAGTATTTAGTTAAAAGAGGAAGTAAAAGAATAAAATGATAGTTATTTTTTCTTGTTAATGGATTTCATTTAAGATTCATTGAAGAGATTTTTGCTTATATTCATTATAATAAAACCAAACAGAAATCAATAATACTAAGCACATATTTATTAAAATCACATTTTTAATATCAATATGCAAATTAGCCTTCCCGCTTACTCTACAAACGGCTATTTTGTTGTATATATAAATATAATTGCATGCTATTAGTATGTGGATATGGTTAACAGTATTAATAATGTAAAAGAATTTTATTAATAATTAAGGTTTAAATGAAAATAAAATCATTGAGAATGTGATGTCAATAACTAAGGGAATTGTGACTTAAGTAGTAATATAGTTTCGGTTACAGACAGAAAAACACACAATCTCCATTATAATAAGATATATATATATATATATATATATATATATATATATATATATATATATATATATATATATATATATAAGAAAGAAAGAAGCACACGTATATCAATGTACTTAACAAGAAGAGAAGAAAGGGACTAGACCAAAGGTAAGTATCTAAGGAACGCTAGACATGGAATTAACTGGAATAAATTAATATGACTTAACACTCCTCTATCTACCCTGAAAATGACAATTTTAAAAATTTCACAAGCGTATTAGCTTGATAAGGATTAAGAAATACAAACAGATGTCACATCTACTGTAAAATGGAAATAAAATAGTTCTCTCGTTGGATCTACAACAATATAAATATATATATATATATGGGGGGTGCGTGATTGTGCGTGTGTGTGGGGGAGTAAATATGGAAATAAATCTGACAGTATTAAGAAATTTGAAAAACTAAGTGTTCCAAAAATAAGATGAATTTATTTATCTACGCTTAAACGTTTCGGTTTATCTAAACCTTCATCAGGATAGATTATCGGGTGAAGAAATTGATGGATGTTTTTTGAATGACAGCGTTGATGAATAAATGTATCTTATTTTTTGAACACTTTGTTTTTCAAATTTCTCCATATATATATAATTGAACAAACCAATATAGTT
>CM042145.1:80163399-80168399 GCA_023376005.1 Doryteuthis pealeii
CAAACATCACTGTTTTCTCAGTATTTTGACTGTTTTAACTTCAAATATCAAACATTTTACCCTGAAGAAGGCCGTTTTTCTTTGTATGCTTAAATATTTTATAATTTTCTATTATTATTATTTTATTTTATATTTAAAATGATACTAAATAAATACATGTGTACATGAACAAACTCCTGGCCGAAACACGTGTTGGGAACTCAAATTAAATCAATTTTATCCATTCCATTCAACATTTATTTTATTTTATTCGTTTTGCCTTTTAACATATCGTTGGATTCATTTCCATTTTCAACTTACAATATATATACACAGATTAGAGACACAGACTGACGCTTTATTCATTTATTTAAAGAAAAAATGTATCTGTTATTAGTTTATTTATTACTCAATTAAAAGATACGTAAGTGAACATATAAGTGTGCCAATTCCATAGTTTTTGCCAGGGGTAGAATTACTTATTTAGATATATGTCAGATGTCAAAATGCATTGTCTGAAAAACCTGTCAGCCAAATTACAAGAATAAGCACATATATCGTAAAGTAAGTATTTCTTCCTTTCAAAATATAATGACTACCAATATATCCTCTGAAAACAACAGAAATAAAAGATGAAGGCAGAGTAAAGAATATTATTGAAAAATGAAGACAGCAAGTAACTGTGAATGAGAGAGAGGGAGAGAGAGAGAAAGAAAGAAAGAAAGAAAGAGAGAGATGGGGTAGGAAAGGCATATATACCTCGCTTATTCACTTTGAAGACTCGCAAAGTGTCCATCGAAGATCTTAGAACGGGAAGAAAAAAGAAAAGAAAGAATTTTGACCAAATCAGTAAAATACCGGTACAATACATGTTCTGCTTCACAACCGGAAATGCAATGTTTTAAAAGCCTCTTGGGAAGCTGTAATTGGCGGGTTGTGAATGGAACTAGGTAGACAGCTGAAACAAACGGTTTGAGTGATGGTTATGTGTAGTTTAAAGTGCCGTGCATTGCCCCCCAACATTTAGCGAGGAGTGGTTGGTGGCTGCAAAAAGACGTCAGAAGGTTCAAAAAGCATTCACGAACACGAAGTCTAAAAAGCAATTGAATTAGGGGGTTGCACAATGATATTCTAGTGGTCCGTAGACAGAAAAAGAGAGAAGGCAGAGTTCTCGAAGTAGTTTTGACTAACGAGAAGAGAGACCTTTTGGTTTGAATTCAGAGTTTTCTTTCTCCTAGACCGGTTGTTATACCAAGGTTAAAGAGCCCAGTCTGCACTACTATTTACCCATAACTGGACGGAGATTAGTTGGATTTGTACCTTTTCCAAAGGTATTAGCGCTATGTGAAATGCAAACACGTTCGTCCAAGATTTGAACTCGTGCTACCGTGCCCGTTTCCGACGACGGTAACCATTACACGACGCGCCTCCAATCCTGTATTTCTGTTTCAATATGAGCCAAAGAGTCCGGCTCGATTCTATCAATTGGCTTCAAAATAAGCAGGATGCGACACTATATCAATTTTTAAGCGGAGTTCAACAGATTTGAATTTAGAGGTTTCTTTTTCCTAGACCGGTTTCCATAAAAAGGATAGAGGGCACAGTCTGCCCTACTATTTACCCATAGCTGAAGAGAGAATAGATGAATTCGTACCTTTCCCAAGGGTAAGGCGTCCTATCATGGTGTAATAGTTAGCATGCTAATCCTTTGAAAATGGGACATTTATTCCTCTATTGAAAAAGTAGATGTTTCATGGTCGACTCGTGATTGGACAGTCATAAAACAAAATCATTTTCTAATTACGCTTAAACTTAAGATTAAGAACAAATTTTATACCTTTCCTACAATTCAGGGTGTCCCATCGTGGTCTAATAGGTAGCAAGTTAGTCTGGCAGATCCATTACTACTGAAAATCGAGTTTGATCCTTGCTGGATGTCCCCTAATTGTATGAGAAATACTGAATGTCTTTATGTAATACCAGCAAGATAAGAAACACAGACACACGTATTAGAGCTTCCGGTGTGAATGCCAAGCACTACAGCATGCTGTTTTTTAACATTTCTGGCGGTGGAAATTGCATTATTGTGCTACTTTCCTTACAGGTCTTGCCTAACCAGCTAACAGAACCTCATGCATGAGTGAAATATATAATTCAAGATAGTCATCATTTACCCATCGCACCCTGTATATACTCGTGTTTTGATCGAATTTTGTAAACTTTTAGGCAAAAAATAAAAAATAAAAAAGTGAAGTCGTCGGGGTGGCCTAATGTTGGTAGTAGCCAGACAGCGAGAGAGTCTATCCCCTTTTCACTAGCGAAACAAGGAGATTCTTTTGCACAAGAGAAGGAGTACCGCACCTACCATCAGCTCACTCTCTAGGACAAATGTGCTACTCATTCGCTGAGTTGACGAGGGCTGTTATCGAGCCATGAACCTTGTAGTTCCTATGCAAGTACTCTACCAACTGAGCTAAACCTGTTCAAAAATATTGAGTAATAATTTTTGTAATATTGAAATTCAAGAATAGTAGGAAGGACTATGGGCAACCACTGGTTTCAAAAAATTGATACCATAAATTATCACAAATATTCAGATACCGTATATACTCGTGTATAGATCGAACTTTCACCGCCCGGTCGGTGGAGCTTAGAATACGCTAAGTGTATCCCCTGTAAAGAGGTAAGACACCCTTCCAGAAAAAGGGGTGTCCTGTGTATTAGACTAAACTGAATCTGATAGTGAGGTACCAGCTATGGAACTCTGAGAAGTATGGATGCTCCTTCATTGTCATTAATCCTAGGTCCACTATTTGTATCGACCTATATATGAGTAATAATTTTTGAAACACTAAAACTCAAAAATATTAGGAAGGGCTAATAGCAAATTTTGGCGTCAAATATTAATTCCATAAATCGACAGACTTGTTTATATACATATTTACCAACCCCTCCGCGCAAGTAGGTTGTGACACTGTTGTATACCCTTTCTTACTTCTAGTCGTCTTTTCTTCTGGCCGGCCTTGGTTCTATCTTCTAACATTTTGGTCTGGGTCTGGAATCTTCTAAGGTCTGGACTTTCTTGGGGACTTCGGGTCTGGTTTCTGTTAGGGATTTCTCCTTATCAGAAGCCCTGGGTCATTGTTAGTTTTTAGGTAATAAATACAAGACTTCGATTTACTTTGATGTTACTTTATTTTCAATCCCCAACCCAGACATCTGCGCATCCTACGAGCTTGGCTCCTACATTCTAACTGACTGAGACTTACTTAAACCGGAAGACAGGGCCTTCTATGCCTTCCGGTTCTCACGATTTATCCCCGGAAGGCAAGGTGAGAGTGAGGTCAAGCGCCGTCACTCACTCTCAAGGCCATCAGCTGCACTAATCGCCATTATGTTTCTACACTACCTTATATAAGTATTAGGGTGCCAATAATTATGTAATAACACAAGGACAATTTCTTAAGTGGAGATCAACAAGTTTAAATGTATAGTAAAATAAATTTATAGTAAAATAAACTAGCAATATGAAGCCAGTAATAGTAACAGAAAACAATACTAGGGAGGGGAAAAAACGAGAAAAACAACACAATATTAAACCAAAATAGCAATATGAAGACCGTAATAATAACAGAATATAATAGAAGGGAGGGGGTTGAAAAAAAGTCTTACCTTAATATACAACAGTTACGGTGTTGTGGACGGTCTCCTTAGCTGACCAGAAATGAAAAACCAAGGAAAAAGATCTCTGCCTTTTTAAAAAAAAACTATGGCACATGCTGTGGCGGGGAGGAGAATGCCCATTGGCTGGCGGTACTCGAAGCAAGTAGCACTGGCCAATGGGAAGCCACCACTCAGCCTCGGCATGGCCAGATAATCTCTTATAAAAGAACACGGCCACAAAATGCCATGTACAAAAAGCGAAGCTACACAATGAAGTAGCAGGATATTGCTAGGATGCAAGCCCGAAATTTTAACATTTTGGACTGGGTCACCTGTGCGAACCAGTATAATGTTGAAAGACCCGAAATTGGTAATAATCACAGGAAAAACATTACTGATGATGCATCCCAGCGCATCTTGAAGATGTACTTTCCAAACTAACCCCTCCACGCAAGTAGGTTGTGACACATGGACAATTTCTTAAGTGGAGTTCAACAAGTTTAAATTAAAAGTTTCCCTTCTCCTAGACTGCTTGCCTAACCAAAGTTAAGAAACCCAATCTGCACTACTATTTACTTTTAGCTGAAGAGAGAATAGTTGGATTCACACTTTTTCTCAAGGGTCTTAATGCTATGTGAAATGCAGTCTGTCTCGACCAGGATTAGAATTCCCCCCCCTCTCTCTCTCTCTCTCTCTCTCTCTCTCTCTCTCTCTCTCTCTCTCTCTCGCTCACTCACTCTCTCGCGCGCGCGTGTGTGTACCGTGCGTGTATGTGTGTTTGAATTTGTAATGATTAGCAAGCAATTCTTGTGGATCAATTACGCTTAATTAGTGAGTTCGATCCTCACTGACTGCCCAATATTTGCTGTCTTCTGCCAAAACTATGCTCCTCTTACTTTTCGGGAAGGATATCTCATCGTGATGTAATGGTTTGTAAGTTAGTCAAAGATCAATTACTGATGTCTTGGGAGAGTCACCGTGGCGTAGTGGCTAATGTGCTGGACTGCGATGTCGTAGTAATAGAGTTCGAACTTTTGTCACGCCATAATGTTCACTTTCCTTTGGAAATATATATATATATATATATATATATATAATATATATATATATATATATATAACTAACTGTGGTGAAGGCACCTGGCTAATGAGTTTTTCATTAGGTTTGGGAGGAACGTGTTTCAAATTAACCGTTGCTGGTCGGCTAGTTAATTTGTTAATATAGATGATTGTTGCTTTTGATCTTATTAAGTTTTAAGGAAGGTTGATAATTTTGAATATTTTGAATTTTCCATTGCCTTTGTAAACTACGCCGCCTACACAGACGCGCATGCGCGAATAAACAGACACGAAATTAGA
>CM042145.1:80173399-80176712 GCA_023376005.1 Doryteuthis pealeii
TGTATATATGTATGTGTATGTGTATGTGTATTCATGTTGTTCTCCTATTTTTGTTAGTCCGTGTGTGTGTGTGTGTGTGTGTGTCTGTGTGTGTGTGGGTGTGTGTGTGTGTGTGTGTGTGTGTGTGTGTGTGTAATTATAATCGGTTTAGTGGTGGTTTGTTTCTATGAAGTCTTATCCAATGGACTCATAGGCGTTGACTCTGTTTTTTCGCTATCCTAACTTATATATACTAGCAAATATATGCACCCTCCGGGTGCTAGTATTTAAGTTTTAATGTAATAGAATATTATATTAAATTAGAAAGGCTAATGAAACTAAATAAGAATGCAGTTAAAAAGATTTGAAACAGAAGGGGGTTTAATCGAAAAATAGAACAACTGAAACTTACTCTTCCATCACTCTCGTCTTTCATTTTTATTTTTTCTAATTTAAGTATTTAGTTTAAAGAGGAAGTAAAGAATAAAATGACAGTTATCTTTTCTTGTTAATGGATTTCATTTAAAATTCATTGAAGAGATTTTTGCTTATATTCAATAAAATAAAACCAAACAGTTAGAAATCAATAATACTAAGCACATATTTATTAAAATCACATTTTTAATATCAATATGCAAATATCAAATGCATACCCGTCCACACTGTAAACCGCTATTTTGTTGTATATATAAATATAATTACATGGTATTAGTATGTAGGTATGGTTAACAGTATTAATAATGTAAAAAAATTTTTATTAATCATTGAGGTTTAAATAAAAATAAAATCATTGAGAATGTGATGTAAATAACTTAAGGGAATTATGACTTAAGTAGTAATGTAGTTTCGGTTACAGACAGAAAAACACACAATCTCCATTATATTAAGATATGACCTACACTCATATTGAACAACATATATATACATATATATATATACATTTATATATATATATATATATATATATATATATATATATATATATATATATATATATATATTAGACAAAACACCGATTGAGCTCTGGGTAGATAATTCTGATTACATTAAAAACCATTTTGCAAGATTACTAAAAAAGGGAATGTTTCACCTAATCTAAATCTAAACGGACCTGATTCTTCAAATTTTATTAAGATGTTGAGAAGCTACGGGATAGTTTCTTCTGAAACTTAACCTGAAAATACATTTCACACTCTTCAATCACTCTCTTTACATCAAAGAGAAACTAACATATATAACAGGATGCATTCAAGATATACATAGAGAGGGGAAAAATAACATGCAGAATGTGAAGTAACATACGGTTTATTTGTTTTACTTAATTACAAATTACGACTAATTAGGACCAATTAAAATGGGTTTTTAACATAACTCCATCCTAGAACTAAGGAATATTTTGATATGATTTTTGTATCATTAAACTAATAGGAAAAAAGCATTTAGCAAACAATAATTGATTCACTCAGCTTTAGTATAGTGATAGATACTAGCGGGACCCACGAATCGAAACAAAAATCAAGAAAAAAATCTCCTGTAATTCACAAATTCAATATTACAAATAAAACAAACATGTAACTTTTAATTTTTTCAAATTCATTTTAATTTAAACTTTATGTTGGGCAATTAAACGACACAAGACCATTTGGAATGTTTCATTTTTAAAATTGGATGAAATAAAATGGGACAAATAAAAATATTGCGATTAAGCGACAATCTGGATTCATATTTTGGCATTGAATCTTGGATGATTGGGCGGTCCTATTTTTAACCAGAGAGTGTTGCAGGATAACGGGCGGAAGATTTAGAAACAGGCGTATATAATATATATATATATATATATATATATATTAATATATATATATATATATATTATATAAGATTTCAGTCCGACCAGAGGTGTTGGCAGGATAACGGGCGGAATATTTAGGAACAAGCGTATATATATATATATATATATATATATATATATATATATATATATATATATATATATATTAGTAGACAAAACATGACCCGTTGGATTACTGAATGAGCTCTGGGTAAATAATTTCTGATTGGGATAAGCGAACTATTTTTTTTAAATGAAATACAACCGGAGAATTTTAAAATTATATATATAATATATATATATATATATTATATATATATATATATATATATTCCCTGAAGAATTGCTACGGCAAGAAACTGCATTAGAATATTTTATAGCATACGCTTATATATATATATATATATAATATATATAATAATATATATATATTCTCAAGTTTTTTTTAACCTAACCAAGATATCATTTTGAAATATTTAAGAAAAACATAAGAAATTATCTTTAAAAAATTAAACACTCAGTTAAACAGGGTAAAACAATCATCCCCTTCTTGGTAGGACTTAGAATCTTTCACCGTTCCTGCATTATAATAGAAGGCCAAACGAACGTGTCATGACGAGTCACGTGACTCAAGCATGCCACCATCGGAAACGAATCTATTGTTTCCATCATATTCATCATCATCATCATCAGAATTATCATTTCTTTGCATAAAAAAAGATGTCCAACTTTCTTAAGGAACCCAAGCAGAGGGCTTTTTTTTTTTTACTGTTCCCTTGGAGTCTTGTTCCTTTGCTAAAAATCCTAAATGAAGAAAAATCGATCTTTATTCTGATTAAGAGCCGAGAGGACTGGCAAGAAATAAGAAGAAGAAGAAGAAGAGAAGAAGAAGAAGAAGAAGAAGAAGAAGAAGAAGAAGATAGTTGTATTTGCCTACGAGAAATCTACAATAGAGCCCATCATTCATTCTTTGTTTTCCAAATATATCATTTATTCATAATTTCTTAATGTCTTCTAGCTTTCGATTTTTTGTTTCCTTTATTCATTCTTCTTCCAAATTCCTTTCATTCCTTCACATATTATCCTGAGGATCCGAAATGGTTACATGTCATTGAGGTTTGTTAGATATATTGATATATAGACAGAAAGAAAGAAAGAAAGAAAGAAAGAAAGAAAGAAAGAAAGAATAAAGAAAGAGGCTTAGATAGATATTAACAGAATATATAGATATATAGATAGATAGAAACAGGTTGAAATAGATAGAAAGAAAGAAAGAAAGAAAGAAAGAAAGAAAGAAAGAAAGAAATGGGCTTTGATAGATAGATATTAAATATAGATAGATAGATAGATAGATAGATAGATAGATAGAAACAGTTGAAATAGATTGATAGACAAGAAAGAAGAAAGAAAGAAGAAAGAAGAAATGGGGTTTGATAGATAGATATTTAACAGAATATATAACAATAGAATAGATAGATAGAAACAGGTGAAAATATTGGATAGAAG
>CM042145.1:80176812-80201812 GCA_023376005.1 Doryteuthis pealeii
ACCAATAATATTAAAGATCGTGAGGACATTTATTGGAGGAGGGATAAAAAAAATAAGGATACCGCTGAGGAATCTTGAGAACCTCACGTTGTTGGCAAAGAATTCCATGCAAAGAAGATAATTGTTAATTGAAAGTATCTTTTGAAATGAGAGGAAAATCGCATTTGATTATGTAGAAGAACCAGAAAAAATAAAGGACAAGGGGGAGGGGATGAGAAGAAGCAAAACAATGGAGAAGGATCGAAAGAAATAGGGAGGCAGATTATAAATTAAAAGTAAGCAAAACATTGGTTAAAAAAGGAATAAGTTGAGTTAGGAGTTATAGAAGAAAAGAAAGAAAGAAAGAAAAACGTGAAGAAATGATAGCATGTTAGAAAGGAGAAAAAAAGGGATATATAAAAATAAAGAAAGGAAAAATGTAATGTTGAAAAAAGAAGAAAGAAAGAAAGAAGAAATAACGAATGGGATGCGAGAAGAAAAGAAAGAAGGGGCGATAATTGAATAAAGAAAGGAAGAAGGGTGGGAATGTGAAAGAAACGACAAATGGATGAAGGGAGATATTGAATTTGAAAAAGGTGGAAGGGTGGATGTTAGAAAGAAGAAAAAGAAAGAAAGAAAAAGATGTACGAAGAAAGATTGAAAAAAAAAAAAGAATATATCAAAAATAAAGAAAGTAAAATTGGATGTTGGGAAAGAAAAGCGAAAGAAAACGTAATAAATAAATGGAAATGAATAAAGTGCGAATGAAAGGCGAAATAAAGCGATATAGAACAAAAGAAAATGGTTATGAGATGGAATGTTTAAAAAAGGAGAAAAAAGAAAGAGAACCAGAGAAGGAAAGAAAGATGGAATGCAAGAAGAAAAAGGGAGGATAATTGAATGAAAAAGGAAGACGGATGGATGTTAAAAACAGAAAAAAAAGAAAAGAAAAAAGACAAAATGCGGATGCAAGAAATAAAGAAAAATAAAGGGGAATATCTAGAAAAAAAGGAGAGAATGAATTGTTAAGAAAGAAAGAAAAAGAAAGGAGAAAGATATTATCTAAGAAAAAAAGAAACAATGGTTGGAATATTTAGAAGAAAAAAAAGGAAAGAGTGAAAGAAATAAAGAAAAGAAAAAGAGCGAATGAAAAAAGAAAGAAGCGGTATTAGAACAAAGAACGGAGGAAGAAAGGGATTTAAGGAAGAATGAAAAAAAGTGAAAAGGAAGAATTGAAAGAAAGAAGCGAATTGAGTTTTTAAAAATAAAAAAAATAAAGTGAAAGAATCACGTGGGATGTTAGAACGAAAGAAAAAAAAAAACGGGGGAATGAAAGAAGAAAGAAGAACGAGAACAATTTTTAAGCAGATTTAAACAGGTTAAATTTCTGAATTTTCTTTCTCTAGACTGGTTTACCATACCAATGCTAAACATCAAGTCTGCCTACTACTTTACCTATACCTGAGGAAATAGTTGCATCTACTCTGAGTATGGGGTCATAGAAATGCAAAAGCCTCATCAGTATTTTTGAACTCTAGTCGCCGTGTCCATTTCACGACGATAACATTACATCATAAATCACAAGTGTGTTGATATAAATTGCAGTACCTTGAAGAAATTATGCGATTTTAACTTCTACGATAATTATGTCCGATTCCACACGAGCAATAATCTACACATCCATATAAGTGAAAAACGTTAACCAATCATTTGGTATTAAATCATTTAGTAATGATTGGTTGTTAAGCTTTTCACTAAGAGACGAATTCAAAGTGGAACAAGAAAAGATATTCTTTTTCGTCAAATCCAAAAACTATACAGATCTCCCCCTATTATATATATAATATATATATATATATATATAAATATGGAGAGTCTCTATGTTTGCATCTATGTGTGTCAATTGATAATATATATATTAATATTAATAAATTAGAAAAAATGAAGGAAGATGGATGAAGAAATAAACAGTAAATTAATGAAATCAAAGCGGAACTGGGGTGGTCCTTTAATTGAAATCTAATAGATTGATTAAACGAATTTTCTAACAATTATTCGACAGCATTATTAAAAACTCATTTTATGAGGAAAACAGGACAATAAAAAATCTGTTTTCCAACATGCCTTAAAAAGTAATAAAGGATTCCTCATTCGCATCTGATGATTGGGGTATTAGACAGGTTTGGTCTAAGCTTCTGAAATAGGCTATAATGCAAAAAATCTGAGCTTCTGTTATTTTTTACTTTATTAAATTTGCTCATGTATCTAACAATAAGATTACAATTGAGCTCTGCAAACTGGCAACACATTTTTTTAAAAATCCATATTTCGTAAGGAAGATTTCTTCACCGGATTTTTGGATTTATAATATATATATATATATATATATATATATATATATATAATATATATATCACGCACATCATAATTGGAAGGTGGAAACACACAAAAATTTGCTTGAAAGCTAATGTGGGCATACGATCCTTTTCTTTGGTAGCTCAAGGTCTCGTACCCTGTGTTTTTACTAAAGTGGACTGCACCCATTTTGTCAAACTCTTTTTCGGTATGTTACAAGTAGATTTTTCTGAAAAAAAGATAAAAAGGAAGTGAGGTAAAAAAACCGTTGATACACAAAGTAAAACCTTCCGCTGTTGGCGTCTGGCATGATGCAAATGATTAGCAACTTGTTAGTTATTTGTTAGGATTCTACGTATACTTCTTTGTAGGTTATATGATGGATGTTGGTGAAATTAAATAATCAGATAATGAAAAGGGAGGACAAGAACAGTTTGTCTTACAAAACCTTTGACAAGGTGAGGTACCCGAAATTTAGGAGAAATAAAGAAGATTAATCTATACAATATCATCATTTTTGATTTTTGTCTTGTTTTTATTTTCTTCGCCAATATTCTTCCATTGCTTCCAAGGACAACGCAAAAACATTTCCCAACTTCCATCATATATATTATATATATATATATTAATATATTTATATATATAACGTAACATCTTATTCAATGAACATACGTGGAAATCGGTTGCATTAATCGGTACCTCGATTAATTCAGTGGATTTAACCTGAAGATCCTAATAGTGAATTCGAGGTAGGTTTCTATTGTATCCATTTCTTTACATCTAAATTTGCTCTACTTGTTGAGCACTTTGTATTTCTTTATATCACTGACTTAACCCCTGGAATTCTATATATTATATATATATATAATTATATATATAAATTTCAAAGAAAGAAAAAACTTTAACAAACGAACTAACATTCGAAATAAATTTATTTTCGACCAAAAGCTCAAAAAGCTTTTAAGATTTTTTACAAAAATTTCATCCTTAAGAGGCAACCTCTTCAGACGGAAATCACAAAATGAAGGAAGTATAGGTTTAAGACTTGATATATGTCTACTAAAACGCATTGATATATAATATATATTAAAGTCGTCGTTGTGCCTTAAAGTCGGTATCAGCATTTGAAAGCGAGGAGTCTATCCCCTTTTTCACTAGCGCCAGACAAATGATTGCTTTTTGTATCTGAGATGTAGCGCCACATCTACAACCAGTCCTTACTTATACATATCCCTGTTGCTACTCATACGCAGAGTCGGGGAGGACCGGTATCGAACCTGGGTCCTTGTGGTCCTTGGGCTGACACTCTTACCGACTGAGCTAAGCCGGCTAATATACTAATATGTAGAGAAAAGAGAGAGAGGAGAGAGAGAGAGAGAGAGAGAGGAGAGAGAGAGAGAGAGAGAGAGAGAGAGAGAGAGAGAGGAGAATTGTTAGCTTAGTTGTGCAAAAACTTTTAAAAACCCGAAAAAAAAAATTGAAGACGCTATAAAATTGAAAAAAACTAAAATAAACATAAAGAAAGGATAGATCTCTCTTTCCTTCTCCCCTCTCTCTCTCTCCTCTTCAAACGCTTTGAGGGAGAAGAGAACAACTGAAAGATTGAGTACGAGAAGAGGGAGCAAAAATGTGCCAAGGACTGACAGAAACATTCAATTTAGTTACTTGCCTTTCACTCTCTATTTTCCTCCTTAAACTCTCTATCTTTTTTCCTTCTCTTATTTATCACTTTCTTTCTGTCCTTCTCTATCTGCCCTCTTCTTCGCCTTAACTTCTCACTCCCTTTCTCTATTTTCCCCTTCTTTTTATCCCCTCTCTTAACTTATCTGTTACCACTCTCTCTATCTTCCTCTCTTGTCATTACCCGCACCCTTCTCTCTCTCTCTGACCTGTATCTTCCAAACGTGGGCGGAGAGAGAATCAAACGAAAGGCAGTTACGAGAAGAGGGGAGTAATTAATTTATAAAAGACAGACAAATTTAATTTATATTCTCCTTCCCTCTCTATATTCCCCTTCCCTCTCTATATTTTACCCTCCCTCTCTATCTATCTATCTATCATCTATCTCTTCTTCTTCTTCTCTATCTTTCTCTCTCGCTCTCTTTCTCCCACTCCCTGTCCCTCTCTTACTCCGCTCTCTTTCGCTTAACGCCTCTCACTCCTCTCTCTTTCACCTTCTTTTACCACCTCTCTCTGTAAGCACTCTATTTCCCGCCCTCTTCTTCCCTACCCCCTCTCTCTCTATCTTCTGTCTCTCTATCTTCCCAAAAACGTGGATGAGAGAGAACAAATGAGTTGCGAGGAAAATGAGAGGTTAAGAATTTATGAAGACTGACAGGAAACTCATCAATTTAATTTATTTTCAATATTGGCCAATGAGAATGCATTCCAATTTGTTCCATTTTAAAAACACCGTTTTTTAGTGTTGGTTTGGAAGCAAATTCATCTTCATTTCTTTAAGGATTCTAACACAAAAATATTTTTCTTTTTTACAGGTATCTTTGCTTTCTCATCTTCTTTTTAGATCACACATCGGAGTGTTAAACTATTTTCGTATTTCTTAAGAAAAAAAAAAAAAAAAAGGGAAAAAAAAAAGAGAAAAGAAAGAAAGAAAAAGAAGAAGAAGAAGGAAGACAGAAAATCTCGCACAAGGAGTTGAAATCGGGAAGATTGCTTATTACGAAAATCACAAAATGTTTTAGTAATATTGAGTCAAGACAAAATATCAACCAATTAAAACAAATATTGAGCTAAAATGTAGTATCTGTATGTTTTTACTAGCGAGACCCGTGATTCCACGAAACAAAACAAAATCAGAGAAACTAATTATCAATCAAGAATGACACAGCGGGATTTATAATTCAGAGGAAGAATTGAGTAATTGGTATCAAAATCGCACAACGGTTTAATATGTTCACAATAAGTAGAGTACAAAATTTAGTTTTTTAGTTTACTTGATTAATAATATAATTCAGTAATCATAAATCAATTGATCAGTGAACGCTTTCACCAAGTCAGGTACAAAAATAAAATAAATCTATTCATAGAACAAACGAATAATTTTCATTTTATTTTAATAACATAAAATTTCCACCTACAAATAAGCATTACACGTTTTAATTCATAGCTTTTTTTATTGTAATTTTTGTGGTAAAAAAGAAAATAAACATAAAACAAATACATTTCTTATATCACTTTAACTCAACAAATAATTAAGAACTGATTTGAAAATCTTTCCCATATTAAACAAAAATAGGTTGTAGAGAAAAATATAAAATTATGTTAAAACCACTTACTATGTTTGGTTACATTTTTAAAATAATATCATAAATGTTAAACAAAAAATAAATCAAAATAATACGAATATTGTAATACGGGAATTCTTAGTTAAATTCTTTATAAATTTGTAAAGGAATTTGGAAAATTATGTCCTTCTGCTGCACTGTACTCCTCTCTCCTCTTTCTTCTCTCACTCCCTGTATTCCAACTACGATCAGTCAATCATGAACCGAGTACCCTCATTAGCATATATATATAGATAATATTATATATTATATATATATATATAATTCCTGCAAAAGTCAGTGGGGATGGAACGTAATAGCCCGACTATTTTAAGTTTGCTTTGCTCGATGCCCCAAACCAAGAATAAGAGAATTAATCTTCTACGAACTGTCTGGAGCATAAACGTCCAGCGGCTTAGGCTTCGAGTAAAATCCCCCAAAATTAAACAGAAAATTGACTTACGATAGAAGGAGAAAAAAATGAACATTAAAAACTATAAATAACGCAGAGGGAGGAGAGAGAAGAGAGAGAGAGAGAGAGAGAGAGAGAGAGAGAGAGAGAGAGAGAGAGAGAGGGAAGGAAGAAGGAAGGAAGAAAGAATCAATTGTTATTAGACAACGAGACTTCTTTTTTTAATTTATCTGTAAACAAATCGAAGCGACCGTCGAGTCTGGACCTTTTTAATCCTAAGTTGTATTATTTTGAGTTGAAAAGCAAATCTGTGCTTTTTACTTGTGTCCGTGGGGATATTGAAACAAGCAAACTTATTTAGGAATACCAGGGTTCCTTGGTTAAAGATGCAATTTGAATAATTTCAGGCTTCTATCTATCTATCTATCTTATCTAACCTATTCTGTTCATATCTATTCTATCTATCTATCTATCTATCTATCTATCCTGTCATGTCTGATCTTATCTATCGCTGTCATATCTTATCTATCTATCTATATCTATCTATCTTATCTATCTACCTACTATCAAAGCCCATTTCTTTCTTTCTTCTTTCTTTCTATTTCAGCCTGTTTCTATCTATCTATCTATATATTCTGTTAATATCTATCTATCAAACCCATTCTTTCGTTCTTTCTTTCTTTCTTTCTTTCTATTTTAAACCTGTTTCTATCTATCTATCTATCTATTCTATCTATTCTGTTAATATGCTATCAAAGCCCATTTCTTTCTTTCTTTCTTTCTTTCTTCTCTATCAATCTATTTTCCACCTGGGTTTCTATATCATATTCTATATATCACATATTCTGTTAATATTCTATCTATCAAAGCCATTTCTTTCTTTCTTTCTTTCTTTCTATTCTATCTATTTCAACCTGTTTCTATCTATCTTATCTATCTATCTATATATTTTCTGTTTTAATATTATCAAAGCCATTTCTTTCTTTCTTTCTTTCTTTCTTTCTTTCTTTTCTTTCTATCAATCTATTCAAACCTGTTCTATTATCTTATATCTATATATTTCTGTTTAATATCTATCTATCTATCTATCTATCTATCTATGCCTCTTTCTTTCTTTCTTTCTTTCTTCTTCTGTCTGTCTATATATATCTATCAAACCTCAATGACATGTAACATTCGGAATCCTCAGATAATATGGAAGAATGAAAGGAATTTGGAAGGAAGAATGAATAAACGAACAAAAAATCGAAAGCTAGAAGACATAAGAATTATGAATAAATGATATATTTGGAAAACAAAGAATGAATGGATGGGCTCTATATGTAGATTGTTCTCGTAGGCAAACACACCTATTCTTCTTCTTCTTCTTTCTTCTTCTTCTTCTTCTTCTTCTTCTTCTTCTTCTCTCTTCTTCTTCTTGCCTGTCTCTCGGCTCTTAATAAGAATAAAGATCGATTTCTCATTAGATTTTCAGCCAAAACGGGGAACAAAGACTCAAGGAACAGTAAAAAAAAGGCCTCTGCTTGGGTTCCTTAAGAAAGTTGGACATCTTTTTTTATGCAAAAAATGATAATTCTTGTGATGATGATGATTGATGAATATGATGGAACAATAATTCGTTTTCCGATGGTGGCATGCTTGTAGTCACGTGATTCGTCATGACACGTTCGTTTGGCATTGAATCTTGGAAGATTGGACGGCTTCCATTTTTAACCAGAGAGTGTTCGCGCGCTCGGCCGGAAGATTACAAACAGGCGTGTATTATATATATATATATATATATATATATATATATATATATATATATACATAAAAGATTTCAGTTCCGACCAGGGTGTTGGGATAACGGGCGGAATATTTAGGACAAGCGTATTAATATATATTATATATATATATATATATAATATATTGTGTGTGTATGTATTAGACAAAACATGACCATTGGATCACTGAATGAGCTCTGGTAATAATTCTGATTAGATAAGCGAACTATTTTTTTTAAATGAATACAACCGGAGAATTTTAAAATTATATATATATATATATATATTATATATATATATATATATAAATCCCTGAAGAATTGCTACGGCAAGAAACTGCATTTTGGAATATTTTATAGCATACGCTTATATATATATATATATAATATATATATATATATATATATATATTCTCAAGTTTTTTTAAAACTAACCAAGATATCATTTTGAAATATTTAAGAAAAACATAAGAAATTATCTTTAAAAAATTAAACAGTCAGTTAAACAGCGGAAAACAATCATCCCCTTCTTGGTAGGACCTAGAATCTTTCACCGTTCCTGCATTATGATAGAAGGCCAAACGAACGTGTCATGACGAGTCACGTGACTCAAGCATGCCACCATCGGAAACGAATTATTGTTTCCATCATATTCATCATCATCATCATCATCAGATTATCATTTTCTTTTGCATAAAAAAAGATGTCCAACTTTCTTAAGGAACCCAAGCGAGGGCCTTTTTTTACTGTTCCTTGGAGTCTTTGTTCCCTTTTGCTAAAATCCTAATGAGAAAAATCGATCTTTTTTCTGATTAGAGCCGAGAGGACAGGCAGAAGAAGAAGAAGAAGAAGAAGAAGAAGAAGAAGAAGAAGAAGAAGAAGAAGAAGAAGAAGAAGAAGATAGGTGTGTTTGCCTACGAGAAATCTACAATAGAGCCCATCATTCATTCTTTGTTTTCCAAATATATCATTTATTCATAATTCTTAATGTCTTCTAGCTTTCGATTTTTTGTTTCCTTTATTCATTCTTCTTCCAAATTCCTTTCATTCCTTCACATATTATCCTGAGGATCCGAAATGGTTACATGTCATTGAGGTTTGATAGATATATATAGACAGACAGAAAGAAAGAAAGAAAGAAAGAAAGAAAGAGGCATAGATAGATAGATAGATAGATAGATAGATATTAACAGAATATATAGATATATAGATAGATAGAAACAGGTTGAAATAGATTGATAGAAAGAAAGAAAGAAAGAAAGAAAGAAAGAAAGAAAGAAATGGGCTTTGATAGATATTAACAGAATATATAGATAGATAGATAGATAGATAGAAACAGGTTGAAATAGATAGAAAGAAAGAAGAAAGAAAGAAAATGGGCTTTGATAGATAGATATTAACAGATATATAGATATATAGATAGATAGAAACAGGTTGAAATAGATTGATAGAAAGAAAGAAAGAAAGAAAGAAAGAAATGGCTTTGAGATAGATATTAACAGAATTAGATAATAGATGATAGTAGATAGAAACAGGTTGAAATAGAAAGAAAGAAAGAAAGAAAGAACGAAAGAAATGGGGTTGATAGATAGATATTAACAGAATATATAGATAGATAGATAGAACAGGCTGAAATAGAAGAAAGAAAGAAAAGAAAGAAATGGGCTTTTGATAAGATAGATAGATAGATAGATAGATAGATAGATAGATAGATAATGAAAGGGATAGATAGAATGAACATGAAAGATAGATAGATAGATAGTAGATGATAGATAGATATGAACAGAATAGGTAGATGATAGATAAGATAGATAGATAGCCTGAATTATTCAATTGCATCTTTAACCCAGGAACCCTGTTATTCCTAAATAAGTTTGCTTGTTTCAATATCCCAACGGACACAAGTAAAAAGCACAGATTATTGTTTTCAACTCAAAATAATACAATCTTTAGATTAAAAAGGTCCAGACTCGACGGTCGCTATTCGATTGTTTACAGATAAATTAGTCTCGGTTGTCTAATAACAATTGATTTCTTTTTCCTTCCTTCCTTCCTTCCTTCCCTCTCTCTTCTCTCTCTCTCTCTCTCTCTCTCTCTCTCTCTCTCTCTCTCTCTCTCTCTCTCTTCCCTCTGCGTTTTTCTAGTTTTATGTTCATTTTTTTCTCCTTCTATTCGTAAGTCAATTTTCTGTTTATTTTGGGGATTTACTCGAAGCCTAAGCCGCCTGGGCCGTTTTGCTCCAGAACAGTTCGTAGGAAGATTAATTCTCTTTATTCTGGTTTTTGGGGCATCGTAGCAAGCAAACTTTAAAAATAGTCGGGCTATTACGTCTCCATCCTCCACTGACTTTTGCAGGAACTATATATATATATATATATATATATATATATATATATATATATGCTAATAGAGGTACTCGGTTCATGACTTGACTGATCGTATTTTAGGAATACGAGGGAGTGAGAGAGAAAGGAGGAGAGAGTAGCAGTGCAGGTCAGAGGACAATAATTTTCCAAATTCTTTATCATATTATAAAGAATTTACTAAGAATTCCCGTATTACAATATTCGTTTATTTTGGATTTATTTTTGTTTACATTTATGATATTATTTTAAAAAATGTAACCCTAAACTAGTAAGTGTTTTGAAACATAATTTTATTTTTCTACAACCTATTTTTGTTTATATGGGAAAATTTTCAATTCAGTTCTTAATTATTTGTTGAGTTAAAGTGATAAGAAATGTATTTGTTTTATTTATTTTCTTTTTTACCACTAAAAATGTTACAATAAAAAGAAGCTATGAATTAAACGTGTATGCTTATTTGTAGGTGGAAAATTTTATGTATTAACTAAAATGAAAATTATTCGTTTGTTCTATGAATAGATTATTTATTTTTGTACCTGACTTGTGAAGCGTTCCACGAATCAATTGATTTATGATTACTGAATTATATTATTTAATCAGTAAAACTCAAAAACTAAATTTTGTACTCTTACTTATTGTGAACATATTAAACCGTATGTGCGATTTTGATACCAAATTACTCAATTCTCTGAATTATAAATCCCGCGTGGTGCATTCTGATTGATATAGTTTCTCTTGATTTTTGTTTTGTTTCGTGGAAATTCCACGGGTCTCGCTAGTAAATAAACAATACAGATACTACATTTTAGTCAATATTTTGTTTTTATTGGTTGATATTTTGTCTTGGACTCATATTACTAAACATATTGTGATTTTCGTAATTAAAAGAATCTTCCCGAGTTTCAACTCCTTTGTGCGAGATTTTTTCTTCTTCCTTTCTTCTTTCTTCTTTCTTTTCTTCTTTTTTTTTTTTTTTTTTTTTTTTTTTTCTTAAGAAAACGAAAATAGTTTAACCTCCGATGTGATCTAAAAGAAGAGAGAAAGCAAAATACCTGTAAAAAAAGAAAATATTTTTGTGTTAGAATCCTTAAAGAAATGAAGATGAATTTGCTTCCCAAATCCCAACACTAAAAAAACGGTTGTTTTTAAAATGAACAAATTGGAATGCATTTCTCATTTGGCCAATTATTGAAAAATAAATTAAATTGATGATTTCTGTCAGTCTTCATAAATTCTTACTCTCATTTTCTCCAACTCATTTGTTCTCTCTCATCCACGTTTTGGAGATAGAGAGACAGATAGCATAGAGAGAGAGGGGGTAGGGAAGAGAGAGGGGCGGGAAATAGAGTGCTAACAGAGAGAGGTGTAAAAAGAAGGTGAAAGAGAGAGGGAGGAGAGGCGTTAAGCGAAGAGAGCGGGAGATAGAGAGGGACAGGGAGGTGGGAGAAAGAGAGCGAAGAGGAAAGATAGAGAGAGAGAATAAAGAGATAGATAGATAGATAGATAGATAGAGAGGGAGGGTAAAATATAGGAGGGAAGGGGAATATAGAGAGGGAAGGGAGATATAAATTAAATTTTGTCTGTCTTTATAAATTATTACTCTCCTCTTCTCGTAATCTGCCTTTCGTTTGTTCTCTCTCGCCCACGTTTTGGAAGATACAGTCAGAGAGAGAGAGAGGGTGCGGGTAAGACAGAGAGGAAGATAGAGAGAGTGGGTAACAGATAAGTAGAGAGAGGGGATAAAAAGAAGGGGAAATAGAGGGAGGAGTGAGAGTTAAGGCGAAGAGAGAGGGGGCAGATAGAGAGGGACAGAAAGAAAGTGAAATAGAGAGAAGGAAAAGAAAGATAGAGAGTTAAGGAGGAAAATAGAGAGGGAAGGGAGAGTTAAACTAAATTGATGGTTTCTGTCAGTCCTTGCACATTTTTCGCTCCCCTCTTCTCGTACTCTGTCTTTCAGTTGTTCTCTTTCTCTCCCTCTAGCGTTTTGATAGAGAGAGAGAAGAGAGGGGGAGAGGAAGAGAGATCTAGTCCTTTCTTTATGTTTTATTTTAGTTTTTTTCTTTATAGCGTCTTCATTTTTTTTTTCGGGTTTTTTTTAAAGTTTTCACTAGCTAGACATTTCTCTCTCTCTCTCTCTCTCTCTCTCTCTCTCTCTCTCTCCCTCTCTCTCTCTCTCTCTCTCTCTCTCTTCTCTCTCTACATATATATATAGCCGGCTAGCTCAGTCGGTAGAGTGTCAGCCAAGGAACCACAAGACCCAGGTTCGATACCGGTCCTCCCCGACTCTGCGTATGAGTAGCACGGGATATGTAAGTAAGGAGCTGGTTGTAGATGTGGCGCTACATCTCAGATACAAAAAGCAATCACTTTGGTCTAGCGCTAGTGAAAAAGGGGATAGACTCCCTCGCTTTCATGCTGATACCGACTTTAGGCCACAACGACGACTTTATATATATATATATATCATGCGTTTTAGTAGACATATATCAAGTCTTAACCTTATACTTCCTTCATTTTGTGATTTCCGTCTGAAGAGGTTGGCCTCTTAAGGATTTGAAAATTTTTGTAAAAAATCTTAAAAGCTTTTTGAGCTTTTGGTCGAAATAAATTTATTTCGGAATGTTAAGTTCGTTTGTTAGTTTTTCTTTCTTTGAAAATTATATATATATATAATATATTATAATATATATAGAATTCAGGGGTTAAGTCAGTGATATAAGAAATACAAAGTGCTCAAACAAAGTAGAGCAAATTTATTAAAGAAATGGATACAATAGAAACCTACTCGAATTTCACCATTAGGATCTTCAGGGTTAAATCCACTGAATTAATCGAGGTACCGATTAATTGCAACCGATTCCACGTATGTTCATTGAATAAGATGTTACGTTATATATTATTATATATATATATATATATATATATATTATATATATGATGGAAGTTGGAAATGTTTTGCGTTGCTTGGAAGCATGGAAGAATATGGCGAAGAATAAAAACAAGACAAAAATCAAAATGATGAATATTGTATAATTAATCTTCTTTATTTCTCCTAATATTTCGGGTACCTTCACCCTTAGTCAAAGGTTTTGTAGACAAACTGTTCTTGTCTCCCCTTTTCATTATCTGATTATTTAATTTCACCAACATCCATCATATACACCTACAAAGAAGTATACGTAGAATCCCTAACAATAACTAACAAGGTTGCTAATCATTGCATCATGCAAGACGCCAACAGCGGAAGGTTTTACTTTGTGTATCAACGTTTTTTTACCTCACTTCCTTTATTATTTTTTCAGAAAAAATCCTAACTTGTACATACCGAATAAAGAGTTGTACAAAATGGGTGCAGTCCACTTAGTAAAACACAGGGGTACGAGACCTTGAGCTACAACAGAAAAAGGATCGGTATGCCCACATTAGCTTTCAAGCAATATTTTTGTGTGTTTCCACCTTCCAATTATGATGTGCGTGATATATATATATATATATATATATATAATATATATATATATATATATATATAATCCAAAAATCCGGTGAAGAAATCTTCCTTACGAAATAGGATTTTTTAAAAAATGTGTTGCAGTTTGCAGAGCTCAATGTGTAATCTTATTGTTAGAATCACAGAGCAAATTTATAAGTAAAAATATAACAGAAGACTCAGATTTTTTTGCATTATAGCCTATTTCAGAAAGCTTAGACAAACTGTCTAATACCCCCAAATCATCAGATGCGAATGAGGAATTCTTTATTACTTTTAAGGCATTTGAAAACAGATTTTTTTATTGTCCTGTTTTCCTCATAAAAATGAGTTTATAATTGCTGTCGATAATTTGTTAGAAATTCCGTTTAATCAATCTATTCCAGATTTCAATTAAAGGACCACCCCAGTTCGCTTTGATTTCATTTATTTACTTGTTTATTTCTTCATCCTATCTTCCTTCATTTTTTCTAATTTATATATATATATATATATAATTCCTTGCACACATAGATGCAAACATAGAGACTCTCCATATATATATATATATATATTATATATATATATATATATGAGGGGAGATCTGTATATGTTTTGGATTTTGATACGAAAAAGAATATCCTTCTTGTTCCACTTTGAATTCGTCTCTTAGTGAAAAGCTTAACAACCAATCATTACTAAATGATTTAATAGCCAAATGATTGGTTACGTTTTTCACTTATATGGATGTGTAGATATTGCTCTGTGTGGAATGACATAATTATCGTAGAAAGTTAAAATCGGCATAATTCTTCAAGGTACTGCAATTTTATTATCAACACATTGGATTATGATGTAATGGTTATCGTCGTGGGAAATGGACACGGCGACTAGAGTTCAAAATACTAGATGAGGCTTTTGCATTTCATATGACGCTCATACTCAAGTAAGAATGCAACTATTTTCCCTCCAGGTATAGGTAAATAGTAGGGCAGACTTGGATGTTTAGCATTGGTATGGTAACCAGTCTAGGAGAAGAAAAATTCAGAATTTAAACCTGTTAAACTCTGCTTAAAAATTGTTCTCTTTCTTTCTTTCTTTCTTTCATTTCCCTTTTTTTTCTTTCGTTCTAACATCCCACGTGATTCTTTGCATCTTCTTTTTATTTTTAACAACTCACATTCCTTCTTTCTTTCAATTCATTTTCTTTTCACTTTTTTTTTCATTCCTTCTTAAATCTTTCTTCCTCCTTTCTTTGTTCTATACCGCTTTCTTTCTTTTTTCATTCGCTCTTTTTTTTTTCTTTATTTCTTTCACTCTTTCTTTTTTTTCTTCTAATATTCCAACCATTGTTTCTTTTTTCTTAGATAATATCTTTCTTCCTTTCTTTTTTCTTTCTTTCTAACAATTCATTCTTCCTCCTTTATTCTAATATCCCCCTTTATTTTTCTTTATTTCTTGCATCCCATTTGTCTTTCTTTCTTTCTTTTTTTCTGTCTTTTAACATCCCATCCGTCTTCCTTTCTTCATTCAATTATCCTCCTTTTT
This sequence comes from Doryteuthis pealeii, assembly GCA_023376005.1. Lineage (NCBI taxonomy): Eukaryota > Metazoa > Mollusca > Cephalopoda > Myopsida > Loliginidae > Doryteuthis > Doryteuthis pealeii. The sequence goes on from CM042145.1 coordinate 80,191,985, forward strand.
TCTTTCTTGCATTCCATCTTTCTTTCCTTCTCTGGTTCTCTTTCTTTTTTCTTCCTTTTTAACATTCCATCCACAACCATTTCTTTGTTCTAATATCGCTTTATTTTGCCTTTCATTCGCACTTTCTTTCATTTTCCATTTATTTATTTAGCGTTTTCTTTCGCTTTTTCTTTCCAACATCCCAATTTTACTTTCTTTATTTTGATATATCCTTTTTTTTTTCAATCTTTCTTTCGTACATCTTTCTTTCTTTCTTTCTTTCTTTCTTTCTAACATCCCACCCTTCCACCTTTTTTTATTCAATTATCTCCCTTTCATCCCATTTGTCGTTTCTTTTCAACATCCCACCCTTCTTCCTTTCTTTATTCAATTATCCCCCTTTCTTTCTTTTTCTTTCTCGCATCCCATTTGTATTTCTTCTTTCTTTCTTTCTTTCTTTTCAACATTACATTTTTCCTTTCTTTATTTTTATATATCCTTTTTTTCTTCCTTTCTAACATGCTATCATTCTTTCACGTTTTCTTTCTTTCTTTCTTTTCTTCTATAACTCCTACTTTCATCTTATTCCTTTTTTAACCATTGTTTTCTTACTTTTTCTTTATAATCTGCCTCCCTATTTCTTTCGATTCCTTCTCCATTGTTTTGCTTCTTCTCACCCCCTCCCCCCTTGTCCTTTATTTTTTCTGGTTCTTCTACATAATCAAATGCGATTGTTCCTCTTCATTTCAAGATACTTCAATTAACAATTATCTTCTTTGCATGGAATTCTTTGCCAAAACAACGTGAGGTTCTCAAAGAATTCCTCAGCGGTATCCTTATTTTTTTTTATTCTCCTCCAAATAAATGTCCTCACGATTCTTTTAATATGTTATTGTTTTCGTTATCATCCAATTGTTTTGCTCTTCGCTGGCTTGCGTGAAATATTGACAAAAATACTGGCACATAATAATACAAGATCATAACATCGCTAAACATGGGCCAGTGGTTTTAATGCAGGACTAGATGCCACACATAAAATTTTAACCCATTCTATGTCAATAAAAATGCCGCCATTTTGAATAAATTACTGAGTAAAAAAATTTCAGAGTATAATCACTTAATATTGTTCAACTGACACGGCTACAGATTGGAAGAATTCAATTGATATTTCAATAAACAGGAACGCTCCGTTCCTGCTTATTGAAATATCAATTGAATTCTTCCAATCTGTAGCCGTGCCAGTACTATTGTATTGCTGTACCACTGGGACTTTAACGAAGCGTTTGGGTAAAAGGTAGAGAGGAAATACACAGGGATGCTGCGTGCTGTTTTAAACAAATCTTTAAAGCAGCACATTAACAGCCACTTGTCTCGCATCTCACAAACCATCCAAGTGAAACGAACAAAAATATGTTAGGTACTGCTGAAGAATCAGGGACGAACTCATAAGCGACGTTCTCCAGTGGACTTCACACATAGACATACTAATGCTGGCTAATAAGTCATATTCATCAGCTATGAGTAGACATTGCATGCCATCAGCCAAGAGCGATGGCTGATAGGGACGGATGGCGAGAATCAAGGGAATACGTGCTGATAGCACGACTGCATCTGGTGGTGAAGTTCAAATTCTGGAGCTCTGGGGAGTGTGGAGTACCCCTTCATCGCTATTACCCTTAGGTCCACTCTGTATCTAGAGTGGTAGTACCTGTTAGGATAACATCTATTGGTTAAATATATCAAAACATGTGTTTAATAGTTGAATAACCAACAAGAATGAATAAAACAAAACGTTTTCGGCATAAAATAACCCGGGAATTGACATGCCGTAAACTCCAAGCAAGCAACAGAAATACAGAGTTTATCCATTCAAAGGTTTACATCGTTTTAGTTGTACCATTTGTCTTCTTCATGGGTTTGCAAGGGAGATTTCCATTTATTAAATAGGTTGAAAAATTTATTTTTTTTAGTGAAGAAGAGTAAATTTGAAATATGTTGAAGAATATAGAATTTTCGATGATGATGATGATGATGGTGATGAGGATGGTGATAAGGATGATGATGATGATGATGATGATGATGATATTTTTATCTACCCTAACTTAGCGTCAAGATTTAAGATTTCTCAAAATGTCCGAATGTTTTAAGGAGTCGATTTAAGATCTTTCCCACTCGTCTCGTAACCTAGTTTGGTCGTAGGAGCAACTATTTATGCTGCGTGTCTTGGACAGGAATAACCCTATTCAGGTCTAAACTGATTTGAATTCAAAGACTATTTGCCATACTAAGGATTAAATCCCAATCTGATTTATATTCACCCATAGCTGGAAGATAATAGTTGAATTCATACCTTTCCCAAGGGTATTGACACTAATTAAAACGCAAACAGCTTCGTGCAGTATTTTAACTCGGGGCATCGGGTCCATATCCTACGACGATAACCGTTATGCTATTGACCAGTAAACTCTGCCGCCGAAAATGTCACCGCATCAATTTCCCCCGCGGAAAATTCCACCGCATCAACTTCCGAAATTTTAACAAAGGAAAATTCCTCCACGGAAAATTCCACCAAGGATGCAGCTATTGTCAAATTCAAATGTGGTTCCATAAATAGCAGTAGTAGCTTAATAGATTTATATACATGAGCACTGGATTCGAAATTAATTTTAAGGTTAGGACTTTTATTTCTAATGTGTAGGGCTTCGAGAATCGAGTGCTAATGTAACTTAGATGCCTTTAGCTATTGCTGCTATTTATAAAAACACATTTATAAAACACCTAGCAGACCTGTGGATATACCACAGTATGATAAATTAAAAATGATATGTTTACTTAAGAGCTATTGCGAAATAGTTCAATATGTAAAAAGTACAATAATTTTAATTCAACTCTCTATCTCTCCCACTCTTTCTTTCCTTTCCTTTTCTTTATCTTTCTTTTGATTGTGTGATCTACAAAAGTCTAATTTTATCTTAGTATGTGATATAAATATATCATTTGTTTATCATGGCTTGAAAAAAACATTTTTTTTTATATTTCTATACATTTTTTTTTAAAGATATTGAAGTTATATACATTTGAAAATAATCTTTCTTTTTTTCGGAAATCAAATATACACCAACTAAAAAAAAAAAAATGAAAAAGATAATTATATTTACTGTACAAAATAAAAAACGTCCTCCGGGCGATGTAAAAATAGATTTTTGAAACATATTGCCTGAGGGGTGGGAGTAAAAAATTCAATGTCAGCGAGTTTGTACCCTAAGTAAGTAAAATCATCAAATTCATTAAAGGATTAAAAAATAAAACAATTTGAAATGTAAACTTTAAATATGTATTAAAATAAAACAAACTATATATAGATATATAATACCAGTCATGTATTTATTAAAACTTGTTTTAAAAAACAATGAGGACTGTCTAATGTTGCATGTTCAAATTTTGAGTGTATTTATTCTATGTTATGACGATTTGGGTAATGTGACGTAAGCAGTGACGCAATTTTTGTTACAGACAAAAACCGGAAGCCAATCTCCATTATTAATAGATTTGAAAATTTTTTTTTTCGGAAATTAAATATACACTAACCAAAAAAATAAAAATGAAAAAGATAATTATATAATTCATTATTAAAATAAATTAAAATGAAGAAAATTAGGGTTAGGGTAAGGAAGATATGCCAAACCAATTTCATCACATATAGATCACATATGAAATAACGCTCAAAAATTTAATATTTAGAGGGAGAGAGAGAGTGAGAGAGAGAGAGAGAGAGAGAAAGAGAAAGAGAGAGAGAGAGAGAGAGAGAGAGAGAGAGAGAATAAACAAGAGAAATCAAAACGATACGAACAAAATTTTAATTAACGTTAGTTTCTTCGTGAAATTCAGAAAGAACCGTTTTATGTATTTGCATAGAGTGTTGAAATAGACTGTATTCTTAAATAATTTCTACTTTAGTTTCAATCGTTTTAAACCTTTAAATGAAAAGACTTCATAGAAAAATATAGACCAGTTTATAATAGCATGCACGCGCACACAAACAATAGGACAACATGACTATACACACACACACACACACACACACACACATACACACACACACAAATACGTACATTCTTACCCTCACACACACACACACACACACACACACCAATTAAAAAACACTAAAATACCACAAGGTATTGAAACTACTACATTCTTAGACACACTAAATCTACTTAATATCCTAAGAAATATATACGTACACAAATATGTATATACACCAATACATATACTTCTATATGTGTGCTCACACACAGATACACACGCATACCAGAGACATACCAATACACATTTATTGGATCTTCTTACACACACACAGAATATATATATATATATATGTGTGTGTGTGTGTGTGTGTGTGTGTGTGTGTTGGCTGTCAACTCGTGCACGAGTAAAACCATTTCCTGCCCTTTTTTTAGTAAACATACCTGAGTGCCAGTAGCATTTGACATTGTATCCTTGTGTTTTCTCAGATGACATCATGCAATCCCTGGAGAGACGTACTCTTCCACATAAACTACATGTTGGAATTGTTCCACTTTGGATATTGTTGAACTGAGAATTACACTTTCTAATAGCCCGTTTCAATTTTTGATGTTTAATTCTGTTGAACTCAAATTCTTTTACAGACCAGTAGATGATAGCTCTCCAGCTAGGTCTATTCGAAGCCAGCTTCTCCTAGTCCTCCACAGCGATTACAGCATTCTTCAGTGTCCTAGAGGCAGTCCCAAACCCTCAATTTGGGTTTGCACTAACGACGAAGTTTTAAAAATTAATTCGGGGACCACTTAAGAAAAAGCTGGAACTGTAAGCAAGCTGGGTCCTTTGTTTATGAAAAGGATCTGATTCGGCATTAAATTATCCGAGAAGGGTTGATATGCCATAACCAACCAACCTCATCAATTTTCATTAAGTGATAACCTCTACATATGGACACACCAGCAAAAACTTACATTCATTAACTGTGTGGATGCTGGGTGCTATCTAGACAATTTACCAAATGCAAATACTGATAAGGGATGGATGATGGGATAAAGTCATGGGAATCCTTGTCGTTGGCATGCCTTGATTGGTAATGATCACTACTAACGACGTTTTCCAGGAGAGATTTTCCCGTAAAATAATTGTTTGGGGATTTATGCAAACTAGATGGTCAGACCAGCGAAGACCCAAGAAATCAAACGCTCAAAACTAGATAGGTGACATCTTTCAAGGTGTCCTTAGATGTTGTCTGTAAACAACCTAGGTCTCGCAGGTGTACAAAAGAGCAGTGAGAACACAGTCTCGGTATATATATATATATATATATATATATATAAGGGCCGGTTTATCTCAGTCGGTAGAGCGTCTGACTAGGAACCACAAGGATCTGGTTTCAATACCGTCCCTCACCCACTCAGCGTATAAGTAGCACTCATAGGGTTTTGTGCGGTAAAGTGAGGGGCTGATGGTAGGTGTGGCGCTCCGTCTCAGAGGTCAAAAACAATTTCCTTGGTCTAGCTCTAGTGAAAATGGGATAGACTCCCTCGTTGTCTGGCTGATATCGACTTTAGGTCCCCCCAACGACCTTACTTGCACACATAGAAAGCACAACAAAAAACACACACGCACATGTACGTACTAGATATCTGGCCTGGTTATAATACTAAACTGCATCATATAGAGAGGATCCAGATGTGGGGAGGATCCAGATGTGGAAGAGGATCCAGATGTGGAGAGTGTGGAGTACCACTTTCATTGCCATTACTCCCACGTTCCCCCTAAAGTGGTAGTACCCGTCAGACTTCCATGTATGAGTCAGATAGGTCTTTTAAAAATCAATAGTATTAGATAGGAATACTTGCTACCATATAACTGTAATTGTGCAATTGTTATTAAATTGAAATAATTACGTGAAACCATAATATTAGATAGGAATACTTGAAACTATACAACTGTACTCAATTTTTTGTATTAGATAGAAATACTTGAAACCAAATAACTATGTGCAAACAAAAAATTATCATTTAATAGAAATGATTACTTGAAATGATATAATCGTGTATAAATTATTAGTATTATATAAGAATACTAGCAATTATATAATTTTATTAAAAAACTAAGAAACAACTTCACAAAAAAAGTAAACTTTAAATATACGCTCCTACATTTGGGGCGCTGGTGGTTCATTGGGAAGTTAAATATAAATGTACCATGATTTCGATTCCATAACCTCTAGGTATAAAATTATCCTAGACGTATTGAAATGCCTTCAGAATAGATAAATAAATAAATGATGAAGTTTGAGATATGTAACAGGGTTCAAGTACGTCTGTTTTGCAAGTTCATTGTTGAGTTGTATGGTCGCTTTTCCGGCTTGTAAATGTGCAACTGTGTGTCCTTTCCCGCCACAGCGTCTAGGCATAAAATAACCCAAGATGAGTTGACACCCCGTCAAAGTAAATAAATCATGTTGTCTGAGAACTACAGCAGGAAGCAAGTCCGTCTGTTTTGTAAGTTTATTGGCGAGTTGCCTGATCGCTTTCCAGTTCCAAATGACTCGTAGATGTGCAACTGTGTGTCCTTTCCCGCCAGAACGTCTATGGTCTGGAAATAAAATTAATGGTATTTCTCACGCTGCGACCTGTAGTAAATATTTGAAAGGAAAAGTCTGGACACCGTAGATTTCGATAAAAAAAAAGGAAAGGAAAGGCTAGTATATACTGTAAACAGAGTGCGCAAAATATCACCTGGCCAGAATATTTATTTCGTTCGGCATGTTATTCCCTTTGATCTCTCCCCTTTCACCCCTTCTTGATTAATGCATACATTTATGTGTGTTGTTGTTGTTGTTGTTGTTGTTGTTTTTGTATTTTTGTTGTTGTTTCTGTGTGTTTCAGTTATTGTTTGATTTTGGGTATTTGTGTTGTGTGTGTGTGTGTGTGTGTGTGTGTTTTGCTATTTCTTGTATGTGTGTATATTTGTTAGAAAATTCAATGAAAGTATGTCGTCTTGGTAACTGGTGTGTGTATGTGTGTTTTGTGTGTGTGTGTGTGTGTGTGTGTGTTTGCTATTCTAGTATGTGTGTATATATGTTATTCAATGAAGGTATGTATTGTGTGCGTCTTGGTAACTGTGTGTGTGTGTGTGTGTGTGTTGCTATTTCTAGTATGTGTGTATATTTGTTAGAAAATTAAATGAAGGTATGTATAGTGTGCGTTTGGTAACTGTGTGTGTGTGTGTGTGTGTGTGTGTGTTGTGTTTTGCTATTTCTAGTATGTGTGTATATTTGTTAGAAAATTCAATGAGCGTATGTATTGGTATGCGTCTTGGCAACTGGTGTGTGTGTGTGTGTGTGTGTGTGTGTGTGTGTTTTGCTATTTCTAGTATATGTGTATATTTGTTAGAAAATTCAATGATGGTATGTATAGGTGTGCGTCTTGGTAATGTGTGTGTGTGTGTGTGTGTGTGTGTGTGTGTGTGTGTGTGTGTGTGTGTGTGTTGCTATTTCTAGTATGTGTGTATATTTGTTAGAAAATTCAATGAAGGTATGTATTGTGTGCGTCTTGGTAAGTAGCGTGTGTGTGTGTGTGTGTGTGTGTGTGTGTGTGTGTGTGTGTTTTGCTATTTCTAGTATGTGTGTATATTTGTTAGAAAATTCAATGAAGGTATGTATAGTGTGCGTCTTGGTAACTGGTGTGTGTGTGTGTGTGTGTGTGTGTGTGTGTGTGTGTGTGTGCACTATGTAGGTCGATTTTCAACTTTTTTTGAATATCAAAATGATTCAACCGGGCAAAGTTGGCTATTGATATTATAAAAAGAAAAAAAAGAAAAGTAGCACAGGACGCAATATGCATCTAACCACTACGGCTGCTAGCTTGGTTCTCAATAATTCTAAACAACTTCCCCATGAGTTGCCCTGTCACATGACTTCTTCAACCAGCCAGAGAATCCCTTTCCAGTTCAACTCGGGGTCAAAACCTGTCAATTATACTCTAAGACGTATACTGTATTTTCTCACAGGTTTACTTACGCTTGAATTTAAATCCTACACTTCATTACAAAAATTACCTATTAGGGTAGGTCGATTTTCAACTTTTTTTTAAATATCAAAATGGCACAACCAGAAAGTTGGGTATTGGTATGATAAGTACTGACACCAAAAAGTAGGTTTCTAGCTTGCACCAATGTTTGAACATTTAGTTTTAAAGATCTCTAATATTGTTGTATATTCTCTTTACTTCTATTATTATTCTGCTCATCTTTGGTATCTTACGTTCTTCTTCTAGCGTCTGGACTTCGTCATGGGGACTTCGTGTCTGGTCTTCAATTGGGGATTTCTCTTTATCAGAAGCCCTGTGTCATTGGTAGTTTTTAAATAATAACCCAAGACTTCGATTTGCTTTAGATCATATTTTATTCCGAAATCCCCAGCAGACTACCTGCGCAGATTGAGTCGGTCATGTGCTTAACACGACTTACCACTTTCGTGGTTTGGCCGATACTGAACTAAACTCTCTTTCTAATCTAAACCGGAAGAGGGTATTCTCCACCGATTCTCACGGTATCCCCCAGAAGGAGGATCAGACTGAGGTCAAGCCGAATCACTCAATCCTTCAAGGCCGCCGGCTGCAAATTATAACAGTCATTTTGGTTTCTACACTAATGGTACATAAGTGTTAGGAATCTAATAATTATGTAACAATATGAATCCACTCCAAAATCTTTGTTTTTTTTTATATATTTACATATGAATTGCTTAATAATTTTATAATTTCAATCTAGAAAAGTTTGTCAATTTATTTTATTCAAATAAAAAATAAAATATATGCACACACACACACACATATAAAATATGTGTACTGGTGTATATACATATATGTGTGGAGACACGTAGTATAATGGTTACCGTCGTATGTACACGGCGAGACGAGTTCAAATTCTGGACGAGACTGTTTTCAGTTCACATAGCGCTAATGCTCTTAGGAAAGGTATTATCCCTCCAACTATGGATATATAGTAGGACAGACTGGGATATTCATCATTGGTTAGGCAACTCTTCTATGAGAAGGAAGATTTTTATTTCAAACCTATTAAACTCTGCTTTAGAAATCGACCTTGTGACACATCCTACTCGTGCAGAGGGATTGTAAATATGTATATACATATCAGTAAACTTATATATTTCCTAGGGTATAAGTTAAGAGAAAGGAAATGAATCCGACGGTATGAGTATAGATAAAAGGATATGAAAACAACACAATATGCTGTTAAAGTGAAAAGATTTTATATCATATTCATAGCTAATATTGAACAATATTTCGATTTATAAAAATCATCTTCAGAGCTTGTTTATACTCCAGACTTATCAATAGCGGAGACAAAAATAATATGAACTTAAAACGAAAACACTGATGTTGCAAAAAAGTTATGCGGAAGTTTCAAATTAAGCAACCGCCAACGCTTTTCACCGAGAATATTAGCTATGAATATGATATAAAATCTTTTCACTTTAACAGCATATTGTGTTGTTTTCATATCCTTTTTTCTAGACTCATATTTCCTAGGGTATAAAGTGGATTTAATGTATATGAGAAGGTACTTTTAAGCTAATTGGTGTGTGTGTGTGTGTGTGTGTGTGTGTGTGTGTGTGTGTGTGTGTGATCTATTTAGTGAAGGTTTATATTAATCTAGGAAGTATTTACTTTTATTTGAATTATTGAATAATCATCTATCCTTATGATGTTGGCATTACTTAAAAACAATGATAGAGTTAAAGTCATATCAGACACAATAAAAACAATGAAAACCAAAGGCAACCAAATAATC
>CM042145.1:80204312-80231812 GCA_023376005.1 Doryteuthis pealeii
AAAGCAACATTTTATTAAATGCAACTCACGACACAAACACAGAATTAGTGGTCGTTTATAGTAATCTATTATGCTTAATTTAATTTGACGCAAGGCCAGGATTTAGATGTAAGAAACGAACTCACTAAGAATCATTTGCTAGTGTAGGTTGCTAACCATTGCATCACGCGAGACGCCCACAAAGCTTTTACTTTGTATATTTGAAAAATATGTTTACCTTATTTCCTTCTACTATTTTTTCAGAAAAAAATCTAACTTGTTACGTACCCAAAAAGAGTTATGCAAGATGGGTGCAGTCCACACACTAAAAAAAACACAGGGGTACGAGACCTTGAGCACAGCAGAAAAAAAGGATTGGCATTCTCCCATAAGCTTACAAGTTATATTGTGTGTTTTCACCTTCAAAGTATATATATATATACTAGCAAATATATGCACCCTCCGGGTGCAAGTATTTAAGTTTTAATGTAATGAAATATCGTATTAAATTAGAAAGTCTAATAAGAAGGCAGATAAAAAGATATGTAACAGAGTGGGGGTATAATAGAAAATAGAAATGAAACTTACTCTTCCATCACTCCCGTCTTTCATTGCTGTATTTTACTTATTTAACTATTTAGTTAAATTAGGAAATAAAGAATAAAATGACATTTATTTTTTCTTGTTAATGGATTTCATTTAAGATTCATTGGAGAGATTTTTGCTTATATTCATTAAAATAAAACCAAACAATTAGAAATCAATAATACTAAGCACATATTTAATAAAATCACATTTTTAATATCAATATGCAAATTAGCCTTCCCATTCACACTGTAAACCGCTATTTTTTGTATATATAAATACAATTGCATGTTATTTGTACGTAGATATGGACAACACTAATAAAAAGGTGAAGCAATTTTATTAATAATTGAGGTTTAGATATAAATAAAATCATGGAGAATGTGATGTAAATAACGAAGGGAATTGTGACTTGAGTAGTAATATAGTTTCGGTTACAGACAGAAAAACACACACTCTCCATTATAATAAGATATATATATATATATATATATATATATATATATATATAGAGAGAGAGAGAGAGAGAGAGAGAGAGAGAGATATGTATGAGTAGTGGCTTACCGGTGGGTACGGGTACGATCGTTGGGAGCGCACAGTATCCAGGGGTTAATACCATGAAAAAACAAATACAAAGTGCTCAATACAATGTAGAGCAAAATGTATTTAAGAAATGGATATAAAGTAACCTACTCGAGTTTCATCATCTGAATCGTCAGGGTTACATTCGCTGAATTAATCGAGTTTTCGATTAATATTAGTTGGCACCACGTATGTCTGTTCGAAACGGGTCTTATCGTTATAGATGAACGCTGTTGATGAAACTCGAGTAGGTTACTTTATTTCCATTTCTTAATATATATATATATATATATATATATATGGTGGTCTCTGTATATGCATCTATGTTTGTTTAGGAATTTGATACGAAAAAGAATTACACTGACATCTTTCTTTATTCCCCTTTGAATTCGTCTCTTTATAAACAGCAATCTTTTCTATTATACAGTGGCACCTTGACCTATAAGAGCCCTAACTTACGAGTTTTCCGAGTTGCGAGCAGTCACTCGGTCGATCTGTTGCTTTGTATTGCGAGCTAAAAGTTCAGGTACGAACGAGCTTCAGATACTCTTATGTTAATAAGTCAACTAAAGAAATTTAAGTTTCCAAATTCATTATGCCAAAGAAAAATATGATTTATAAAAGAATAAATATTAAAACATATTACAGTACATAATTCATTGCATTCTATTTTATTATGTTTCTATAAAATACAGTGCTAGTTTACTTATTTGAAAAGAACTAACAAAAAATTGGAGTGTTTTGATCTGGGGGATAGAACGGATTAATGGGAAAAATTGATTTCACATACGAGGAAATTGAGTTTCTCGACAAATGGTTTCTGAACTTTCCTTCGGCAATGTAAATAAGGTAAGCCTAATATTTCATAAAACTTATGACCTCAAACAGGAAGGCGCCATAACTGGTAAAAAAACACTTTCGTGGATGTAGTCCGGAACAGACATGTGACCAAAAACATAAATGTTGTGACCAATTGAGAGAAAATGTCGAAAACTTTGGTTGCATTGGAGCAAGATTCAACTAACCAGTTAGTTTAAATTATTACCTTAAGTAAAAAAAGAATCTATTACGCATACATACAAATTGTGGGGCGCTGACCGTAACGGTAATGATATTGGTGACCCGCGTTCAAATCCTGGACGAGACTGTTTGCGTTCACTTCATGCTGATTTGTTTGTTTGTCTTACTTCTTTGGGCATCTCCAATTTTTCTATCTTCTCACGTAAAAAATTTAAGAAAAAAAAAGAAAAAAATATTTATATACACTCTTAATATAATACAGATCAAATTTTGTCTAGTAATTCATCCGATAGTTCTCAAAAATGCCCTCTTAGATACTTCTTTCTGAAACCATCTAATTCAATCTTAAAGTTTTGTACGCTGTTGTTGTTGTTGTTGTTGTTGTTGTTGTTGTTTTGTTTTTTTTAAAATCTAATTAGGCAATTTGTTCCAAAAATATATTAATCTATTAGCAAAAAATCCAGTTGGTTAATAGACTTAGTTTTTGAAATCTACCTTGACAGTAAGTTTCCAGCGCAATGAGAAATATCTAAAAAGATGTCTACCATAATTAGTAATTCATTTATTATTTTGAAAGATTCAATTAGATCAACTATCATTCTTCTTTCTAGAAAAGTAGTTAATCCCAATTTCTCTAATGTCCTTGGTAAATGCATTTATCCATTTGTTCTCCCTCAGCTATGGGAGCTTTTAGTCTCGGTCAGACAACCAGTATAGGAAAAGGAAAACCAGTTGTACTTCGCTTAAAATTAACCCAGTGTCGCATCCTTCCTGTGGCAGAGGGTTTGGTTACATGCATACGATGTTTTCGTCTTAGCTGTTATTAGTTTATTTACTGCAAAATGATAATAAAAAAATCAAAGTTGACCATCCTCTAAGTATTCTAATTCCATTAATCTTGCTAACCAACTAAGTTGTCACTATTCATTCACTGATCATTTTGTTAAAAATAACTCCCGTATCTCAACACTAGGTCTGAATACCGTTATAGGAATAATATATTGGGTTTTTTAATACATTAGTAGGTTCAGAGTAGCCTTCCAATGTAGGTATATATATATAGTAAGTAAAAACACACGCGGTCTGTTTATGATATGGTTTATTTAGCCGACAATTTTTGGGGGAATATGTGCTTAATTGAAGTCATACCTATTTTAAATGTGAGGCTAAACAAATCGAGAAAAATCAATCTCTGTATGTGCATTTCGGCCTATTAGGCCTCATCAGCAGAGCTATGGATAGAAAGACCGCCTTGTGCGTGATTCGAAACCCGACTGTCAGGCTGATAGGCGAGTATCGTAACCTCTACACTAACCGGACTTTCATATATATATATATGTACATAAAATAATCCGAAAAAAGAGTTACATAAAATAACAAATACAGACTTTATTGTCTGAGCACATGGACAAGGACATACATAAGATAAAACATATATACGGAAAAGAGATAGGACTAAAGTCCTAAAGAAGTGATAAAGAATCGTGAAGAAATAAGTGAGTCACTTACTGATAGTTAGGGGCAAAGCCCCCCACTTAAGGACCGAAACGCCATGCATCTAGCCCATGTTTAGTTTTTGCTTGAGTGAGAGAAAGAGAATGAGAATTTCTCAGGCTTCTGTTTAAATACCCAACCACCTATTGGCGAAAACCTGGCGGCAAGTAAAGATAACCCCTTTGAACCCATGACCAGAGGCAGACAATCGCTACACTGTTATTATTGCGTTTATCTAAATAAAAAGGATATCTATTTACCTGCACTATGATCAGTGCCATTTTTTACTATTGTACGGACAGAAAAAGTGTGTAATATCTTGTTATTGAACACACATATGGGATCAAAAAGGTCTACGATCGTCAGGATCATCAACCAAGCTGTTACTATTCTTCCATAAGTCAGTTTACTAAACCTGGCCATATATCATTATTAGCTGCAATACCCGGTAATAACCGGGAAAGGTGGAGTTATTCGCAGTTCCCAGGTCAGAGTGGACCTGGGAGTAATGGCGATGAAGGGATACTCCACATTCCCAAGAACTCCAGAAGAGCTGCATCTAGCTGACTACAAGACGCAGTTTAACTTTATACCCGGAACACTAAGACCCTCAGCCACCACCTTCTAGCACATATATAATGAAAACTGTTGGAATTGCCATAAGGGCAATAAGGCTTGATGTAACAGTCGATTGATGGTAGAGGGCCTCTCCGACCGCCAAGCCCGAGTAAGTGTAGTATTTTGTGTCATAGACTACTCAGTCCCCAGGATTCCGTCCTTAAGCATCACGGATCGCCACACACAGAGACAAACAAGTGACTCCACTGGGGAGATTTTACGCCTCCGAAGAAGTGCATTCTACAGCCCCAGTCGACAGGGCGGCTTAATTTTAGTAAAACACCGTGCACAACTAATAAGCCAATAAACACGTCGTAATTTCCTCTTAACATCTTTTTTATTATTATGACGTTTGAATATTTCATAAGATGGTAAACCGGGACATCAGACGCTTGTCTACAAAGCCAATTACGGATAGTAATACTACTACGTGTTTGTTAGTTACTAGTTGGACAAGTGTCGAACTGACACGTCAGAAGTGGAAAAAATAAAAACACACCCAGACATTCATACATACATGCATACGCTAAGCGTAACGATCATAAACGTTGGAAATTGAATCGGCGACCCGAGATCAAATCCTGGACGTGGCTGATTTTGCATTTTACCTTACCATTCCTAACTATATATATATATATATATGTGTGTGTGTGTGTGTGTATATATATATATATATGTGTGTGTGTGTGTGTGTGTGTGTGTGTGTGTGTGTTTGGGCAGCATTCTTTCATTTATACATGTAGAATTAAACAAAAGACACATCTCCTGTTTAACAATTTTATTTTTGATCTTTTCGAGTTTTCTGGACTTTTTAATATTTGGGTCGTGGATAAGTCCACCAAAGTTTAAGTCGTGAGTACTTTCAGCACTTCGAAGTGCCACCCACACTGATACACAAACGCACACACAGACATACTGACGCCCAAATAAAAAATGATTAATCTACTCACATTTCCATACACACGCTCCCCCTTTCTCTCTTTCTCACATACACTCACACACAACGTAAAAAATATTCGACTTCAAAACCGTTTATCCTATGCGTCTCATAAATTTTCGAATCTATTTCCGAGAACGCTGACTTTCCATTCAAAACATTGTAAACAAACCGATAACAGCCACCTTATTATCCTGTGATAAGATTTTTACTTTTCCTTATATCAATAAAGGCCCTGAAGAAGATCTACTAAATAGATTGAAACACTGCAGCGTTGGCTGAATAAATACCACTCATTTTATTTGAACCTGTGTTTTTTCAAATTTTTCACTATATTACATACCGTCGGATTCACTTCCATTTTTCTTTTCATATGTATATATATATAGATAAAAGGTGGCTTACCGGGGAATATGGGCACGATCGTTGGAGGTGCACAAAATCCAGGGGTTAAGTCAGCGATATAACAAATACAAAGTGCTCAATACAAAGTAGAGCAAATTTATTAAAGAAATGGATACAATAGAAACCTACTCGAGTTTCACCATTAGGATCTTCAGGGTTAAATCCACTGAATTAATCGAGGAACCGATTAATTGCAGTCGATTACACGTGTGTTACGTTAGAACACACGTGTAATCGGTTGCAATTAATCAGTTCCTCGATTAATTCAGTGGATTTTACCCTGAAGATCCTAATGGGGAAACTCGAGTAGGTTTCAATTGTATCCATTTCTTTAATATATATATATATATATATATATATATATATACTGTAGTGTGAGATGGTCACTATTTCAACTTTTGCTGGAATGTTGTACCAAAGGCTGTATTAATTGGTAGAGTGCTCAATATAAAATAGAGCTGTTATATAATATAATAAAATAAATATATAGAGGTTTTAAATATCTATTTATTAGGTGACAAAGGAACATTCACAACCATATTGGTTTCATGCGATGCAATCATCAGGTGAACATGTTTCCCATTTGAAACATCTTCACCTGATGAATGCATCGCATGAAACCAATATGGTTGTGAATGTTCCTTTGCCACCTAATAAATAGATATGTAAGACCTCTATATATTTATCTTATATATATATATATTATATATTAATTTTTTTACTTGAAGGCACTTACAACGCATGTATCGCATAAAATTCGATACTTTTTTTCTTATAGAAAATGAACTTGACAAGTGTAATCCCAGCAAAGGATCGCTCGGTGTGTAGAATACCGTACAGACTGTTTCGACTTTATTAAGTCTCATCAGCGGTATATACTAACGATTTCCCTCCGACAGAAATCGAAACCGGGACTTCAGCAGACACAGTGAAACACTATATCGCCTCGGCCACAGTACACAGCTGACCATCCCAGCGAAATTAAGCTTGTCAAATGATACTACACGCCTCTACCATAATAGGTAAGGGGGCGTTTTTGAGAGAATAATAACAACAAACAGACCGTATGCCCTTCGGCGAAGTGAATAAGATTTTTGGATGTTTGTTTATTTTAGAAACGTTGCTGGATAAAGTATATATATATATATATATATATGTATATATATATATATATATATATATATATATATATATATAGTGTTCCTGGTGAAGTTGTT
Source organism: Doryteuthis pealeii (assembly GCA_023376005.1). Classification (NCBI taxonomy): domain Eukaryota; kingdom Metazoa; phylum Mollusca; class Cephalopoda; order Myopsida; family Loliginidae; genus Doryteuthis; species Doryteuthis pealeii. Next base: position 80,211,150 of record CM042145.1, read on the forward strand.
TGGTTGTTTCATTTTGTTTACGGATCATTTTGATATCAGGTTGCTTACAGTATCTACTGTTGCTTAAATGGTCACCCACCCAAACATTGAACAGGCTCTTATAGCTGCTTAACTTCTTTGGTCTAGCATGAACCGGTGTTGTCAGCTTTACTTGGCCGTATGCGTTCCTGAATAAAGTGAGTAGATATATTACATTTCTGAATTTGGGTTTATCTGTTGCTATGAGCATTTTATGACTATTTTAGCTTTCTTTTACGATATGATCTTGTCTTAAAATGTCGTAGGGCAAGACTCAAATTATAAACTTTCTTTCTAGACAAGGTGAAATTTTCAGGTCGTATTATGTAGTGGATGAAACTCTATTAGTGTTATTAAGGACAGCTCTAGAAAATACCGCGATCACAAATTGATGAAGTTAGTAGCAGAGTATCTGTTCAGTACCGCATGATCAATATACCAACTGCAATCTGTTCATATCTATGTCTTATCACACACACACACTCACACATACTCACACACACACACACACACACTTCACACACATACATACATACATACATACACACACACACACACAATTCTATAAAAGACACATGGAACATTGTTATGAAGCAATGGTAAGAAGATGAGATCATGATTACTTTTAGTTTTTATACTGCTCAGCTGGCCATCAGTTGAGCACTTTTTCATTTATCAAAAACTTTTTAATGATTGTTTATTCTCATCTTTACTATATATATATATATATATATATATATATATATATATATATGTGTGTGTGTGTGTGTGTGAACACTTCCGCACGTGTGGAGGGATTAGTATTTAATTAAGAGTTTGTCTTCTACGCTGGTTGCCTAACCAAGGTTAAAAGCCCCCTCTCTCTTTTCTCTCTCTCTCTCTCTCTCTCTCTCTATATATATATATATATATATATATATATTTAAATAAATAACAAAAGACTTATAGATCTTGCATTATAGACTATTTCAGGGAGCTTAGACAAAAATGTCTAATTCTCCCGACTCATCAGATGCAAAAAAAATCCTGAAATATATATATATATCTGTGTGTGTGTGTGTGTGTGTGTGTGTGTGTGAAGGCGGAATCATTTATGAAGATTAGCTTAGTTTAGCACAACGGCCAAAGCATGAGTTATCTAGTGAGAATCGAACTCAATACCAATAGTCTGCTAGCCAGGCTCACTAACCGCGCGTAGACAAGAAATATTTGTTTATTGATAGATCTGCTTTCCGAAAAAAAAACACTTAGCGGGTAGGTAACGAATTTATCTTCAAATACAAAAACCCATAAATGAAGTTATCAAAAGAAAAGCTCCAGTCGATCTTTTATTTTGGGGGCTTTAGAAGTTTGGGTTTTTTTTAGGAAAGAACAGACAAGTTCTGGAAAAGAATCCTTCAAGAGTCTCAGAAAATCATTCATGATTGATGCACTTCTTCAATCGGTGCACGAGCGTATAAATACCCTCCTCGGAGAACGTGGCAAAAAGTCCATTGTTAATTTGTCGATTGCTTTGACACTCAACAAGAAGAAGATCAAGTTCCACGGTTATATCACGAAATCTGCATCGTCTATTATCCTGAATTGACACATCAATTCAAGCAATGGTGTTTATAACAGAATAATGACTCTCCACTCCTTGAAGCTTTGATTTAAGATGATAGACATCGTAAATCTCGTGACGTGGGCTGTAGAACTTGATCTTCTGAAATCATAAGTCCATGAAATCATCCATGAGCAGTTGAGATGTTGGAACGTGTAAGAGAACACGTTATTGTCTTGCTTGCCTGGATCGAACTCGCGTCCTTCGAAATGCGAAAAACACGACTCAAGACTTACGCAAACATGTGGCTTCATTCAGGTGCCCGGATGCACAAAAAGTTGCATGGGCTCTGATATCAATTGATAGACTGGCCAAAAGCGAGTCAGAAAAAAACCATGAGAACGTACAGATGATATAGATTCATATATATATATATATATATATATATATATATATATATATATATAGAGAGAGAGAGAGAGAGAGAGAGAGAGAGAGAGAGAGAGAGATAGATAGATAGATAGATATTACAGTTAACACTTAAACATTTTACCTTTATTAGAAATTTAGATATTTATTTACATATATTTACATACATTATATTTACATATTAGACATTTTACATTGAACATTTAATCTCTCAAATGCATAGAATAAGAGATTAGTATTTTTTTCTATAATTTATATCTAAAATGTCATTGTGAAGGTGAAACAGATAATGAAGTAACTGTAATCCTACTTTTGGCCCACCCTATATATATATAGAGAGAGAGAGACAGACAGACAGACAGAGACAGAGACAGAGACAGACAGACAGACAGAGAAAGGGAGGGGTCGAGAAAGTCAAACAAAGAAGAGGCGGTGTACGCTGGTTTTGGTAACCATATTCTCCGTCGCCCCCGGTGAACGGCTCCCTGATAAACTACAATACCCAATTCACCCGGTCGATTGACTGAAAACCCTATTGACTTGGCGCTATATTCTTTCAGAAGAGTCTCTATGCGCCCTTGGTGGATGTGGTATAATGGACACGGCGAGACGAGTACAAATCCTGGATGAGACTGCCTGTATTTCACATATCTTAAGGCCGTTGGTTAAAGAATAAATGTTAAAACTTACATGTGGAGTATATGTTCTCGTGTTCGGTATGTCACGAGGTTCTGGAGTCAAGATGCCCCCCCCACACACACACCTGTCAGATAGACAAGAGATACGCAACTGGCGCATGTTACCTTGTCTCTTAAATTTTTTGTCATGTAGATTAAACATTATTAATCTTTCGAACAAGCGAAGATAGTGATTATATGTTTTCTATGTGTAACGAGATGATGAAGGTCCTGAGTTTTGCGAGGACTACTATAGAAAAGAGAGGAAGAAGAAATAAGAGAGTAAAGGTTTTAAAAAAAGTACTGATGAACACAAAATGGTTTGTCGAGAATTTGACCGGGGCATGACTCCCGAATGGAGAATTGAAAGCCAACCGGAAGTTTCGGGTGTTGACCGGAACCGTAAGTCACGTTATGACGAGGAACGACGAACAAGAATATCGTCCTCTTTTTTGATTTCCGACAGGATTCGGACGGGCCTCTGGTCCCTAGTGTGGGATCACATTAATTTATCAGTGTCTTCTCTCTCTCTCTCTTTCTCTCTGCCTTTCCTCCTCTCTGAAACAACCCACGAGACGAGCCCGAAAATAAAAGCTGAGCAGCTTGTGACGATATATTTCTCGCGTTGTACTTTTTTATCGACAAGATGACCGCCACCTCCCGAACACGTTTTTAGTGTCGTGAATTTGGAGGCACGTTGACAAGACCCGCTATACAACATATATCGCTATTAGAACGTTACACTATGTATTTATGTTTGTTCATGCTTCTTTTGGCGGATATTTTCCAGTCTTATTGAACAGACTAGGACAGACTAGATAGTGATAGAGACAATAGATAGATAAATAGAAAGAAAGAAAAGAATTATTCAAAACGTGAAATTAGAACACTTGTCAACTATGCTTTTTATTTTAGCTTTCGTCTGCCACCTCATGTCGCCACTCTTCCCAGGGACACTTTTTATTTGGCCCAAGACTCTCCGCCCAAGACAGCGTCTCGAGTTCTACTTTTATACATCAAAGCTCTTTTTACCCATGAAACAGAACGGATCATCAAGAGACTTTCTTCGCCACCCGTCGTGATTACCTACATTTTAGACACATTTATCCATTTGTGTTCACCTTCAAAGTCTCATGTCAACGGACACGCCATCTTCTTTGGTAGTTTTACGACAGAGTCAGATCTGTTGACAGGGACCTTCTTTGACTCTCTTCAAACAGATGTGAACATCCGACGTCAAATTCTCTTCATTTTAAGGTAACTTTTTTTTTTACCTTTACTTTCTTGATTGTTATTCACTTCTTTTTAAATGTAACGTTTAACAAAGCGACAAAGTTTTTTAGTTTTTGTTTTTTTGTTTTTTTGTTTTTTCGTATGTGAATATTTGTAGACGACTTGCACTGGCTTCAAATGTAAAGATTTTTGTTTCAGTTTAGCTCAGTCGGTAGAGCGTCCGACTAGAAACTACAAGGTTACGGGTTCTATACCGGCCCTTGCCAGCTCAGCGTATGATAGCACAAGGATATGTGCGGTAAAGCGAAGATGATAGGTGTGGCGCTTCGTCTCAGACTCAAAAACAATCTCCTTAGTCTGGCGCTAGTGAAAAGGGGATAGACTCCTTCACTGTCTGGCTGATACTGACTTTAGGCCACCCCGACGACATGCAGATGAGAAGAATGTATTTACCCCACACGTTCGCCACGAGCAGGATGTGACACAAGGTCTCAAGTATAGAACAGTGAAGACCAAGCACACTATTCAGTAGCAATGGAGCTGTGAGACTAGCCTGCTAACCATTACACCACGATGTGATGCCCTTTTTATCCAATCCGTTCTCCACGGGTAGAATGTGACTCATGGTCACAAGTATGGGATATAGGTTTATCAGGTGTTGTCTGAGGTGGGGACGGCCCCCTGGGATCACGCGATTTATTTGCCCAGCCGCCGTTCGGTAGGGAAGACGGGTCTCAGGTATGGGTATCCAGCCAAGATCGAATTCGCTATTCAGTAGTAAGGGATCTGCGAGACATGCTTGCTAACCATTACAGCACGATGGCACGTGCAGATGAGAGGAAAAGATTTCTAAATCAATCGTTTCTGATATTTACAGATATATATATATATACATATATACATATATATATATACATATATATACACACACACACATATATATATATATATATATATATATATCTTAAATAGAGAGAGAGGGAGGTGTTACAATTTTTGTTGCCATTTATATGCTTTAAGTGGGAGCACCTTACAGTGGAGATCCCTTGTGTTAAGCAGAGTGCGATCTTTAGTGAAGAAACCTTTGGTTGTTCCTTGGTGTCTCTTAGTATTGGGTATGATCCTTTGGTTGTTCCTTAGTGTTGGGTAAAATCCTTGCGTTGAGAAAAAATCATTGGTTGCAGGTCCGTTCGTCAATGTCGAATAACGTGCAAATAAACGGCTTTCAATATCTGCGATTAAATAGTTAACTAACCACGTATTCGAGCTGTTGATTAGCTACAGTTTAATCTACGTGACCACGCCGAGTCTATAGGTTTAAATGGTGGATTCCAGCATACCTTATATCACAAAAATAATCCAACATTGAGAGAGAAAGTGATAAAAAGAATTTGGAAGTGTTAAAGAATACAAAATTAAAGGAATAGAAAGTTTTAAAAGATAGGTACTGAATTGGTAGAGCGAAGGAAAAGAAAAACAGAGGAAAAAAGAGATAGATGTATGAATACACAGAAAGTGAGAGAGAGAGAGTGAGAGAGAGAGGGAGAGAGTGAGAGAGAAAGAGAGTGAGAGAGAGAGGGGAGGGAGTGAGAGGGGGGAAGAGAAAAGATACTGAGTAAGAGAGAGGAGGAGAGTTAGAAGGAGAGAAAAGACACAAAAGACTAGAAGGATTTGAAAAGTATTGCATCAACATAGAGAAGGAGGAAATAAAGACATTGAAAATGTATGAGAGAGGGAGAAGAGATTGGAATATAGCAAGAGAGTAAGAGGGAGAGGGGACTAGATGAATGTGTTGGCGAGTAGAACTGATGGATGATGTAATGTCCACCATGTCCACTACAAATGCGATGTTCGTCCCATTAAGCATGTTGTTTAGCAGAGCAAGGTGAGAAACAGAAAAGAATTGAAGACAGGGAAATCCAGTGCTTTATCGTTAGTTTCCTCCTGACAGTTTAGCATTACAACTGCAACAATCTATCACAGTTTGCCTATCTATCTATCTATCTATCTTTCTATCAGTGTATCTCCATGTTTCAATCTATTTGCTTCTGTATGTTTCAATCTATCTATCTATCTATCTATCTGTCGGTTTATGTGTATTTCTATTTATCTATCTGTTTTGGTGAGTATCAATCTATCTATCTATCTATCGGTTTATGTGTTTCTATCTATCTATCTATCTATATGTTTCTGTGTGGTTCTATCTGTCAATCAATCTATTGGTTTCTGTGCGTTTCTATCTATCTATCTATCTATCTATCTGTCTGTCTGTCTATTGGTTTCTGGGTATTTCTATCGATCGATCGATCTATCTATCTATCTACCTATCTATCTATCTGTTTCTATGTGTTTCAATCTATCTATCTATCTATCTATCTATCTATCTATCGGTTTATGTGTTTCTATCTATCTATCTATATCTATATCTATATCTATATCTATATCTATATATATATATATATATATATATATATATATATATATATATCTGTTTCTGTGTTGTTCTATCTATCTATCTATTTATCTGTCTATCGGTTTCTGTGCGTTTCTATCTATCTATCTATCTATCTATCGGTTTCTGTGTGTTTCTAAATATATATCTATCTATCTGTTTATCTATCGGTTTCTGTGTGTTTCTATCTATCTATCTATCTATCTATCTATCGGTTTCTGTGTGTTTCCATCTATCTATATATCTATCTATAGGTTTCTGTGTGTTTCTATCTATCTATCTATCTAGCTATCGGTTTCTGTGTGTTTCTATCTATCTATATGCTTCAGTATGTGACAATCTGTCCATCTCTTTCTACATGTTTCAATTTACCTATATATGCTTTGTAGATTGATTTTGAAGGCTTATCACAGAACGACGGAAGAAAAGGTAACGAGTAATTTTTTTGTGTTTCCTTAATATTTCGGTATTAACATCCCATCTTCAGTAGACCTCGGAACCCTTAAAGGGATGTCCGTATTAATACATGTTAGTGTGAAGGTAGAAAGGTTTGTGTTTCTGTATTTGTTTTTAATATTTGAATGTATCAAAATTCTATCATACAGTGTCATATCAAACTCCGATCACATATCGTTTTTAAAAAAATAAACGCTGACTTTAAAATGCTGTCGTGACGGAATTGGAACGTATGATTTTTCTTTTTCATTGTTTATATTTGTGATTTGTTGTTGGTTTTTGAGTGTATAAACGTGTTATGAGAGTGTTTAGTGTGCCAATGTGTGTGTGTGTGTGTTGTGTGTGTGTGTGTTTGTGTGTGTGTGTGTGTGTGTGTCTGTCTGTGTGTGTTGAATTGCAGTTGGTTCTTGATTTATTCTGTTCTGTGATTTATTTGTGGGTATAATTTGGATATTTAAAAAAAACAGCAAGAGTGTGGTACAACAGCAATCTCACAATCCGCACTAAGGTACAAGTGTAGAGGGCATGTGTTATCAGCACCCTTATGTATGGAAGTGAAATATGGATTTTATACTCCCACCAAGAGCGGCGGCTAAATAACTTCTACCTTCGCTGCCTTAGACGTATACTGGGCATCACCTGGAGGGACAGGATCACTAACACAGCAGTCCTAGAGAGAGCTCAACTACCCAGTTTGTACTCTCTACTGAGACAACGTCGTCGTCTCCGATGGTTGGGTCATGTACGTCGGATTGATGATGGACGAATCCCGAAAGACATCCTCTATGGAGAGCTTACGTCTGGTAAAAGACAGATTGGTCGCCCCCAGCTGCGATTCAAGGATGTCTGTAAGAATGATCTCAGGTGCTTTGGCATTGCCCCTTCCAGCTGGGAAAATTTGGCTCATTACCGCCCTCGGCGGCGGCAGAATCTCCATAGAGGACTGTTCATGTCAGAAGTCACCCTGACATAACACCATGAAGCTAAGAGGTCCAGAAGAAAGCAGCGGCAACAAAGCATCGGAACATCAAAATCTTCAGGGACAGCCTTCACATGCAAAATCTGTGTTCGAGAATGTTTTTCAAACATCGGACTTCACAGTCAGAGGATGCGCTGTAACTTCAGGAGCACATAAAAACTTTATCATCGTCTTCCGAGACTGAAATGCCAATGAATGAATTTGGATATTGATAATGCATCTTTAATTCTGAAATTGCCAATATTTCTTGACCAGACTTCAATTGTAGAAGCCATGTTTTTCCATGTTTTTGCATCTCAATATGGAAGGAAGATTCCTCTGTGTGTTGGTGTTCTGTGGTCCTAATGTGTAGCGGTCTGGTAGTGATACCAATATCTAACTGGTTGCATTATCTCAATTTATTCGGTATACCACGTACACTTCATGACACATGCCCGTGTTACGGATAGGGTAGTTCGCTAGTGTGCAGTTAGTGCTATCCCTACTGTGGTTAGTGAGTAGATGTCTCTGGAGTGAGGGGCTATAATGTACTAGTTGTATGTTCAGTCCCTCCCTCCAGATGGCTCTGCGTATCGCTGCGGTAATTTTTCACTGAGATGTGGTAATCTTAGGAAACGGGTATTAGATGGGGTGTGTCACCTAGGGCATTTCATCCGTTCTGCATTTGGTTCGGATACGAGTCAGTTCGTTCTTTATATATCCTGTTTTTGCACCAAGGAGGAGGGCTGATTTGTGGTGGACGAATTACACATATTTTACTATGCACTAGCTGTGTGCTATGTTACTATAAACTAGCTATGACCTATTTTGTTATGCACTTGCTGTGTCCTATCCTACTACGAACTAGCTGTGTGCTCTCTTACTATGATCTAAGTGTCCCATCTTACTGTGAACTAGCTGTGTCCTATCTTACTATGGTCTAAGGGTCTCATCTTAATTAACTAGCTGTGTGCTCTCTTACTATGGTCTAAGTGTCCCATCTTACTGTGAACTAGCTGTGTGCTCTCTTACTATGATCTAAGTGTCCCAGCTGTGAACTAGCTGTGTCCTATCTTACTATGATCTAAGTGTCCCATCTTACTGTGAACTAGCTGTGTCCTATCTTACTATGATCTAAGTGTCCCATCTTACTGTGAACTAGCTGTGTCCTATCTTACTATGATCTAAGTGTCCCATCTTACTGTGAACTAGCTGTGTCCTATCTTACTATGGTCTAAGGGTCTCATCTTACTGTGAACTAGCTGTGTGCTATCTTACTATAAAATTGATATGTTCTATCTTACTTTGCACTAGCTGTGTCCTATCTTACTGTGCTGGTCATGTCAAGCCCTAGCACCTATTTGATTGGTCCAACCCTATTGCCCTTTTTATCATTTGGGTTCTAGAAGACGGTGGCTAAGAGTCATTATGTCCTGGGAATGACGTTAAACTCTATCTGATGGCGAGATTCCAGTTCTGGAGGTTCTGGGAATATGGGACACACCTTCATCACCATTGCTCCCAGGTCCACTGACCCGGAGTGGTAGTACCTGTTAGGGTCCTATCTATGGTTTAAATAGAAAAATGTGTTTATAAAGAAATTGAGTATCCATTAAGAATGAATTTATTTCAAGATTTTGTAGGCATTAAATGACCTACTGAAGTTGATATGCCGTAAAACAAACCAAACCAACCCAAACTTTTTATACACTAGCAACGTCCTATATATTAATAATTGTTAAGATAGTACCACTACAATTCTTCTTCAATGATGGAATTGGCATTAAATGACCCACGAATGTTTATATGCTATTAAACAAAGAAACCAAACCAAATAAAACCGAACATTTTTTTCTTATTCATAATGAATGTTTGTTTTACTCATTTATTTATTGTTTTTTAATCTGCTATGGTTATAAATATTTTAAGAGTTACTACCTCCGCATATGTGCACCAATAATAGATGCATAACATGGACAATAGATGCATAATAGTAGTGGTAACATTAAAGGATCCTTCTGACTACAATCAAAACTGAAATAGGCAAAGTGTTTCCTTTGGGATTAGTTATAATATTGGCGTTGGCATAAATCTAGTGATAATTACACAACGCGTCAGAAAACGTTTAGGGTCATTAACGTATGAGATGGCTAGATGACAGACAAACTAATGAAAAATTCATAATATATATATATATATATATATATATATATATATATTATAAGTTTTCATTGCTTGTCATGATTAATCGAATATATATATATATATATATATATATATATATATATATATATATAATTCGATTAATCCTGACAAGCAAATTCGGCGAATACCATGTGCGACGCGAGGAACACTGTACAGCTGTTTCGACCTAATTTGGTCTCATCAGCAGTGTATACCTACGATCTCCACCCGACAGAGATCTAACCGGAGAACCCAGGATGCAGAGTCAGAGACTCTACCCCTAGGCCAACCGAACACGCCACACATGAAATTCGCCAAATCAACTTGTCAATCATAAGTGCGCAACTACTATAACATGATGTAACGTTTTAGCAGCATCGTTTCGTTACCTCTCGGAGTCACGTCTTCTCGGCATGACGGCACGCATCCACGTACTCATACCCATGCTAGGCACAGAAATATAGATAATCTTATTTTTATCGAGATAGATTTTATTTATATAATTCGATTAATCATGACAAGCAAATTCGGCGAATACCATGTGCGACGTGAGGAACACTGTACAGCTGTTTCGACCTAATTTGGTCTCATCAGCAGTGTATACCTACGATCTCCCCCAGACAGTTAATATAGTTCTAAATATGAGTAAGTTGCAGATTCAATCCTAACCACAGGCGATAATAACATAGAATACATAGAATACTTAACATAGCTTAACACTTGTACCCCGTCATGGGTAACAAAATGAGAACAGCCTATCCTGGTGGATTGAATAAAGAGTTCGGTTCGAAGTTCACTAAGGCTCCCGATTACGACAAGAAGGTTCCTTAGTTTGAAGAGAAGGTTCCCGAGCTCTACAATAAACATCTGAAGAAAAATAAAAACTATCAGGACCTGTAGATATACCACAGTATATACTACAAGGTTTGATATGTTTTCTTAACAGCTATTGCAATTAATTCAATATATAAAAAATATGATAATCTTGGCTAACTCTCTTCTACTCTTTTTCTTCTTCTTTTTTCCTTTTTTTCATCTTTTCACTATGTTCGATTGAAACAGATTAACGTTATCGGTTCCGCTCACCCCCTCTCTATCTTTCCCCTACTCTATTTCTTTCTTTCTTTCTTTCTTTCTTATTATATTTTTCTGTGTAGCATGTCGTTTTTCTTCTCTTTATTTCTTTATAATGAAAAGGGAATGGTCCATTATCGCTAAGTTCACGGCACTCATAAGAAATAAGAATTCGGTGGATAAGCAATACCAAATAACCAGGATTTACATTTTTGCATTTCATCTTAGACGATTTGGACGGTCTCATTTTTAACTAGAGGGTGTTGTAAGATGATAACGGTAAGGAACAAGCGTATTGATATATAGATAGTTTCCTCTGCAATGCTTTGTAAGAAAATTATACCTTTACTTTAAATAATCTAATCTAGTTTGTTTAAGGAATCTTTTATAAATATTCAGAATATTGTATGATTTTCCCAACCCTATTGCCCTTATGGCAAGTCCCAACCCCTTTTTATCATATGGGTGCTAGAAGGCGTTGGCTGCGGGTCTACATGTCCTGGGAATGACGTTAAACTATATCTGATGGTGAGGTTCCAGTTTTGGAGGTTTGGGGAATGGGGAGCACCTCTTCATCACCATTGCTCCCTGGTCCACTCTGACCCGGAGTGGTAGTACCTGTTAGGATCCCATCTATGGATTAAATAGAAAACATGAGTTTATAAACAAAATGTGATTATCCATTAAGAATGAGTCTATTTCAAAACTTTGTCGGCATTAAATGACCCACTGAGGTTGATATGCCGTAAAACAAACCAAACCAAATCAGAATATTGTACAAGATATTAGTTTGTGACCATTCTACCAAATGGCGTATGTACAAACCGGAATCTGTCCCAGAGAATGAGACGCACAAAATTCACTGGGATTTTGATATACAAACAAATCACCTAATCCTGGCCAGATACAAGATGATAACGATCGGAAGATTAATGAACAAGAGTGTTAATATACAGCTCGGATTTTACAGAAAATAATGTCGTCCGTCGAAGGCGATTTTTCAGTACCTTGAACTTTATACAAGAATCCGTTTTCGTAATGCTACTTGTTGATAAGGGTTTTATACAAGATTAATCCTCATACATAGGCAAGTATTTTCGTTTCCTTTACTTGTCTTGTCTGCTAATTAGTGAAAGTCGCCAATGAGCGCAATTTGCAATTGAAGTGTACTTGTCGAGGCTTTCATCTCATCAACAGCCGATTTTCCATCACTTCACTTGGATCGATGGGATTAAAGGAGTGATAATCGAGTCAGCTATGATCTCTCTAAATCCCCAAAGTCATAACTACTGTCATCTCTAAGCAGCCACCTTCCAAAAAAAGAATCCTTAAATAAGAACCCTATTTTTTTAAAAAAACTCCTTGACTCTAATGGGCTATTAAATAAACGCCAAGATGGGATAATTTCACTAATTAGATAGTGGTTGGGGTGACACGTGACGAATATCTTTCTTTTACGATAATCGAAGATGAGATTGTTGGTTGGTTGGTTGGTTTTACAGTGTTTCAACGCTTGTTAGATTATTTGGACCATATGACCTTTAGGCACCCCCTTTTGATTTCGATTAAGAAAGGATATGTTTTTCATTTAAACCGTCAATATCCGGTTGTTTTAACAGACGATTTTTAGATTTTTTTAAATTATAAAACTAACCCCTAACCCTAACCCCTAACAAACAACCGGATATTGACGGTGTAAATGAAAAACATGCCCTTTCTTAATCGAGATCAAAAAGGGGTGCCTAAAGGTCATATGGTCCAAATAATCTAACAAGCGTTGAAACACTGTAAAATCAACCAACCAACCAACCATCTCATCTTCGATTATCGTAAAAAAAAGATATATTATCTAATGACGAAGTCAGTATTTTTTATCAACTATATGGTTTCAAGTAACTTATTGTAAAAATCAGCTGTGCAACTCCCAGGTGCCTTGTCAAGGAAATGATATCATATTGTGGTATATCCACAGGTCCTGCGAGTCGAAAGTAATAAGTAAAAGTAAGTAAAGTCGACGGGGCGGCCTAATGTCGGCGTCAGTCATACAGCGCTAGACCAAGGTGATTGTTTTGAGGATCTGAGGTGGAGCCCCACACCTACAATCAGCCCCTCTCTTTACCGCACATCCCTGTGCTACTCATACGCCGAGTTGGCTGGTATCGAACCTGGAACCTTGTGATTTTTTGGCAGGTGCTCTGTCGACTAAGCTAAACAGGCAAATTCTTTTTTGAGAAGAAGTACAAAAACAAAGATAGTATTCTATAAGACTACCTGTAATTTGAACGATAAACTTGTATCTCTCTTCCACATTATTGTCAAAGATAAAAAATATAATACTGTGGTATATCCGCAGGTACTGCCAGTAGAAAGTAATAGTCATACGTATTTTAACATGAAAATAACATTTTTGAGACGAAGTACAAAAAGAAATATAGCATTCTATAAGGCTACCTGTAATTTGAACGACAAACTTGCTTCTCTCTTTCCCATTATTGTAACCATTGAGACATTTTAGGGGTTGATTTTATAAAATTAGATTAATCAGAACGAAACCTGTCAATTCCCACAATCTACTTCCTGTTCTTTTTCAAAAACAATGGAGGCCAACAAGTCGAAACATTTGCTTTGCCTTAAATTGTTTATGTTTGAAAGACTGACAGTTTTGTTTTGACCTCGTCTCCCCTCGAAATTCAAGCAAGTGGCTGGGAAAGTAACGACAAACACGTCAGTTCCTAGGACACACACACACACTCGCGCTAATACACACACGCGCGATAACACACACACACACACACACACACACTAACACAGGCATACTAATACACAAGAAAAATAGGTGCAAATCCAATGCACACACACAGACAGACACTTGCAGCAAAACGTAAATAAATTAACAGAGTATAAAGTGTGAACTTAAAAACACTTCTAAAACCTAGGACACCTTGCAATCTTTAGCAAACTAGATAGGAATACGTAAAAATATGTGTCATTTGTTTGTATTAAGAATAGTTATTTGAAGCTATAATTGTTTATGAAGGATTATAAATACTAGCAAATATATGCACCCTCCGGGTGCAAGTATTTAAGTTTTAATATAATAATATATCATATTAAATTAGAAAAGCAAATGAAACTGAATAAGAATGCAGATAAAAAGATTAGTAACAGAGGGGGTATGATTGAAAAATAGAACAACTTTGAAACTAACTCTTCCATCATTTTCCATTACTCCCTTCTTTCATTGGTAAATTTTCCTAATTTAACTATTTAGTTAAAATGGGAAATAAAGAATAAAATTGTAGTTATTTCTTCTTGCTAATGGATTTCTTTTAAGATTTATCCCCGAGATTTTTGCTCATATTCAATAAGGTAAAACCAAACAATTAGAAATCAATAATACTAAGCATATATTTATTAAAATCAAATTTGTAATATCAATATGCAAATTAGCCTTCCCATTCACACTGTAAACAGCTATTTTGTTGTATGTATAAATACAACTGCATGTTGTTTGTATGTGGATATGGTCAACAGTCTTAATGATGAAGAACAATTTTATTAATAATTGAGGTTTAAATAAAAATAAAATCATGGAGAACGTGATGTAAATAACAAAGGGAATTGTGACTTGTATAGTAATATAGTTTTGGTTACAGACAGAAAAACACACAATCTCTATTATAATAAGATTAGTTACTTGAAACCATATAACTATGTACAAACAAATGATTTTTATTAAATAGAAATAGTTATGTAAATTTTTGGAGGCACGCGGTGTAATAGTTACAGTCGTAGGAAATGGACACAGTGTGACGAGTTCAAATCCTAGATGCAGCTGTTTGCATTTCTCAAAGTGCTGATACTATTGGGAAAGGTACGAATCCAACTATTCTCCCTCCAGCTATGAGTAAATAGTAGGGCAAACTGGGCTCTTTAGCTCCGGCATGGCAATAAGTCTAGAAGGAAAACTGAATTCAAACCGAAGGGGCTCTCTCTTCGTTAGTCAAAACTACTTTGAGAGCTACCTGTCCCCCTCTTCTTAGAGGTCAGGTTTAATTTTGTCTGTATAGGAGAGATTTAATGTAGTCTATATACATATTTACGCGCGTGGTGTAATGGTTAAAGTCATGGGAAATGGACTCGTCGCCCCGAGTTCAAATCCTGGATGTGGTAATTGCATTTCACTTAGCGCTAATAAGAAAGGTATGAATCTTACTCTCCCTCCAGCTATGGATAAATAGTAGGGCAGACTATGCTCTTTAACTTTGGTTAGGCAACCTGTCTAGGAGAAGGAAAACTCTGAATTCAAACCTGTTGAACTCTGCTTAAGAAATTGACCTTGTGTCACATCCTGCTCATGTGGAGGGGTTGGTAAATATATATATACATATTTACCAACTCCTCCGCATGAGCAGGATGTGACACAAGGTCAATTTCTTAAGCGGAGTTTACCAGATTTGGATTCAGAATTTGATAAAATTCTGAAGTGTCACTCACTTATATTATTAGGGTGAGTCAAAAGTGTTTAAAATATTTTGGTAACGTGAGACACAACTCAGCAGCCCGTAATTCTTTTGCTGAGGGCGTGAAGGTGACACAAAATACTGTGCGATATCGAGCTCGCCTGATACTCTCCGAGTGCTACTCAATGGATTTGTATCTATAGCTTAGAACACGGCATCATAATCCACAGTTTTAGGCCTACTTGACCTTGCCTGATCGTCAAGATTTTTTCAAAATTTCTTGAACCGTCTGGTTACTGTACTGTGATCAACTACACCTTCACCTTCCGTACAACAAAGGTTTGTGGTTACTTCTGCGGTGTTATGGCCTAGTTCGAACTTGTAAACTATGTTACCGAATTACATCTGTACGGTTTTCAAATCATACACGAAATGAAGTTATGAACAACATGTCAGTGCACCAACTACTAACTACCACGATACTACCAACCAGAGCCCGCCCTGTCAGTGGGGCGTAAGAATGCACCGACTGCACTTCTGCAGAGGGGTAAGACTCCCCCAATGAGGCCACCTGTTGGCCGTGGATGGCGACCCGTGATGCTTAAGGATGGAGCGCAGGTGGATGAGCAGTTCATGACATGCAATACTCCACTTTGGCCCTATCTTGGGCTAGACGGGCGATCAATCGGCTGGTCACGTCAAGCCCTAGCACCTATATGATTTTCCCAACTCTATTGCCCTTATGGCAAGCCCCAACCCCTTTTTATCATATGGGTGCTAGAAGGCGGTGGCTGTGGGTCTACATGTCCTGGGAATGACGTTAAACTCTATCTGATGGTGAGGTTCCAGTTTTGGAGGTTTGGGGAATGTGGAGCACCCCTTCATCACCATTGCTCCCTGGTCCACTCTGACACGGAGTGGTAGTACCTGTTAGGGTCCCATCTATGGGTTAAATAGAAAAATGTATTTATAAAAAAATGTATTATCCATTAAGAATTGATCTATTTCAAAACTTTATCGGCATTAAATGACCCACTGGGGTTGATATGCCGTAAAACAAACCAAACCAAACCAAACCAACCAGAGAGTGTGCTTTTCACGACTTGAACAGTTTCGATTATGTAATATACGCGCCGCAAAGTAGCGCATACCAAAATATTACAAGAATATTGGATCATACTAGGAAAACTATTTTTTGTAAAATTTTCCAAAGAACAAAATTAAATTGATGAGAAAATATAATATAATATTGGTAAGTGTTTATATCTTATCTTATATTAATAATGGAGATTGGGTGTATTTCTGTCTGTAACCAAAACTATATCACATCTTACATCACAATATTCTTAATGACTGACTATTAATGAGTGTTTAATTCATAATCAAAATCGTTAATACATAGAATAAAAACAACCCTGTGTTATATACACTCAAAATCTGAGTAAACAATTTTTTAAATTATTTTTTCTCTCGACTTTTTTCAGGTACAAGAAGTTGACAAAAAAGTTTATAAGTAAATAAATTCCTATGATTTTGTGAAAATTGTATGTGCAAAATATTCAAAATAATTATTTAATTAATAATTAATAGATGCACGCAACATTTTATTTGAGGGGGACAGAACCAAGTTTCCATTTCAAATTGTTTTATTTTCTACTACTTTAATAAATTTAAGAATTTTATTTACAAACTCTCTGACATTGAATTTTTAACCCTTCTCAGACAATATCTTTCAAAAATTAATTTTTACACCGACCGGAGGTTGTTTTTTTTTTGTTTGTTTGTTTGATTGATTTTTGTTTTTTATTGCTTTGTTTTTTGCTAGTTTTTATAATAAATAATACTTGTAAGATATTTATCAATTTAAACATTTTCTTTTTAAACATGGAATGATAATCATACATTGCTGAACAGACACACACACATAAACACACACACACACATAAGCATACACTAATACACACACACACACACGCAGAGAATTTGGACGATATAAGACACAAAGCAGAATGAACGATTACTAGCAACAGCTTCAGTCTCAGAAATGTTTTGTCGAAGAGATTTTTATCTCGAAATATTAAGAATAAATCAAAGGTTAACAAAACACACCATAGTTACCTTATTTTTCTTTACACTTGCATTGTGATAGCCTTCAAAACCAACCACTAAACCAATTTTCTTTTGAGTATTTATTTTTGTTTTTGTTTTTCTTGTTTTTTTTTCCAACTTGTTAGTCCTTTTTAAGCAATAAAATTAAGTTGATATAAATGTGAGAGTATGTAGAATGATTAGGTAATGCTACATATTTATTCATGGAATGGTACTTGTTTTTCATCAGGAAAATATATTTTGATATGAAAAGACAAGTCAGCATAATAAGATATATTGATAAGATTATGTTTTTTTATCTCTAACATTGTTTTTATTCTGCACATTATATATATATATATATATATATATATATATATATATATATATATATATATATATCAGATAGTTTAACATGACATAAAATTTGATTATATGGGTACGAACTATTGAATATATATATATATATATATATATATATATATATATATATTATATATATATATATATATTCAATAGTTCGTACCCATATAATCAAATTTTATGTCATGTTAAACTATCTGATGGCTAGGTTCCTGTTTTGGACGTATGGGTTATGTGGAGCACCCCTTCATCACCATTGCTCCCAGATCCACTCTGACTCGAACTGGTGGTACCTGCTAGGGTCCCATATATGGGTTAAATCGAAAAATATTGATTTTTTTTAAATTTGAGTACCCATCAAGAATGAATAAAACAAAAACGTCTTCAGCAACCAAACGACTAACATGCCGTAAAAAACAACTAAAAATACTATAATCAAATTTTAGATATTAATTGATAACTTTCAAACTATTGTTTAATTCAAATTTAAATCCGTATTGATTCTAAATCACCAGTTATTTTCTAAGCAGGAAGTTAATGAATACATTTCGCTATATTTAAGGGCTTTTGAATCGTATCATTTTAGTAACATACCAGTATTTATGATCATCAAAAATATCAATAAAACTAAAATGGTGAAATTATAATAAAAATGTAAATAGTATAAAAGAAAACCTAATTTTTAAACAATGCTAGGAGTAAAGTAAAATAAATTGACTGAAATTTATTTATAATGTTGACCATAATTTGTATATAAGCTGCAGTGATTTATAATTGCTGTATTTGATATTTTGCCAGGAACTCTTAGCTCAGTCGGTAGAACGTTCGGCTAGAAACCACAATGCTCCTAGTTCGATACCGGCCCTCGCCAACTCAGCGTATGAGTAGCATAGGGATCTGTGCAGTAAAGTAAGGGGCTGATGGTCGGTGTGGTGCTCCACTTCAGACGCAAAAACAATATCCTTGGTCTAGCACTATTGAAAAGGGGATAGACTCCCTCGCTGATTGGCTGATGCCGACTTTAGGCCACCCCGACGACTTTATTTTACTTTCACTTTGGAAATTCTTGGATTTTGTGGTGACATAGGTGTGGCGCTCCTCAGACGCAAAAACAATCTCCTTGGTCTAGCGCTAGTGAAAAGCGGATAGACTCCCTCGCTGATTAGTTGATGCCGACTTTAGGCCACCCCGACGACTTTACTTTACTTTACTTTGGATTTTGTTGTGACATACAGACATTCAATCTTTTTACTCCTTCAACCATTCATTCAGTTGAAGGTAATTAAACCGAATTAGGTTTCGTCTTTCGTCTTGTTGAATTTTGAATTTCTATCTAGAATCTTTATTTTTATTATTTCATGCTTCGATAAATCCAGTATAATTATTTTTCTATGTCTGTCATTTAGTTTATATATATATATCTAATATATAAAACAGAGATTTTGGTATGTACGTGTCGACGTATAACAAAAAAACGGGAGGTCACTCAGATTCAAAATCTTGCATACACATTGATATCGTTCTAACTAAGAAAAATTCCAAATTTGGTTATTGATTTTTACTGATTAAGGGATTTAATCGATTAATCAAACAAAAATCAAACGATTTTTCGAAAGCCATAGCATAGCTGCTGCTGCTGCTAATACTTGGTCTATCAGCGGAGGCTCGCCTGACTGTTTATCAGCAGAAAGAAAGAAAGAAAGAAACAACGAAAATGTTAGCGACTCGCCTGGCTGTTTTTAGCAGCAGAAAGAAAGAAATAAAGAAAGAAAGAAAGAAACAATGAAAATGTTAGCGACAAACTAAATTTTAACGTAAAATAAATTCGTTTTTTTATAATCTTTCTAAATATTTATTTATATTTATCGTATGTTTTTGAAACTAACTTTTATTGTACAATGTACACACACTTAATTTAAATTGTTGTCATGCACAAAAAATTGTAGAAAAATGAAAATTGTTTCAAAACACAAGTTTACGGTTACATTTTTTTAAATAAGATTTTAAATGTCAATAAAAATCAGTCACCAGTATAGGGTTGTATAAATGTAAATAAAAAAAAAATGATAAACGAGTTGTTTTGTAATTAATACTAATGGTTTTAAAAAAAAGTCTTAATAGTTTTAGAGAACTAATGAAGACGTTTTAAAATGTAAGCAAAAAATAGATATTGCATTCTCTTTATCGTTAAGAACTAGATTTGAATTGTCATGTAGAAAAAATTCAAAGAAATAAATTACAATCTATTTCTAACTTATCAAGCAATTAAAAACTGAATTTAAAATTGTCCCCAAATACTATTATTATTTTCAAACTGGAGTTTCAGTGAAACTTTTCGTGAAAAAGAAGAGAAAATAATCTTGCTCAATTTATAATTTGTACGAGTCTTTATCAATTGAATTATTTTTATAGCGAGTTAGAAAAAAAATTATTTTGCTTCGGACAGCAAAAGTATGTTTTTAACGAAAATCAAATCTTATTCATATCGCAATCTTTTATTCCTGTCTTTAAAATATTAATTTAGTTAGAAATGAAATGAAATAATCTATCTTACAAATATTTATTTGGTAAGAAAGAGCGAAGTAAAAAAACAATAATAAGCGCTTATTATTTATTAAATAAATAATAAGCGCTTATATTGTTTAATAAATTTTATTTCGTTTATTTAATAAATATATATAACTCAACTTGTATATATACGAAAAAAATAAAAACAAAAGAATTT
>CM042145.1:80236812-80238958 GCA_023376005.1 Doryteuthis pealeii
GACGTCAATTATTCTCTTTCCACGGTGTGAATATGAGTGTGTGTGAGTGTTTGTATCGAAAAAAATGCATTGTAACATTTTTTAGGTGTTTTGTGTGTGTGGTTGCACGTACTGTCGTTTAGAAGTCACTATAAGAGAAATAGGACACCTCCTATCTTTAAGGCAAAACGAAAATATCCCAGGAAGGTCCGTTTGGTGTAGGGTAAGATGCTCGCCTGTCAGCTTGACAGTCGGGTTTCGAATCACGCACAAGGCGCTCTTTCTATTCTATAGCTCTGCTGATGAGCGCCTAATAGGCGAAATGACAACAGAGATTTATTGTTTCTGATTTGATTAGCCTTAATTTATAGTATGCCCGCCCTATTAATTAACTTTCCAAAAATTAGGTACGATTTCAATTAACACATATTCTCCCAAATATATATATAATATATATATTATAGATATTAAAATGAGAATTTTAATATAAATAGATAATTTAGACAGTTTACTTTATGAGTCAAACTTCCATATAGATCGAAGTTTTTTTACCTGAATTTACAAGGTAAGATATCAAAGATTATTCACTTCAAATAAATTTTACGCATCTACTCAAAAGTTTAAAGGTTCTATTTCCGGGCTCTGTTCCAAATAAACGAGAATCGTCATGGGGAATAATTTAGTATATGTTGCTTCTCCCTCTCCTCTCCCTCCCCCTCCCCCCTCTCTTCTCTCCTCTCTCTCTCTCTCTCTCTTCTCTCTTACACACACACACACACACACACACACACGCCACACCTCTGTCTGTCTGTCTCTGTTCTCTCTTCCCTCTCCCTCTGTTGTGTGTCTGGTATGTGTGTGTGTGTGTGTTTTTAACTCATAAAATTAGAAATAAAAAAAGGAAGGAAATAGAAAAGAAAGGTATATCAACGTTTGTCCGGTCTGCGCATGCTCGGCTGCAATTGTTCAACTCCAAAACTTACCAGTTAGTCACTGAACGCGAAATTTGTTGCCTGTGACTCCTTTGTAGGATCTTTCATTTGGATCAGTGGTTCGGTGAGCGCCACGGTGCTTTCATTGACCGGATCAATGATGGCGAAAGTCAAAAGTGTTGGAGACGCTGCATTACAACATTGACACCGCAATAGGTTTCGTTAATGAAATAAGAACGAGGTTTTTGCTTTTCTTCTACTGTATTCCCTACTTGGCCAGTTCAACAGTCCAGACTCATTCCGAAGAATTTTCCTTCATAGGTTTCGCGACTAGCTGATCTCATGTGCGTCTGCAATATTGATACATTTTAGCCGAAATATCAACTAAATGGCTTGTCGGCGTGGGTTGAATTACAATTACCGTATACCATGCAAAGGTAATGTTTATATAGACTTTTATTAAACTCAGGTATTATTATAGAGATAGAAAAGACAGACGGTTTAGATTATATTTAGATGATGATAGTTGATTTCTTAAATTGATTACTTTGCTTATTTTCTCTTACCCTATATCTTACTCTCGTCTTTCCCCTTTCCCTCTCACTCCCTCGTGTTCTTAAAATCCTTTTAGTCCATTCATGGACCGGTGTACTTCTACTAGTAAAATATTATAAGTCTTTTAAAATAAAATTTAAAAAATCCGAGGCAATATTGGTATATAGTCATAATATACCCACACCACGTCGGGTATATAATAAAAGAGACAGACAGACAGACAGACAGACAGACAGACGGTTAATTATTAGATGTAACAGTTGATTGTCTTACTTGATACTCTGCTTCTTACTTGTTCGATCTTTACTTTCTCTTCGGGCTTAGTTCTGGGATTAATTTTTCTTTGTTGGGTGGGACATTGCCTTTGAAATTTAATTAACACACATGCTTGGTTGTTCTTGATCAAGCTTTTTATTTTCAACCCTGCCATGATTCCGCGCGGGCACTCGGTGTGGTTACAAACAACAAGAGACATTCTCCCTGATAGGGTGCCGGCTTGCATCTGACTAACTAAAATAAAAACTATTCTCACATCAAATCATATAGAATGTAGGGCTTTCATTCGACCAGCGGATTGATCGGGGATGGGGGCACGCCAGTACCCGTCTAATCTAGCCTAATGTCAGATCCAGAGTGGGGTGTTGCATGTCATGGACTGCCCGTTATCTCTCTCTCTTTTT
>CM042145.1:80239058-80274058 GCA_023376005.1 Doryteuthis pealeii
ATTTATCTATCTATTGTCTCTTATCACTATTCTAGTCTGTCCTGTCTGTTCAATAAGACTGCGAAAATACGCCAAAAAGAAGCATGAACAACATAAATACATAGTGTACGTTCTAATATCGATATACGTTATACCGTTCTTGTCACGTTGCCTCCAAATTCACGACACTAAAAGGTGTTTGTACGCGGCGGTCATCTTGTCGATAAAAAAATACACCGCGAGAATATTCGTCACAAGGCTGCTCAGCTTTTTATTTTCGGGTCGTCTCGTGGTTGTTTCAGAAGGAGGAAAGGCAGAGAGAAAGAGAGAGAGAGAGAGAGAAGAGATGATAGAGATGGGCGACACTGATAAATTACGTGATCCACACTAGGGACCAGAGGCCGTCCAATCCCTACGCTGTCGAGAAATCAAAAAAGAGGGGACGATAATTCTTGTTTGTCGTTCCCGCACAACGTGGACTTCCGGTTCCGTCAACACCCGAAACTGCGGTTTGGCTTTCAATTCTCCATTCGGGAGTCACGCCCGTCAAATTCTCGACAAACCCATTTTTAGTGTTTCATCAGTACTTTTTTAAAACCTTTACTCTTCTTATTTCTTCTTCCTCTCATTTCTATAGTAGTCCTCCAAAACATCAGGACCGTTCATCATCTCGTTACACATCAGAAAAACATATAATTACTTATCTTCCCTGGTTCGAAAGATTAAAATTGTTTAATTATTAATTTAAAAAAAATTTAATAGACAAGTAAGATGCACCAGTTGCGTACTTCTTGTCTAACTGACAGGTGCGGGGCATCTTGCCCCCAAACCCCGTGTCATACCGAAACACGAGAACACTATTACTCCCACATGTTAAGTTTTTAAAATTCATCTTTAACCATCGGCCTTAAGCATATGTGAAATTACAGATAGTCTCATCCCAGGATTTGTACTCGTCTCGCCGTGTCCATTATACCAAACATCCACCAAGGGCGGCATAGAGACTCTTCTGAAAGAATATAGCGCCAAGTCAAAGGGTTTTCAGTCAATCGACTGCGGTGGAATTGGTATTGTAGTTTATCAGGGAGCGTCACCAGGGGCGACGGAGAATATGTTACCAAAACCAGCGTAACCCCCTCTTCTTTGTTTGGACTTTCTCGACCCCTTCCCTTTCTCTGTCTGCTGTCCTGTCTCTTCTCTGTCTGTCTGTCTGTCTGTCTCTCTCTATATATATATAGGGGTGGCCAAAAGTAGGATTACAGTTTACTTCATTATCTGTTTCACCTTCCACAATACATTTTAATATAAATTTTATAGAAAAAAATAACTTAATCTCTTATATCTATGCATTTTGAGAGATTAAATGTTTCAATGCTAAAATGTCTAATATGTAATATAATGGATGTAAATATATGTAAATAAATATCTAAATTTTCTAATAAAGGTAAAATGTTTAAGGTTAACTGTAAACCCTACTTTTGGCCAAAACTATATTATATAATATATTATATAATATATTATAATATATATATATATATGAGGAAAATGAGTAAGAAAAGAAAAGTAAATGGATAAAATGAATTTAATCGATCACTTACACTATGTTCGGTCAGTCTTATGTGTGATGAAAATTATTTCGCACACATACAAGAATCGACCTTCATCAGAGTGGAATATTTATTTTTATCGAAATATTTTCACACACATTAAACTGACCGAAACACATGTGTAAGTGATCGATTAAATTCATTTTATCGATTTACTTTTCTTTTCTTTACTCATTTTTCCTCATATTGTCGGATTCAATTCCTTTTCCATTTTTACACAACACACACACACCACACACACACACACACACACCAACACACACATATATATATATATATATATATTATTATATATATTAATATAATATATATCATGAATCTATAACATCTGTAACTCTCATGGTTTTTTTCTGACTCGCTTTGGCAGTTATCAATTGACAATCAGAAGCCCATGCAACTTTTCGTGAATCCGCGCCTGAATTGAAGCACATGGCGTCAAGTCTTGAGTTGTGTTTTTGCAATTTTGAAAGACGCGAGTTCGATCCAGGCAGCAAGACAATAAACGTGTTCTCTTACCACGTTCCAACATCTCAAACTGCTCCATGGATGCATTTCATGGCACTTATGATTTCGAAGATCAGGTTCACAGCCCACGTCAGAGATTTTACGATGGTCTATCATCTTAAATCAAAGCTTCAAGGAGTTGGAGAGTCAGTTATTCTGTATAACACCATTCTTGAATTGATGTGTCAATTCAAGGATAATTAGGACGATGCAGATGTCGTGATTATGGACCGTGGAACTTGATCTTCTTCTTGTGAGGTGTCAAAGCAATACGACAAATTAACAATGAACTTTTTGCCACGTTCTCCGAGGATCGGTATGTATACGCTCGTGCACATTGAGAAGTGCATCAATCATGATATGATTTTCTGAGATCTTGGAAAGGTTTTTTTTTTCTTTTCCCAGAAACTTGTCTGTTCTTTCCTAAAAAGACAACTCTTCTAAACCCCAAAATAAAATTCGACTGGAGGCTTTTCTTTTGATAACTTCATTTATGGGTTTTTGTATTTGGAGATAAATTTCGTTACCTACCCGCTAAGAGTTTTTTTTTCGGAAAGCAGATCTATTCAATAAACAAAATATTATCTTGTCTAACGCGCGTTAGGTGAGCCTGCAGCCAGACTATTGGTATTGAGTTTGATTCTCACTAGATAACTCATGCTTTGGCCGTTGCTTGCTAAACTAAGCTAATCTTCATAAAATGATTCGCCTTTCACCACACACACACACCACACACACACACACACACACATATATATATATATACATATATATATATATACTATATATATATATTATATATATTAGAAGAGAGAGAGAGAGGAGAGGAGAGAAAGAGAGAGGGTTTTACTTGTTTAGGCAACCAGCGTAGAAGACCAAAACTCTTAATTAAATATAATTCCCTCCACACGTGCGGAAGTGTGACACACACACCACCACACACACACACCACACACACACCCCACACACACATCAATATATATATATATATATATATATATAGTAAAGATGAGAATAAACAATCATTAAAAAAGTTTTTTGATAAATGAAAAAGTGCTCAACTGGATGGCCAGCTGAGCAGTATAAAAACTAAAGTAATCATGATCTCAATTTCTTACCATTGCTTATAAACAATGTTCCATGTGTCTTTTATAGAATTGTGTGTGTGTGTGTGTGTATGTATGTGTGTGTGTTGTGTGAAGTGTGTGTGTGTATGTGGTGTGTCTGTATGTGTGTTGTGTGTGTGTGTGTGTGTGGAGTATGTGTGTGTGTGTTGTGTGATAAGACTATAGTATTGAACAATTGCAAGTTGTATATGATCATGCGGTACTGAACAGTACTCTGCTACTTAATTTCAATAAATTGTGATAGCGGTATTTTCAAGCTTCTTAATAAACACTAATAGAGTTTCATCCACTACATATTACGACCTAAAAATTTCACCTTGTCTAGAAAGAAAGTTTATAATTTGAGTCTTGCCCTACGACATTTAAGAACAAGATTCATATCGTAAAGAAAGCTAAAATAGTCATAAAATGCTTCATAGCAACAAAACCCAAATTCAGAATTGTAATATATCTACTCACTCTCCAGGAACGCAACGGCCAAGTAAAGCTGACAACATCGGTTCCTGCTAGACCAAAGAAGTTAAGCAGTATAAGAGGCCTGTTTCATTTGGTGGTGACCATTTAAGCAACATAGATACTGTAAGCCAAACCTCTGATATCAAAAATAGATCCGAAAAGGAATGATATACCGTAAACAAAATGAAACAACCAACAACTTCACCAGGGAACACTATATATAATATTATATATTATATAATTTTCAGCAACGTTTCTAAAATAAAACAAACATCCAAAATCTATATTCACTTTCGCGAAGGGCAACGGTCTGTTTGTTGTTATTATTCTCTCAAAAAACGCCCCCTTACCTATTATGGTAGAGCGTGGATCATTTGGACAAGCTTAATTTCGCTGGGATGGTCAGCTGTTGTACTGTGCCGAGGCGATATGTGTTTCACTGTGTCTGCTGAAGGTCCCGTTTCGATTTCTGTCGGAGGGAAATCGTTAGTATATACGCTGATGGACATTAATAAAGTTCGAAACAGTCTGTACGGTATTCTACACACCTGAGCGATCCTTTGCTGGGATTACACTTTTCCAAGATATCAATATATAATACATATAAGAAAAAAGGTATTCGATTTTATGCCGATACATTGCGTTGTAAGTGCCTTCAAGTAAAAAATATAATATTATATATATATATATATAATTTAAGATAAATATATAGAGATTTTTTCATATCTAACTTTAATTTAGGTGACAAAGGAACATTCACAACCATATATGGTTTCATGCGATGCATTTCATCAGGTGAAAGATGTTTCAAATGTGAAACATGTTCACTGATGATTGCATCGCATGAAACCAATATGGTCGTGATTTCCTTTGTCAACCTAATAAATAAGATATGTAA
This sequence comes from Doryteuthis pealeii, assembly GCA_023376005.1. Taxonomy (NCBI): domain Eukaryota; kingdom Metazoa; phylum Mollusca; class Cephalopoda; order Myopsida; family Loliginidae; genus Doryteuthis; species Doryteuthis pealeii. Next base: position 80,243,630 of record CM042145.1, read on the forward strand.
AACCTCTATCATATTTATTGTATTATATTAATAACAGCTCATTTTTATTGAGCCCACTCTACCAATAATACTGCCTTTGGTACACCTTCAGCAAAAGCTGAAATAGTGACCATCTCACACTATAGTTATATATATATATATTATATATATATATATATTATATATATATCATTTAAGAAATGGATTACAATAGAAACCTACCCGAGCTTTCACATTTAGGATCTTCAGGGTTAAATCCACTGAATTAATCGAGGTACCATTAATTTGCAGTCGATTTACACGTGTGTTCATTGAAAAGCTTTCACGTTAGAACACACATGTAATCGGTTGCAACTTAATCGGTACCTCGATAATTCAAGTGGATTACCCTGGAAGATTCCTAAATGGTGAAACGTTCGGTAGGTTTCTATTGTATCATTTCTTTAATAAATTTGCTCTACTTTGTATTGAGGCACTTTGTATTGTTCATATCGCTGACTAACCCTGGAATTCCGTGGCACTCAACGATTCGTGCCCATATTCACGGAAAGCCATCTTTTATCTATATATATATCCATATGAGAGAAAAAATGGAAGGAATTCCGACGGTATTCAATATAAGTGAAAAATTTGGAAAAAAACCACAGGTTTCATAATATAAATGAGTGGTATTTATTAAGCCAACGCTGAGTGTTTTCAATCTATTTAGTAGATCTCTCACCTTTTGTTGATATAAGGAAAAGTACAAAATATTATCACAGGAATAATAAGGTGGCTGTTATTCGGTTTGTTTTAACAATGTTTTGAATGGAAGGTCAGCGTTCTCGCGAAATAGATTCGAAATTATGAGACGCATAGGATAAACGCGTTTTGAGTCGAATATTTTTTCGTCTGTGGAGTGTATGTGATGTGTGTGTGTGTGTGTAAGAGAGAGAGGAGAGAGAGAGAAGAGAGAGAGAGAGAGAGAGAGAGAGGAGAGAGAGAGAGGGAGAAAGCTGTGTATGGAAATGTGAGTAGTTAATCATTGTTTTTTATTTGGGCGTCAGTATGTCTGTGTGTGCGTTTGTGTATCAGTGTGGGTGCGCACTCGAAGTGCCGAAAGTACTCGCGACTTGAACTTTGGTGGACTTATGGCCACGAATTCACCTCGAAAACTCGAAAAGATCAAAAATAAAATTGTTAAACTGGGATGTGTCTTTGTTTAATTCTACATGTATAAATGAAAGAATACTGCCAATACACACACACACAACACACACACACATTATATATAATATTATATATATATATATATATGTGTGTGTTTCAAGTCGCGAGTACTTCGGCACTTGGAAAGTGCACCCACACTGATACCACAAACAATACACAGACATACTGACGCCCAAATAAAAAGTTGATTAATCTACTCACATTTCCATTACCACATACTCCCTCTCTCTCTCTCTCTCTCTCTTTCTCTCTTCTCTCTCTACCTCTCTTTCTCTCTCTCTATATCATAGTTAGTTAGGAATGGTAAGGAAAATGGCAAAATCAGCCAGTCCAGGGATTTGATCTCGGCGTCGCCGATTCAATTCCAAACGTCTTATGATCGTACGCTTAGCGTATTGCATGTATGTACTGAATGTCTGAGGTATTGTTTATTTTTTCCACTTCTGGACGTGTCAGTTCGACACTTGTCCCAAATAGTAACTAACAAACACGTATAGTCATTACTTATCCGTAAATGTGCTTTGTAGACAAAGCGTCGATGTCCCGCGTTTACCATCTTATTGAATATTCAAACGTCATAATAATAAAAAAGATGTAAGAGAATTACGGACGTGTTTATGGCTTATTAGTTGTGCACGGTGTCTTACTAAAATTAAAGCCGCCCTGTCGACTGGGGCTGTAGAATACGCTAATGCACTTTTTCGGAGCGTAAAATCTCCCCAACGAAGTCACTTGTTTGTCATCTGTGTGTTGGCGACCCGTGATGCTTAAGGACGGAATTCTGTGGATGAGGCAGTCTATGAACAAAATACTAACTACTTGGGCTTGGCGGTCAGAGAGGCCCTCTACCATCAATCGACTGGTTTACGTCAGCCCTATTGCCCTTATGGCAATCTCCAAACGCTTTTCATCATTATTGCCTAAGTTTGGTGGCTGAGGTCTTAGTGTTCTGGTATGAAGTTAAACTGCGTCTTGTAGTCAGCTAGATGCAGCTTCTTCTGGAGTTCTTGGGAATGTGGAGTATCCCTTCATCGCCATTACTCCCAGTCCACTTGACTGGATCTCGAAATAACTCCACCTTTCCCTGTTATTACGGTATTGCAGGCTAATAATGTATATGGCCAGGTTTAGTAAACTGGACTTATGAAGAATTAAGTAACAGCTTGGGTTGATGATCCTGACGATCGTAGACCTTTTTGATCCCATATGTTGTTCAATGCCATTTTTTACTATTGTACGGGACGGGAAAAAGGTTAGTAATATCTTGTTATTGAACACACATATGGAGCTCAAAAAGGTCTACGATCGTCAGGATCATCAACCAAGCTGTTACTATTCTTCCATAAGGTCAGTTTACTAAACCTGGCCATATATCATTAATTAGCTGCAATACCCGGTAATAACGGGAAAGGTGGAGTTATTCGCAGTTCCCAGGTCAGAGTGGACCTGGAGTAATGGCGGGGGTGAAGGGATACTCCACATTCCAAGAATCCAGAAGAGCTGCATCTAGCTGACTACAAGACGCAGTTTAACTTCATACCCCAGAACATAAGACCCTCAGCCACCACCTTCTAGCACATTATATGATGAAAAAGGTTGGAGATTGCCATAAGGGCAATAGGGCCCTGACGTAACCAGTCGATTTGATGGTAGAGGGCCTCTCTGACCGCCAAGCCCAAGTAAGTGTAGTATTTTGTGTCATAGACTGCTCAGTCCACAGAATTCCGTCCTTAAGCATCACGGGGTCGCCACACACAGAGACAAACAAGTGACTCGTTGGGGAGATTTTACGCCTCCGAAAAAGTGCATTCAGCGTATTCTACAGCCCCAGTCGACAGGGCGGGCTTAATTTTAGTAAGACACCGTGCACAACTAATAAGCAATAAACACGTCCGTAATTTCCTCTTAACATTCTTTTTATTATTATGACGTGAATATTTCATAAGATGGTAAACCGGGACATCGACGCTTGTCTACAAAAGCCATTACGGATAGTAATACTACTACGTGTTTGTTAGTTACTATTTGGAAAGTGTCGAACTGACACGTCAGAAGTGGAAAAATAAAAACATTACCCAGGACATTCATACATACATGCATACGCTAAGCGTAACGATCATAAACGTGGGAAATTGAATCGGCGACCCGAGATCAAATCCTGGACGTGGCTTGATTTTGCATTTTACCTTACATTCCTAACTAACTATATTATAGAGAGAGAGAAAGAGAGAGAGAGAGAGAGAGAGAAAGAGAGAGAGAGAGAGGAGAGAGGGAGTATGTGTATGGGAAATGTGAGTAGAATAATCATTTTTATTTGGGCGTCAGTATGTCTGTGTATGTGTTGTGTATCAGTGTGGGTGGCACTTCCAAGTGCCGAAAGTACTCGCGACTTGAACACACACATATATATATATTATATTATATATATAATATATGTGTGTGTGTGTGTGTGTGTGTGTGTATTTGGGCAGTATTCTTTCATTTATACATGTAGAATTAAACAAAAGACACATCTCCAGTTTAACAATTTTATTTTTGATCTTTTCGAGTTTTCGAGTGGAATTCGTGGATAAGTCCACCAAAGTTCAAGTCGCGAGTACTTTCGGCACTTCGAAGTGCCACCCCACACTGATACACAAAACGCACACACAGACATACTGACGCCCAAATAAAAAAATGATTAATCTACTCACATTTCCATACACACGCTTTTCTCCCTCTCTCTCTCTCTCTCTCTCTCTCTCTCTCTCTCTCTCTCTCTCTCTCTCTCTCTCTCTCTCTCTTACACACACACACACCACACATACACTCACACAGAACGTAAAAAATATTCGACTTCAAAAACCGTTTATCCTATGCGTCTCATAAATTTTCGAATCTATTTCCGAGAACGCTGACTTTCCATTCAAAACATTGTAAACAAACCCGATAACAGCCACCTTATTATCCTGTGATAATATTTTTACTTTTCCTTATATCAACAAAGGCCCTGAAGAAGATCTACTAAATAGATTGAAACACTGCAGCGTTGGCTGAATAAATACCACTCATTTTATTTGAACCTGTGTTTTTTCAAATTTTTCACTATATTGAATACCGTCGGATTCACTTCCATTTTTCTCTTCATATGGATATATATATAGATAAAAGATGGCTTACCGGTGAATATGGGCACGATCGTTGGAGGTGCACGGAATCCAGGGGTTAAGTCAGCGATATAACAAATACAAAGTGCTCAATACAAAGTAGAGCAAATTTATTAAAGAAATGGATACAATAGAAACCTACTCGAGTTTCACCATTAGGATCTTCAGGGTTAAATCCACTGAATTAATCGAGGTACCGATTAATTGCAACCGATTACATGTGTGTTCTAACGTAACATCTTATTCAATGAACACACGTGTAATCGACTGCAATTAATCGGTACCTCGATTAATTCAGTGGATTTAACCCTGAAGATCCTAATGGTGAAACTCGGGTAGGTTTCTATTGTATCCATTTCTTTAATGAATATATATTATATATATATTATATATATATATATATATATACTATAGTGTGAGATGGTCCACTATTTCAGCTTTTGCTGGAATGGTGTACCAAAGGCAGTATTATTGGTAGAGTGTCAATATAAAATAGAGCTGTTATATAATATAATACAATAAATATATAGAGGTTTTACATATCTATTTATTAGGTGACAAAGGAACATTCACGACCATATTGGTTTCATGCGATGCAATCATCAGGTGAACATGTTTCACATTTGAAACATCTTCACCTGATGAATGCATCGCATGAAACCATTATGGTTGTGAATGTTCCTTTGTCACCTAATAAATAGATATGAAAAATCTCTATATATTTATCTTATATATATATATATATATATATATATTATATTTTTTACTTGAAGGCACTTACAACGCATGTATCGCATAAAATTCCGATACTTTTTTTCTTATAGAAAATGAACTTGACAAGTGTAATCCCAGCAAAGGATCGCTCGGTGTGTAGAATACCGTACAGACTGTTTCGACTTTATTAAGTCTCATCAGCGGTATATACTAACGATTTCCCTCCGACAGAATCGAAACCGGGACTTCAGCAGACACAGTGAAACACTATATCGCCTCGGCCACAGTACACAGCTGACCATCCCAGCGAAATTAAGCTTGTCAAATGATACTTACACGCCTCTACCATAATAGGTAAGGGGGCGTTTTTGAGAGAATAATAACAACAAACAGACCGTATGCCCTTCGGCGAAGTGAATAAGATTTTTGGATGTTTGTTATTTTAGAACGTTGCTGAATAATTATATAATATATATATATATATATAGTGTTCCTGGTGAAGTTGTTTGGTTGTTTCATTTTGTTTACGGTATATCATTCCTTTTCGGATCATTTTTGATATCAGGTTGCTTACAGTATCTACTGTTGCTTAAATGGTCACCCACCCAAACATTGAACAGGCTCTTATAGCTGCTTAACTTCTTTGGTCTAGCAGGAACCGATGTTGTCAGCTTTACTTGGCCGTATGCGTTCCTGGAGAAGTGAGAGATATATTACATTTCTGAATTTGGGTTTATCTGTTGTCATGAGCATTTTTATGACTATTTTAGCTTCTTTTTTACGATATGATCTTGTCTTAAAATGTCGTAGGGCAAGACTTCAAATTATAAACTTCTTTCTAGACAGGTGAAATTTTCAGGTCGTATTATGTAGTGGATGAAACTCTATTAGTGTTATTAAGGACAGCTCTAGAAAATACCGCTATCACCAAATTTATGAAATTAGTAGCAGAGTATCTGTCAGTACCGCATGATCAATATACCAACTGCAATCTGTTCATTCTATGTCTTATCACACACACACACACACATACTCACACACACACACCACACACACACAATTACACACACACACATACACACACACAACTTCACACACACACACATACATACAACACACACACACACAATTCTATAAAAGACACATGGAACATGTGTTATAAACCAATGGTAAGAAGATGAGATCATGATTACTTTTAGTTTTTTAACTGCTCAGCTGGCCATCAGTTGAGCACTTTTTCATTTATCAAAAACTTTTTAAATGATTGTTTATTCTCATCTTTACTATATATATATATATATATTATATATGTATGTGTGTGTGTGTGTGTGTGTGTGTGGTGTGTGTGTGTGTGTGTGTCAACACTTCCGCACGTGTGGAGGATTAGTATTTAATTAAGAGTTTGTCTTCTACGCTGGTTGCCTAACCAAGGTTAAAAGCCCCCTCTCTCTTTCTCTCTCTCTCTCTCTCTCTCTCTCTATATATATATATATATATATATTATATATAATATATATATGTATATATTATATATGTGTGTGTGTGTGTGTGTGTGTGTGTGTGTGTGAAGGCGGAATCATTTATGAAGATTAGCTTAGTTTAGCACAACGGCCCAAAGCATGAGTTATCTAGTGAGAATCGAACTCAATACCAATAGTCTGCTAGCCAGGCTCACTAACCGCGCGTAGACAAGAAATATTTTTTATTGATAGATCTGCTTTCCGAAAAAAAAAACTCTTAGCGGGTAGGTAACGAATTTATCTCCAAATACAAAAACCCATAAATGAAGTTATCAAAAGAAAAGCTCCAGTCGATCTTTTATTTTGGGGGCTTTAGAAGATTGTCTTTTTTAGGAAAGAACAGACAAGTTCTGGAAAGAATCCTTCAAGAGGTCTCAGAAATCATTCATGATTGATGCACTTCTTCAATCGGTGCACGAGCGTATAAATACCCTCCTCGGAAGTGGCAAAAAGTCCATTTGTTATTTGTCGATTGCTTTGACACTCAACAAGAAGAAGATCAAGTTCCACGGTCATCATATCACGAAAATCTGCATCGTCTATTATCCTGAATTGACACATCAATTCAAGCAATGGTGTTATAACAGAATAATGACTCTCCCACTCCTTGAAGCTTTGATTTAAGATGATAGACATCGTAAATCTCGTGACGTGGGCTGTAAGAACCTGATTCTTCTGAAATCATAAGTCCATGAAATCATCCATGAGCAGTTGAGATGTTGGAACGTGTAAGAGAACACGTTTATTGTCTTGCCTGCCTGGATCGAACTCGCGTCTTTCAAAATGCCAAAAAACCACAATCAAGACTGACGCAAACATATGGGCTTCATTCAGGCGCCCGGATTCACGAAAAGTTGCATGGGCTCTGATGTCAATTGATAGACTGGCCAAAAGCGAGTCAGAAAAAACCATGAGAAGGTACAGATGAGATTCATATATATATATATAAATATTATATAATATATATATATATATATATATATATGTGTGTGTGTGTGTGGTGTGTGTGTGTGTGTGTGTGTGTCTTGTGTGTGTAAAAATGGAAAAGGAATTGAATCCGACAATATGAGGAAAAATGAGTAAAGAAAAGAAAAGTAAATCGATAAAATGAATTTAATCGATCACTTACACATGTGTTTCGGTCAGTTTATGTGTGTTGAAAATATTTCATAAAAAATAAATATTCACTCTGATGAAGGTCGATTCTTGTATGTGTGCGAAATATTTTCACACACATAAACTGACCGAAACACATGTGTAAGTGGATCGATTAAATTCATTTTATCCATTTACTTTTCTTTTCTTTACTCATTTTTCCTCATCATATATATATATATATATATATATATATATATATATATATAGTTTAGGCCAAAAGTAGGGTTACAGTTAACACTTAAACATTTTACCTTTATTAGAAATTTAGATATTTATTTACATATATTTACATCCATTATATTTACATATTAGACATTTTTACATTGAACATTAATCTCTCAAATGCATAGAATAAGAGATTAGTATTTTTTCATAATTTATATCTAAAATGTCATTGTGAAGGTGAAACAGATAATGAAGTAACTGTAATCCTACTTTTTGGCCCACCCTATATATATATAGAGAGAGACAGACAGACAGACAGACAGAGACAGAGACAGACAGACAGACAGAGAAAGGAGGGTCGAGAAAGTCAAAACAAAGAAGAGGCGGTGTACGCTGGTTTGGTAACCATATCTCCGTCGCCCCTGGTGAACGGCTCCCTGATAAACTACAATACCCAATTCACCCAGTCGATTGACTGAAAACCCTATTGACTTGGCGCTATATTCTTTCAGAAGAGTCTCTATGCGCCCTTGGTGGATGTGGTATAATGGACACGGCGAGACGAGTACAAATCCTGGATGAGACTATCTGTATTTCACATATCTTAAGGCCGATGGTTAAAGAATGAATTTTAAAACTTACATGTGGAGTATATGTTCTCGTGTTCGGTATGACACGGGGTTTGGGGGGCAAGATGCCCCCGCCACCTGTCAGTTAGACAAGAGATACGCAACTGGTGCATCTTACCTTGTCTATTAAATTTTTTTAAATTAAATAATTAAACATTATTAATCTTTCGAACCAGGGAAGATAGTAATTATATGTTTTCTATGTGTAACGAGATGATGAAGGTCCTGAGTTTTGGGAGGACTACTATAGAAAAGAGAGGAAGAAGAAATAAGAGAGTAAAGGTTTTAAAAAAAGTACTGATGAACACAAAATGGTTTGTCGAGAATTTGACCGGGGCGTGACTCCCGAATGGAGAATTGAAAGCCAACCGGAAGTTTCGGGTGTTGACCGGAACCGGAAGTCACGTTGTGACGAGGAACGACAAACAAGAATATCGTCCTCTTTTTTGATTTCCGACAGCGTAGGATTCGGACGGGCCTCTGGTCCCTAGTGTGGGATCACAGTAATTTATCAGTGTCCCCTCTCTCTCTCTCTCTCTCTCTCTCCTCTCTTTCTCTCTGCCTTTCCTCCTCTCTGAAACAACCCACGAGACGAGCCCGAAAATTAAAAGCTGAGCAGCTTGTGACGATATATTTCTCGCGTTGTATTTTTTTATCGACAAGATGACCGCGCGTACCACACCTTTTTAGTGTCGTGAATTTGGAGGCACTTGACAAGACCCGCTATATCAACGTATATCGATATTAGAACGTTTACACTATGATTTATGTTGTTCATGCTTCTTTGGCGGATATTTCCAGTCTTATTGAACAGACTAGGACAGACTAGATAGTGATAGAGACAATAGATTAGATAAATAGAAAGAAAAAAAAAGAATTATTCAAAACGTGAAATTAGAATCACTTGTCAACTATGCTTTTTATTTTAGCTTTCGTCTGCCACCTCATGTCGCCACTCTTCCCAGGGACACTTTTATTTGGCCCAAAGACTCTCCGCCCAAGACCCCGTCTCGAGTTTCTATTTTTTATATACATCAAAGCTCTTTTTACCCATGAAACAGAACGTCATCAAAGAGACTTTCTTCGCCCACCGTCGTGATTTACCCTACATTTTAGACACATTTATCCATTTTGTGTTCACCTTCAAAGTCTCATGTCAACGGACACGCCATCTTCTTTGGAGTTTTACGACAGAGTCAGATCTGTTGACAGGGACCTTCTTTGACTCTCTTCAAACAGATGTGAACATCCGACGTCAAATTCTCTTCATTTTAGTAACTTTTTTTTTTACCTTTCCTTTCTTGATTGTTTTTCACTTCTTTTAAATGTAACGTTTAACAAAGCGGACAAAGTTTTTTAATTTTGTTTTTTTTTTCTTTTTTTTCGTATGTGGAATATTTGTAGACGACTTGCACTGGCTTCAAATGTAAAGATTTTGTTTCAGTTTAGCTCAGTCGGTAGAGCGTCCGACTAGAAACCACAAGGTTACGGGTTCTATACCGGCCCTTGCCAGCTCAGCGTATGATAGCACAAGGATATGTGCGGTTAAAGCGGAAGAGATAGGTGTGGCGCTCCGTCTCAGACTCAAAAAAACAATCTCCTTAGTCTGGCGCTATGAAAAGAAAAGGGGATAGACTGCTTCACTGTCTGGCTGATACTGACTTTAGGCCACCCCGACGACATGCAGATGAGAAGAATGTATTTACCCCACACGTTCGCCACGAGCAGGATGTGACACAAGGTCTCAAGTATAGAACATCCAGTGAAGACCAAGCACACTATTCAGTAAGCAATGGAGCTGTGAGACTAGCCTGCTAACCATTACACCACGATGTTGATGCCCTTTTTATCCAATCCGTTCTCCACGGATAGAATGTGACTCATGGTCACAAGTATGGGATATAGGTTTATCAGGTGTGTCTGAGGTGGGACGGCCCCCTGGGATCACGAGCGATTTATTTGCCCAGCCGCCGTTCGGTAGGGAAGACGGTCTCAGTATGGGTATCCAGCCAAGATCGAATTCGCTATTCAGTAGTAAGGGATCTGCGAGACATGCTTGCTAACATTACAGCACGATGGCACGTGCAGATGAGAGAAAAGATTTCTAAATCAATCGTTACTGATATTTACAGATATATATATATATACATATATACATATATATATATACATATATATACACACACACACACACATTATATATAATATAATATAATATATATATATATACATCTTAAATAGAGAGAGAGGGTTACAATTTTTGTTGCCATTATATGGCTTCAAGTGGGAGCACTTACAGTGGAGTTCCCTTGTGTTAAGCAGTGCGATCTTTAGTGAAGAACCTTGGTTGTTTCTTGGTGTCTCTAGTGTGTGGGTATGATCCTTTGGTTGTTCCTTAGTGTTGGGAAAATCCTTGCGTTGAGAAAAAATCATTGGTTGCAGGTCCGTTCGTCAATGCGGAATAACGTGAAAATGAACGGCTTTCAATATCTGCGATTAAATAGTTAACTAACCACGTTTCGAGCTGTTGATTAGCTACAGTTTAATCTACGTGACCACGCCGAGTCTATAGGTTTAAATGGTGGATTCCAGCATACCTTATATCACGAAATTAATCCAACAGGGAGAGGAAAGTGATAAAAAAGAATTTGGAAGTGTTAAAGAATACAAAATTTAGGAATAGTTTTAAAAGATAAAGACTGAATGGTAGAGCGAAGGAAAAGGAAAAGAGAGGGAAAAAGAGATAGATGTATGAATACACAGAAAGTGAGAGAGAGAGAGAGAGAGAGAGAGAGAGAGAGAGGGAGAGAGAGGAGGGAGTGAAGAGGGGGTGAGAAAGAGAAAATACTGAGTAAGAGAGAGGAGGAGAGTTAGAAGGAGAGAAAGACACAAAACTAGAAGGATTTGAAAAGTATTGCATCAACATAGAGAAGGAGGAAATAAAGACATTGAAAATGTATGAGAGAGGGAGAAGAGATTGGAATATAGCAAGAGAGTAAGGGGGAGAGGGGACTAGGTGAATGTGTTGGCGAGTAGAACTGATGGATGATGTAATGTTCACCATGTCCACTACAAATGCGATGTTCGTCCCATTAAGCATGTTGTTTAGCAGAGCAAGGTGAGAAACAGAAAAGAATTGAAGACAGGGAAATCCAGTGCTTTATCGTTAGTTTCCTCTTGACGGTTTAGCATTACAACTGCAACAATCTATCACAGTTTGCCTATCTATCTATCTATCTATCTATCTATCTATCAGTGTGTCTCCATGTTTAAACTATTTGCTTCTGTATGTTTCAATCTATCTATCTATCTATACATATATCTATCTATCGGTTTATGTGTGTTTCTATCTATCTATCTATCTATCTATCTGTTTTGGTGTGTTTCAATCTATCTATCTATCTATCTATCTATCGGTTTATGTGTTTCTATCTATCTATCTATCTATCTATCTATATGTTTCTGTGTGGTTCTATCTGTCAATCAATCTATTGGTTTCTGTGCGTTTCTATCTATCTATCTGTCTATCTATCTATCTATCTATCTATCTATCTGTCTGTCTGTCTGTCTGTCTATTGGTTTCTGGGTATTTCTATCTATCTATCTATCTATCTATCTATCGGTTTCTATGTGTTTCTATCTATCTATCTATCTATCTATCTACCTATCTATCTATCTGTTTCTGTGTGTTTCAATCTATCTATCTATGTATTGGTTTATGTGTTTCTATCTATCTATCTATTTATCTATCTATCTGTTTCTGTCTGGTTCTATCTATCTATCTATCTCTTTATCTGTCTATCGGTTTCTGTGTGTTTCTATCTATCTATAAGTCTATCTATCTATCTATCTATCTATCTATCTATCCATCGGCTTCTGTGTGTTTCTATCTATCTATCTATCTGTTTATCTATCTATCGGTTTCTGTGTGTTTCTATCTATCTATCTATCTATTGGTGTCTGTGTGTTTCTATCTATCTATCTATCTATCTATCTATCTATCTATCTGTCTATCGGTTTTTGTGTGTTTATATCTATCTATCTATCTATCTATCCATCGGTTTCTGTGTGTTTCTATCTATCTATCTATCTGTTTATCTATCTATCGGTTTCTGTGTGTTTCTATCTATTTATCTAACGGTTTCTGTGTGTTTCTATCTATCCATCGGTTTCTGTGTGTTTCTCTCTATCTATATGCTTCAGTATGTGACAATCTGTCTATCTGTTTCTACATGTTTCAATCTACCTATATATGCTTTGTAGATTGATTTTGAAGGCTTATCACAGAACGACGGAAGAAAAGGTAACAAGTAAGTTTTTTTGTATTTCCTTAATATTTCGGTATTAACATCCCATCTTCAGTAGACCTCGGAGCCCATAAAGTGATGCCCATATTAATCCATGCTAGTGTGGGGGTAGTAAGTTGTATGTTTCTGTATTTGTTTTTAATATTTGAATGTATTAAATTTCTATCATGCAACGTAATATCGAACTCCGATCACATATCGTTTTCAAAAAAATAAACGCTGACTTTAAAATGCTGTCGTGACGGAATTGGAATGTATGATTTTTCTTTTTCATTGTTTATATTTGTGATTTGTTGTTGGTTTTTTGAGAGTGTATAAACGTGTTATGAGAGTGTTTGGTGCGCAAAAAAAAACACCGGTCCCGCTACAGCTGTCAGTGGCCGAGTGGATAAGATATCAGGCTGCCAAACGGTCAGTCTGAGTTCGACCCTAGCCAAGGATAGCTGTGTCTAGCCACACTGAAGAGGCGTGAAACGCTGAACACGTGTCTGTGGCTGACTTATATAATATATATATATATATATATATATATATATATATATATTATATATATATATATGGTTTGGTGGTTGGTTTTGAAGGCTATCACAATGCAAGTGTAAAGAAAAATAATGTAACTATGGTATTGTTTGTTGAACTGGGATTTATTCTTAAAATTTCGAGATAAAAATCTTATCTACAGAAGATCTCCGGAACTGGAGTTGTTGCTAGTGGCTGTCCTTTTGGTTTTGTCTTATGTCTTCCAAACTGTGTGTGTGTGTTGTGTGTGTGTGTGTGTGTGTGTGTGTGTGTGTGTGTGTGTGTGCGTTTGAATTGCAGTTTGTTCTTGATTTTATCTGTTCTGTGATTTATTTGTGGTATAATTTGGATATTTAAAAAGACAGCAAGAGTGTGGTACAACAGCAATCTCACAATCCGTACTAAGGTACAAGTGTAGAGGGCATGTGTTATCAGCACCCTCATGTATGGAAGTGAAATATGGACTTTATACTCCCACCAAGAGCGGCGGCTAAATAACGTCTACCTTCGCTGCCTTAGACGTATACTGGGCATCATCTGGAGGGACAGGATCACTAAAACAGCAGTCCTAGAAAGAGCTCAACTACCCAGCTTGTACTCTCTACTGAGACAACGTCGTCGTCTCCGATGGTTGGGTCATGTACGTCGGATGGATGATGGACGAATCCCGAAAGACATCCTCTATGGAGAGCTTACGTCTGGTAAAAGACAGATTGGTCGCCCCCAGCTGCGATTCAAGGATGATCTCAGGTGCTTTGACATTGCCCTTTCCAGCTGGGAAAATTTGGCTCATGACCGCCCTCGGTGGCGGCAGAATCTCCGTAGAGGACTGTTTATGTCAGAAGTCACCCTGACATAACACCATGAAGCTAAGAGGTCCAGAAGAAAGCAGCGGCAACAAAGCATCGGAACATCAATATCTTCAGGGACAGCCTTCAAATGCGACATCTGTAGTCGACAATGTTTTTCAAACATCGGACTTCACAGTCTCAGGAGGCGCTGTAACTTCAGGAGCACATAAAAACTTTATCATCGTCTTCCGAGACTGAAATGCCAATGAATGAATTTGGATATTGATAATGCATCTTTAATTCTGAAATTGCCAATATTTCTTGACCAGACTTCAATTGTAGAAGCCATGTTTTTCCATGTTTTTGCATCTCAATATGGAAGGAAGATTCCTCTCTGTGTTGGTGTTCTGTGGTCCTAATGTGTAGCGGTCTGGTAGTGATACCAATATCTAACTGGTTGCATTTATCTCAATTTATTCGGTATACCACGTACACTTCATGACACATGCCCGTGTTACGGATAGGGTAGTTCGCTAGTGTGCAGTTAGTGCTATCCCTACTGTGGTTAGTGAGTAGATGTCTCTGGAGTGAGGGGCTATAATGGACTAGTTGTATGTTCAGTCCCTCCCTCCAGATGGCTCTGCGTATCGCTGCGGTAATTTTTCACTGAGATGTGGTAATCTTAGGAAACGGGTATTAGATGGGGTGTGTCGCCTAGGGCATTTCATCCGTTCTGCATTTGGTTCGGATACGAGTCAGTTCGTTCTTTATATATCCTGTTTTTGCACCAAGGAGGAGGGCTGATTTGTGGTGGACGAATTACACATATTTTACTATGCACTAGCTGTGTGCTATGTTACTATAAACTAGCTATGACCTATTTTGTTATGCACTTGCTGTGACCTATCCTACTACGAACTAGCTGTGTGCTCTCTTACTATGATCTAAGTGTCCCATCTTACTGTGAACTAGCTGTGTCCTATCTTACTATGGTCTAAGGGTCTCATCTTAATTAACTAGCTGTTGTCTCTACTATGATCTAAGTGTCCCATCTTACTGTGAACTAGCTGTGTCCTATCTTACTATGGTCTAAGGGTCTCATCTTAATTAACTAGCTGTGTGCTCTCTTACTATGATCTAAGTGTCCATCTTACTGTGAACTAGCTGTGTCCTATCTTACTATGGTCTAAGGGTATCATCTTAATTAACTAGCTGTGTGCTCTCTTACTATGATCTAAGTGTCCCATCTTACTGTGAACTAGCTGTGTCCTATCTTTACTATGGTCTAAGGGTCTCATCTTAATTAACTAGCTGTGTGCTCTCTTACTATGATCTAAGTGTCCCATCTTACTGTGAAAGCTGTGTCCTATCTTACTATGGTCTAAGGGTCTCATCTTAATTAACTAGCTGTGTGCTCTCTTACTATGATCTAAGTGTCCCATCTTACTGTGAACTAGCTGTGTGCTATCTTACTATGATCTAAGGGTCTCATCTTACTGCAAACTAGCTGTGTGCTCTCTTACTATGATCTAAGTGTCCATCTTACTGTGAACTAGCTGTGTCCTATCTTACTATGGTCTAAGGGTCTCATCTTACTGCGAACTAGCTGTGTGCTCTCTTACTATGGTCTAAGTGTCCCATCTTACTGTGAACTAGCTGTGTGCTATCTTACTATAAAATTGATATGTTCTATCTTACTTTGCACTAGCTGTGTCCTATCTTACTGTGCAGGTCATGTCAAGCCCTAGCACCTATTTGATTAGTCCAACCCTATTGCCCTTTTTATCATTTGGGTTCTAGAAGACGGTGGCTAAGAGTCATTATGTCCTGGGAATGACGTTAAACTCTATCTGATGGCGAGATTCCAGTTCTGGAGGTTCGGGGAATATGGGACACACCTTCATCACCATTGCTCCCAGGTCCACTCTGACCCGGAGTGGTAGTACCTGTTAGGGTCCTATCTATGGTTTAAATAGAAAAATGTGTTTATAAAGAAATTGAGTATCCATTAAGAATGAATTTATTTCAAGATTTGGTAGGCATTAAATGACCTACTGAATTTGATATGCCGTAAAACAAACCAAACCAACCCAAACTTTTTATACACTAGCAACGTCCTATATATTAATAATTGTTAAGATAGTACCACTACAATTCTTCTTCAATGATGGAATTGGCATTAAATGACCCACGAATGTTTATATGCTATTAAACAAAGAAACCAAACCAAATAAAACCGAACATTTTTTTCTTATTCATAATGAATGTTTGTTTTATTTATCGTTTTTTAACCTGCTATGGTTATAAGTATTTTAAGAAGAGTTACTACCTCCGCATATGTGCACAAATAATATATTAATAACATGCACAATAGATGCATAATAGTGGTGGTAACATTAAAGGATCCTTCTGACAACAATCAAAACTGAAATAGGCAAAGTGTTTCCTTTGGGATTAGTTATAATATTGGCGTTGGCATAAATCTAGTGATAATTACACAACGCGTCAGAAAACGTTTAGGGTCATTAACGTATGAGATGGCTTGATGACAGACCAACTAATGAAAAATTCATTATATATATATATATATATATATATATATATATATATAATTCAATTAATCATGACAAGCAAATTCGGCGAATACCATATGCGACGTGAGGAACACTGTACAGCTGTTTCGATCTAATTTGGTCTCATCAGCAGTGTATACCTACGATCCCCCCCGGACAGTTAATATAGTTCTAAGTGAGAGTAAGTTGCAGATTCAGTCCTAACTACAGGCGATAATAACATAGAATACATAGAATACTTAACATAGCTTAACACTTCTACCCCGTCATGGGTAACAAAATGAGAACGGCCTATCCTGGTGGATTGAATATAGAGTTCGGTTCGAAGTTCACTAAGGCTCCCGATTACGACAAGAAGGTTCCCTAGTTTGAAGAGAAGGTTCCTGAGTTCTACAATAAACATCTGAAGAAAAATAAAAACTATCAGGACCTGTAGATATACCACAGTATATACTACAAGGTTTGATAGGTTTTCTTAACAGCTATTGCAAATAATTCAATACATAAAAAAATATATTAATCTTGGTTAATTCTCTTCTACTCTTTTTTTTTCTTCTTTTTTCCTTTTTTTCATCTTTTCCCTGTGTTCGATTGAAACAGATTAACGTTATCGGTTCCGCTCGCCCCTCTCTATCTTTCCCCTACTCTATTTCTTTCTTTTTTCTTTCTTTCTTATTATATTTTTCTGTGTAACATGTCCTTTTTCTTCTCTTTATTTCTTTATAATGAAAAGGGAATGGTCCATTATCGCTAAGGTCACGGCACTCATAAGAAATAAGAATTCGGTGGATAAGCAATACCAAATAACCAGGATTTACATTTTTTCATTTCATCTTAGACGATTTGGACGGTCTCATTTTTAACTAGAGGGTGTTGTAAGATGATAACGATAAGGAACAAGCGTATTGATATGTAGATAGTTTCCTCTGCAATGCTTTGTAAGAAAATTATACTTTTACTTTAAATAATATAATCTAGTTTGTTTAAGGAATAATTTATAAATATTCAGAATATTGTATGATTTTCCCAGCCCTATTGCCCTTATGGCAGGCCCCAACCCCTTTTTATCATATGGGTGCTAGAAGGCTGTGGCTGCGGGTCTACATGTCCTGGGAATGACGTTAAACTATATCTGATGGTGAGGTTCCAGTTTTGGGGGTTTGGGGAATGTGGAGCACCTCTTCATCACCATTGCTCCATGGTCTACTCTGACCCGGAGTGGTAGTACCTGTTAGGGTCCCATCAATGGGTTAAATAGAAAACATGAGTTTATAAACAAAATGTGATTATCCATCAAGAATGAGTCTATTTCAAAACTTTGTCGGCATTAAATGACCCACTGAGGTTGATATGCCGTAAAACAAACCAAACCAAATCAGAATATTGTACAAGATATTAGTTTGTGACCATTCTACCAAATGGCGTATGTACAAACCGGAATCTGTCCCAGAGAATGTGACGCACAAAATTCACTGGGATTTTGATATACAAACAAATCACCTAATCCTGGCCAGATACAAGATGATAACGATCGGAAGATTAAGGAACAAGAGTGTTAATATACAGCTCGGATTTTACAGAAAATAATGTCGTCCGTCGAAGGCGATTTTTCAGTACCTTGAACTTTATACAAGAACCCGTTTTCGTAATGCTACTTGTTGATAAGGGTTTTATAGAAGATTAATCCTCATACATAGGCAAGTATTTTCGTTTCCTTTACTTGTCTTGTCTGCTAATTAGTGAAAGTCGCCAATGAGCGCAATTTGTAATTGAAGTGTACTTGTCGAGGCTTTCATCTCATCAACAGCCGATTTTCCATCACTTCACTTGGATCGATGGGATTAAAGGAGTGATAATCGAGTCAGCTATGATCTCTCCAAATCCCCAAAGTCATAACTACTGTCATCTCTAAGCAGCCACCTCCCAAAAAAGAATCCTTAAATAAGAACCCTATTTTTTTTTAAACTCCTTGGCTCTAATGGGCTATTAAATAAACGCCACAATGGGATAATTTCACTAATTAGATAGTGGTTGGGGTGACACGTGACGAATATCTTTTTTTTACGATAATCGAAGATGAGATTGTTGGTTGGTTGTTTGGTTGATTGGTTGGTTTTACAGTGTTTCAACGCTTGTTAGATTATTTAGACCATATGACCTTTAGGCACCCCTTTTTGATTTCGATTAAGAAAGGATATGTTTTTCATTTAAACCGTCAATATCCGGTTGTTTTAACAGACAATTTTTTAGATTTTTTTAAAATTATAAAACTAACCCCTAACCCTAACCACTAACCCTAACCCTAACCCTTAACTCTAACCCCTGACAAACAACCGGATATTGACGATGTAAATGAAAAACCTGTCCTTTCTTAATCGAGATCAAAAAGGGGTGCCTAAATGTTATATGGTCCGATTATCTAATAACGAAGTCAGTATTTTTGATCAACTATATGGTTTCAAGCAACTTATGGTAAAAATCATTTTAAAAGATGTAGATGCAACTAGTTATACTTAATTCCAATAATTTATATTAATTACTACTAATTACTACTATTATCATTAATTTTATTTTAATTTATGAATAATTATACAGTTTCAAGTTACTTTTCTTAACACAAATAATTTCCACACAGTTTCAAGTATTCTTATTTAATACTAATAATTTGCATACAATAATAAATAATAAATAATAAATAAATAAATTATTATAAATAAATAAATTATTTTAATACTAATAATTTTAATACTAATAATTTGCATACAATAATAAATACTATTAGTAATACTAATAATTTGCATACAATAATAAATAATAAATAATAAATTTATTATTATAAATAAATAAATAAATAAATAAAATAATAAATAAATGATAAATAAATAATAAATAATAAATAATTTCCACACAGTTTCAAGTATTCTTATTTAATACTAATAATTTACATACAATAACATGATTTCAAATATTTGTCAACTGGGGCTTTAGAATATGCCGAGGGACAAGCCACCCCCTCCCCATGGGACCATGTGGTGAAACCCAGTGATGCTTTAAGTCAGAAGTGATGGTTGAGTGGTCCGTGACCTGGGTACACTGTGGTCCCCTGACTTACAAAACTCCACTTCGGCCCTTGCTTGGGCTAGACGGGTGGTCGGAGAGATCCCATCTAATCAATCGGCTGGTCATGTCAAGCCCTAGCGCGTATATATGATTGTCCCGATAGTATTCTTCCAATTGCTCTCATGGCAAACACTCACTCCTTTTTATCATATGGACGATAGATGTTGGTGACAGAGATTCAACTACCAGTTTGATATGGATGAAGTTGATGAAAACTATTTCTATTTGAATTTGTTGATACACATGAAGTTAATGAAACATCTAACATAAAAAATATTTCTACCAATTTAGTGCCCTATGTATGACGTTAAACTGAATCTAGTGGTTACAATTTTGGAGCTCTGGGGAGTGTGGAGTACTCCTTCATCACCATTACTCCCAGGTCCACGGAGTGTTGGTGCCTATTAGAGTCCCATTTATATATATATATATATATATATATAGAGAGAGAGAGAGAGAGACAGAGACAGAGAGAGAGACAGAGAGAGAGATAAAGACAGAGAGAGAGAGATAAAGACAGAGAGAGAGAGACAGAGACAGAGACAGAGATCATTTAACTCTTTGCCGACTAAATTTCCCCCACGGCTGTACCAAATTCGATTCAACTGGTTCCCTATTGCAAAAGAATCAAGTACCAGTCTCAGGGGTGGTTCACAGACATAGTGATTTTTCTGTGTAAACAAGTGACACATGCGAGAGCCACTGTCAGCGGCTTAAGATGAGATCGCAGTGGTTGGAGAGCCACTGTGAGTGGTTTAAAGTAGGTAAATAGTTAAGCAGGGTTTGTTAAAGACAACAGAATATTTCTTCTTTATGATCTACAAGTGTAGACGTTCAAGTTTTCTAGTTGTTTTTGTATATAGTGGCCAGCGAGTAAGGCAAGTATCTCATATTTTTATCCAAGCGCTTTCAACCATGTCATTAATTGTCCTCAGGGGGAATATTGGTTGTAGTTGTTGTTTGTTTTGTGGTGCGGGTTTTATTATTTGGTTTTATTATATATATATATATATATATATATATATATATATATATATATATTAGGGCCGGTTTAGCTCAGTTATTAGAGCGTCGGACTAGGAACCACACGGTTTGTGCGATAGGGGACAGGTTGCCGTATAGCTACTTCCTTGTAGGATGTTGTTTCCACGATTTGTTCGCAGCATTCTTGTGCAACTCCCATCTAGCCAATTCTCCAGGTGCCTTGTCAAGGAAATGATATCATATTGTGGTATATCCACAGGTCCTGCTAGTCGAAAGTAATAAGTAAAAGTGAGTAAAGTCGACGGGGCGGCCTAATGTCGGCGTCAGTCATACAGCGAGGGAGTCTATCCCCTTTTCACTATCGCTAGACCAAGGTTATTGTTTTGAGCTTCTGAGGTGGAGCCCTATACCTACCATCAGCCCCTCTCTTTACCGCACATCCCTGTGCTACTCATGCGCTGAGTTGGCTGGTATCGAACCTGGAACCTTGTGATTCCTTGGCAGGTGCTCTGCCGACTAAGCTAAACAGGCAAATTCTTTTTTGAGAAGGTACAAAAAAGATAGTATTCTATAAGACTACCTGTAATTTGAACGATAAACTCGTATCTCTCTTCCACATTATTGTCAAAGAAAAAAAATATCATACTGTGGTATATCCACAGGTCCTGCTAGTAGAAAGTAATAGTCATACGTATTTTAACATGAAAATAACATTTTTGAGACGAAGTACAAAAAGAAATATAGCATTCTATAAGGCTACCTGTAATTTGAACGACAAACTTGCTTCTCTCTTTCCCATTATTGTAACCATTGAGACATTTTAGGGGTTGATTTTATAAAGATTAATCAGAACGAAACCTGTCAATTCCCACAATCTACTTCCTGTTCTTTTTCAAAAAACAATGGAGGCCAACAAGTCGAAACATTTGCTTTGCCTTAAATTGTTTATGTTTGAAAGACTGACAGTTTTGTTTTGACCTCGTCTCCCCTCGAAATTCAAGCAAGTGGCTGGGAAAGTAACGACAAACACGTCAGTTCCTAGGACACACACACACACACGCTAATACACACACGCACGCTAACACACACACATACACACACACACACACACTAACACAGGCATACTAATACACAAGAAAAATAGGTGCAAATCCAATGCACACACACAGACAGACACTTGCAGCAAAACGTAAATAAATTAACAGAGTATAGAGTGTGAACTTAAAAACACTTCTAAAACCTAGGACACCTTGCAATCTTTAGCAAACTAGATAGGAATACGTAAAAATATGTGTCATTTGTTTGTATTAAGAATAGTTATTTGAAGCTATAATTGTTTTTGAAGGATTATAAATACTAGCAAATATATGCACCCTCCGGGTGCAAGTATTTAAGTTTTAATATAATAAAATATCATATTAAATTAGAAAGGCAAATGAAACTGAATAAGAATGCAGATAAAAAGATTAGTAACAGAGGGGGTATGATTGAAAAATAGAACAACTTTGAAACTAACTCTTCCATCATTTTCCATTACTCCCTTCTTTCATTGGTAAATTTTCCTAATTTAACTATTTAGTTAAAATGGGAAATAAAGAATAAAATTGTAGTTATTTCTTCTTGCTAATGGATTTCTTTTAAGATTTATCCCCGAGATTTTTGCTCATATTCAATAAGGTAAAACCAAACAATTAGAAATCAATAATACTAAGCATATATTTATTAAAATCAAATTTTTAATATCAATATGCAAATTAGCCTTCCCATTCGCACTGTAAACCGCTATTTTGTTGTATATATAAATACAATTGCATGTTGTTAGTATGTAGATATGGTCAACAGTCTTAATGATGAAGAACAATTTTATTAATGATTAAGGTTTAAATAGAAATAAAGTCATGGAGAATGTGATGTAATTAACAAAGGGAATTGTGACTTGTATTGTAATATAGTTTCGGTTACAGACAGAAAAACACACAATCTCTATTATAATAAGATTAGTTACTTGAAACCATATAACTATGTACAAACAAATGATTTTTATTAAATAGAAATAGTTATGTAAATTTTTGGAGGCGCGCGGTGTAATAGTTACAGTCGTAGGAAATGGATACGGTGTGACGAGTTCAAATCCTAGATGCAGCTGTTTGCATTTCTCAAGGCGCTGATACTATTGGGAAAGGTACGAATCCAACTATTCTCCCTCCAGCTATGTGTAAATAGTAGGTAAGACTGGGCTCTTAAGCCTCGGCATGGCAATAAGTCTAGGAGAAGGAAAACTGAATTCAAACCGAAGGGTCTCTCTCTTCGTTAGTCAAAACTACTTTGAGAGCTACCTCTCCTCCTCTTCTTAGAGGTCAGGTTTAATTTTGTCTGTATAGGAGAGATTTAATGTAGTCTATATACATATTTACGCGCGTGGTGTAATGGTTAAAGTCATGGGAAATGGACTCGAAGTCCCGAGTTCAAATCCTGGATGTGGTAATTGCATTTCACTTAGCGCTAATAAGAAAGGTATGAATCTTACTCTCCCTCCAGCTATGGGTAAATAGTAGGGCAGACTATGCTCTTTAACCTTGGTTAGGCAACCTGTCTAGGAGAAGGAAAACTCTGAATTCAAACCTGTTGAACTCTGCTTAAGAAATTGACCTTGTGTCACATCCTGCTTGTGCTGAGGGGTTGGTAAATATATATATATACATATTTACAAACTCCTCTGTGTGAGCAGGATGTGGCACAAGGTCAATTTCTTAAGCGGAGTTTTACCAGATTATATATTATATATATATATATATATTTAGTGTGTTAGAAGCATTAATTAAAATGTAATAATATATTTTTGAAGACGAAATAATGCAAATTTATGTTTAAAATTTTTTTTTTTTTTTAATGCTTCTAACACACAATAAAACATTTTATAAAATAAAAATCTTTATTTCAATATCCCCGAGCAGGGCCTCATTATTTTTATAGTATTAAAAAAAAATATCTGAAATGATTTTCAAAACATCCCGCGAAACAAGACGCAACACGGGATCTGACGGAGTTTTACGATCTTTGCCGAGCGGAACTTTACAATCTTTGCCGAGCGTTTGAATTTACATTAAAACATTCAACGGATTAACATCACAGTTGAGTTTAACAAACACAGATGAAAATTTTTCAACTCTCTGAAGATGGGCATAGCCCGAAAATATTAAGGAAAAAAAAGAAGAAAAAAAGATTAAATAAATATGTTTTTAAACATAAATTTGCATTATTTCGCCTTCAAAAATATATTATTACATTTTAATTAATGCTTCTAACACACTATAAAAATAAAATAAAAAAATAAAAATATTTATATATATTATATATATATATATATATATATATACCTTCACCATGGCCAAAAAAGTTGACATCATTGCTAAGAGTCTTAGACTCAAGAATAATTTTTAATATAGTTCGCAGACGTTACAGGATTCTAAAGTTCAATATATATCAGATACAACCTCATTTCAACAAGGGAAACTTACACTTAACATCGCATATGGCACACAAAACTTACCAAATCCTACACTATAACCCACTCCTACCCCCGTAATACACTCCCTACATCCCGTGTACTCACTATATAGGTCGAATGATTTTCATCTATTCATATAAGAAGCATAAGTTCACCCCACAATGCATTATATATATATATATATATATATGTATATATATATATATATATATATATATATATATATATATATATGTATGTATATATATATATATATAGTAATCCATAGACACGGTGTTTCGACGTTTACATCTCATCAGTGTGGCCCGACTTAACCGCTACTTCTAGCCAGAAGCGAAACCAGTCAGAATTTTCGTCAGTCCGGCTCCTTACCGTCTCGGTCGTCAGTAACTGTTAGTAAGAGGTGAACATTTGAACTGATACATACTTGCGAAGATGTATGTTTTTACAATCACCAGAGAACTCAAGTCTGTAAACAACAGACGAGTAATGCCTTACGTAGCGGTGACAGTTCAATTAAAGTCTCCTCTAGAGAGCTCTACCGGGTTTTGGGAGCATTTAATATATATATATATATATATATATATATATATATATATATATATATATTGGAGCATTTAATATATATATATTATAAAATTTCGAATCTTGAATTAGCGTTCTTTGACCGCGGTCCTGTAACCAACCGTTTATTGCAAAACAATACACACGTGCAATCAACTGCAATTAATCAATATCTTGATTAATCCAGTGGATTTAACCCTGAAGATCCTTATGGTGAAACTCGAGTAGGTTATTATCGTGTACCTTTTGATAATAAATTTGCTCTACTAACATATATATATATATTTGTTATATCGCTGTCTTATCATTGTGAAACTTGAATCAACTAACCACTGTGACCATTTACACCGGTAAGTCACTTTCTCCACAAATACCATATATATATATATATATATAAATATATATATATATGCGTTCAAACTGATGATCGTTCAAGTCAGGGCACTACTGATAAATTTAACAGGCAGGATTGCAAATTTCTGTTGCTGGTGTTTAAGTTGATGATTATTCTGTTTAAGGCACTACTGATAACGCCAACATATGGACTTGCAAACTTCACAAATCGTTTTCAATTGATATTGTGGGTATATTCTCTTTCAATTGATGCTCTCAACTCAATTGATTGTTACAAGTTTTGTGCTATCAAGTTAAATGGACCAATTAAATGCTACAATTGCGACTAATGGCTACGTCAGAAGTCGAATGATACGGTTTAAACCAAGTTAATTGAACCTTCACACACACACACACACACACACACACACAAATACACACTCGTATATATATATATATATATAGTTTCGTTGATATCTATATCTATCTATCTCTCTCTCACTCTCTCTCTCTCTCTCTCTCTCTCTCTCTCTATATATATATATATATATATATATATATATATATGATATACTAAACTTATTGGTAAACCCTTGCTGTAAGAAAAAAAACCCGGCAAATAGTTTGATAGTAAAAATATACTACCAAACTTCACCAAGAGGGTCGTACCCACCAAAAATAATGGATTAATTCTATAACACTTGACCAAAAAGAATATATATATATATATATATATATTATATATATATATATATATATATATATATATATATGAATTTTTCAAAAAAAAAATTTAAATAGAAATGCCATAACTAGACTACTTCAGTTTCAGTGATCTTTTGAAAAAGAGATTTTATCTCGAAAATTCAAGAATAAAATACAGGTTAACACACAACACCGCTGTTACCGTATTTTTTTCTTCTTTACACCTGTATTGTGATAGCCTTCTAAATCAACCTCCTAACCAATATATACACAATGCTTCAAGCAAATTATAAAACTCTCTTATATATATATATATGTGGGGGGGGGAGAAAATTTAGAAAACAAACGCGAGATGTTATGATGGATGGAAATTTATAGTCGATACTCGAACATTTCGGTTTACAATGGAAACCTTCATCAGGACTGTAAAAATGAGAAGAAAACAAGGATTTACGTGGATAAAAGATGATGGATGTTTTGTATGCGATGAATTAGACAAATGTGTGGAAAAAAGGTTAGTTACCGTTAGTTGAGTGACGTTTGTAGTTGAATGTTAATGACGTGATTACTGCGTGCGAAAGCGAAAATTAATGATAAGAACACGTGAAATCGAAAAGCCCAACAAATTTGTCTAATTCAACGCATACAAAACATCCATCATCTTTTATCCACATAAATCCTTTTTTTCTTCTCATTTTTACAGTCCTGATGAAGGTTTCCATTGTAAACCGAAATGTTCGAGTATCGACTATAAATTTCCATCAATCATAACATCCCGCGTTTGTTTTCTAAATTTTCTAAACACACACACACACACACACACACATATATATATATATATATATATAATATATGTATATATATATATATATATATATAATATATATATATATATATATGAAGAAAAGGAAGTGAATCCGGCGGTATGTAGTATATTAAGAAAAATTTTAAAAAACACAGGTTTAAATAAGTTAAGTGGTAAGTTTATTGGCCGACACTGCAGTGTTTCGATCTATTAATGAGATCATCTTCAGGGCATTTGTTGGTATATGGAAGGTGATAAAAAAAATTTATCACAGAATGACGAGAAAAGCAAGTGATAGTCCTTGTTTATCAGTCTGTTCAAAATTTGAAGTCTGAAGAAAGGACGCTGAAAAAAGTGGACGGTTTGAAATATGACGTCAAATATTCTCTTTTACGGTGGGAATATGAGTGTGTGTGAGTGTTTGTATCGAAAAAAGGCATTGTACATTTTTTAGGTGTTTTGTGTGTGTGGTTGCGCGTACTGTCGTTTAGAAGTCACTATAAGAGGAATAGAAACCTACTTCTAAGCAAAACGAAAATATCCAGGAAGGTCCGTTTGGTGTAGGGGTAAGATGCTCGCCTGTCAGCTTGACAGTCGGGTTTCGAATCACGCACAAGGCGCTCTTTCTATCTATAGCTCTGCTGATGAGGCCTAATAGGCCGAAAGGTACATACAGAGATTTATTTTTCTCGATTTGATTAGCCTTACATTTAATAGGTATGCCCGCCTAATTAATTAACTTCCAAAATTAGGTACGACTTCAATTGAGCACATATTCTCCCAAATATATATATATATATATATATATATATATATATATATATGAGAATTTTAATAATAAATAGATAATAGACAGTTACTTTATGAGTCAAACTTCCATATAGATCGAAGTTTTTTTACCTGAATTTACAAGGTAAGATATCAAAGATTATTCACTTCAAATAAATTTTACGCATCTACTCAAAAGTTTAAAGGTTCTACTTCCGGGCTCTGTTCCAAATAAACGAGAATCGTCATTGAATAATTTAGTATATGCTTGCTTCTCCCTCTCCCTCCCCCCTCCCTCTCTCTCTCTCTCTCTCTCTCTTCTCTCTCTCTCTCTCTCTCTTCTTACACACACACACACACACACCTCTGTCTGTCTGTCTCTGTCTATCTCTCCCTCTCCCTCTGTGTGTGTGTGTGTGTTTTTTTAACTCATAAAATTAGATAATAAAAAAGGGAAGGAAAATAGAAAAGAAAGGTATATCAACGTTGTCCGGTCTGCGCATGCTCGGTGCAATTGTTCAACTCAAAAACTTACCAGTTAGTCAACTGAACCGCGAAATTTGTTGCCTGTGTACTCTCTTTGTGAGATCTTCATTCTGGATCAGTGGTTCGGTGAGCCGCCAACGGTGCTTTCATTGATCCGGAATCAATGATGGCGAAAAGGTCAAACGTGTGGAGACGCTGCATTAAACACTGACCCGCAATAGGTTTCGTTAATGAATAAGAACGAGGTTTTTGCTTTTTCTTTCTACTGTATTTCCCTACTTGGCCAGTTCAACAGTCCAGACTCATTTCCGAAGAATTTTCCTTCATAAGGTTTCGCACTAGCTGATCTCATGTGCGGTACTTGCAAGTATTGATACATTTTAGCCGAAAATATCAACTAAATGGCTTGTCGGCGGGGGTTGAATTACAATTACCGTATATCATGCAAAGGTAATGTTATATGGACTTTATACAACATCAGGTATATAATAGAGAGAGAAACAGACAGACGGTTAGATAGATTAGATGATGATAGTTGATTGTCTTAATTGATTACTCTGCTTATTTTCCTCTTACCCTATATCTTACTCTCGTCTTTCCCCTTTCCCTCTCACTCCCTCGTGTTCTTAAAATCCTTTTAGTCCATTCACGGACCGGGTACTTCTGCTAGTAAATATTATAAAGTCTTTTAAAATAAATTTTAAAAATCCGAGGCAATATTGGTATATAGTCATATATACCCACACCATACGTCGGGTATATAATAAAGAGACAGACAGACAGACAGACGGTTAGATATATTAGATGATAATAGTTGATTGTCTTACTCGATTACTCTGCTTCTACTTGTCGATCTTACTTCTCATCAGGGCTTATTCTGGGATTTATTTTTCTTTGTTTTTGGTGGGACATTGCTTTTTGATAATTTAATTAACACACAAGGCTTGGTTGTTTCTTGATCAAGCTTTTATTTTCAACCCTGCCCATGATTCCGCCGCGGGTGAGTTACGAACCACAAGAGACATCCTCCCTGATAGGGTGCCGGCTTGCATCTGACAAACTAAAATAAATCCTATTCTCACGCCTGTATACAGGAAGGTCAGTTGTCCCTCATCGGACCCAGTAACTTTCTACGGACCCCGTCATTTTCAAGTTTAACTGACCCTAATTCAAAATTCTAACTACAGGTACATTCATAATTTATAACTGCTCATGAATTATGTAACAGTAAGACTCCCCTAAAACTTGCGTCACCAACTAACTTTGGTTGGTTGGCTGGTTGGTTGGTTGGTTGGTTGGTTGGATTTTACGGCAAGTCATATATAATAAAAGGGTTGAGGGGTTGCCATAATGGTTGGGAAAATCATATAGATGTTAGAGCTTCATGCGACCAGCAGATTGATTGGGGGTGGGGGGCACGCCAATCACCCGTCTAGCCTAATTCAGATCCAAAATGGGGTGTTGCATGTCATGGACTGCCCAGTTACTAAAATGTGGTCCTTAAGTATCACGACTTTCCACCCCCGACAACAGGTAGCCCATTGGGATGTTATATCCCTCTACAGAGGTACAGTTTGTGTATTCTACAGCTCCAGCTGACAGGGCTACCAAGCAACTGTCTAGTTACTTGAAACCATATTATTGTGTATAACTTAGTATTAGATAGGAATACTTGATACCGTCCTACCCTGTTGACGAGGCCTAAAACTTTCTTGTCGTATTCGGGAGCCATCAGGTTAGGTTCAAAGTTCCGTGATGGCTCCCGAATACGACAAGAAAGTTCTCGATTTTGAAAAGAAGGTTCCCGAGTCCGAGAAGGTTCCCGAGTCCGACAAGAAATACCTGAAGAAGGCCGGAGGGTATATCGGCCGAAACGTTGTACAAATAACAATGAAGATGGTGACAATAGTCCGAATAACGCAGATAATACTTATTTAGTTTTATTTTATTTTTTGTTTTTTGTTTGTATGTTGTTTGTTTTTTGTTTTTTTTTTCTTTTTAGGGAGTGTTTTTGTTGGGGGTAGGCGCCACTCACTCATATCGGTTTTTATCGCTTAACCATATCGTTTCCTCATGGCCCAGTAGCACATGCTTCACAGACCTTTTCTGGGTCGCCACCCAGTCATTGAGAATTACCGGTCTAGATTATCAAACAGAAGGAAATACGCACCTACCTCAACCACTAGGCAGTCAATATGATTTCTTCATTTATTCTGGCAACTATCTTGACTAGTGTAATCATTCACTTATTTTGTATTCAACCTTCTCTTACTTTTGCTCTTTTGAGCGAGATGGAATTTTTTTAAATTCAATGTCTCTTGCTAAAATAATTATTCAAATTTTATTTAAGATTTGGCTTGGTTTGTTTTGTTTTACGGCATATCATCCTCAGTTAATGCCGACAAAGTTTTGAAATAAATTAATTCTTAATGGATAATCAATTTTG
>CM042145.1:80281558-80309058 GCA_023376005.1 Doryteuthis pealeii
CTTCATTCTTTCATTCTTCTTTTTCACTTCTTGCCTTATCTTTCATTCTTCTTTTTTTCTTTTCTTGCCTTATTCTTTCATTCTTCTTTTTTCACTTCTTGCCTTATTCTTTCATTCTTCTTTTTTTTCCTTTTCTTGCCTTATTCTTTCATTCTTCTTTTTTTCTTTTCTTGCCTTATTCTTTCATTCTTCTTTTTCATTTTGCTTTATTCTTCATTCTTCTTTTTTTTCACTTCTTGCTTATTTCTTTCATTCTTCTTTCTTTCACTTCTTGCTTTATTCTTTCATTCTTCTTTTTTCTTTTCTTGCCTATTCTTTCATTCTTTTTTTACTTTTGCCTTATTCTTTCATTCTTTCTTTTTCACTTCTTGCTTTATTCTTTCATTCTTCTTTTTTTCTTTTCTTGCCTTATTCTTTCATTCTCTTTTTTCAGCTTCTTGCTTAATTCTTTCATTTCTTCTTTTTTTCACTTCTTTTATTCTTTCATTCTTCTTTTTCATTTTTGTCTTATTCTTCATTCTTCTTTTCACTTCTTGCCTTATTCTTTCATTCTTCTTTTTTCACTTCTTGCCTTATTCTTTCATTCTTCTTTTTTCTTTTCTTGCCTTATTCTTTCCTTCTTCTTTTTTCATTCTTGCCTTATTCTTTCATTCTTCTTTTTCAATTTTTGTCTTTATTCTTTCTTCTTCTTTTTTCACTTCTTGCCTTATTCTTCATTCTTCTTTTTCATTCTTGCTTTTATTTCTTTCATTCTTCTTTTTCACTTTTTGCTTATTCTTTCATTCTTCTTTTTTTCACCTTCTTTGCCTTATTCTTCATTTTCTTTTTTCACTTTCTTCTGCCTTATTCTTTTCATTCTTTTTTTTCTTTTCTTGGCTTTATTCTTTCATCTTCTTTTTTCATTCTTGCCTTATTCTTTCATTTTCTTTTTCAATTTTTTGTTCTTTCATTCTTTTTTTCATTCTGCTTTTCTTTCATTCTTCTTTTTTCACTTGCCTTTTATTCTTTCATTTTTTGCTTATTCTTTCATTCTTCTTTTTTCACTTCTTGCCTTATTTCTTTCATTCTTTTTTTTTCTTTTCTTGCTTAATTCTTTCATTCTTCTTTTTCACTTCTTGCCTTTTCTTCATTCTTCTTTTTTCACTTTTGCCTTTATTCTTTCTCTTCTTTTTCATTTTGTCCTCATTCTTTCATTCTTCTTTTTTCAACTTTTGCCTTATTCTTTCATTCTTCTTTTTTTCAACTTCTTTGCCTATTCTTTCATTATTCTCTGCCTTTTTCCTTCTTCTTCTTATTCATTATTCTTTCATTTCTTTTTTTTCCTTTCTTGCCTTATTCTTTCATTCTTCTTTTTTCAATTTTGTCTTATTATTTCTTCGTCTTTTTCCCTTCTTTCTTTATTCTTTATTTTTCTTTTTTCAATTCTTACCTTATTCTTTAATTCTTTTTTTTCCTTCTTACCTTATTCTTCATTCTTCTTTTTCCCCCTCCTGCCTTATTATTTAATTCTTCTTTTTTTACTTCTTCCCTTATACTTTAATTCTTTCTTTTTTACACTTTTTGTCGTATTCTTTCATTCTTCCTTTTCCATTCCATATATTGTTAGTTCATTCTTACCTTTTCACTTTTGAATTTATTTTTTCTGTTTAGCGAATTAAATTCTAACCGTGTGCCTCGCAACTACAATCTTGTGTCAAACTTTTGTAACTGGCAATAAAAACCGAATACCAAACTCTCAAAAGAAAACTGATAAAACAAAGAAAAAATCAATGTAATAAAAAAAACTAGACTAGACACATCCGAGAATTGATTTTTGTATGCGAAGATATCTAGCAGAATCCGGCGGTTTGCAAAATGAAGAACTGAAGACAAAAGTCTCAAAGACATATTCACGCAAGACAAGTACCAAAAATACATTTTTGGTTTCCAGTTTTTATATTTATATAAAACCTCATTCCGAATAACTCGACCGATTCTGATGTAGATTTTCATTTTAATTGCCCGTCTGGTTTGATCTGTGATTATAACGCACACGTATCGATGGCTGACCGTATTCCTTGTTTTAAAAGAATGGCTTATGATCTTGGAGTGATTTTGGCGTCGAATTAAGAATTCATTATTCATTGGTTTCCATTTTCAGAACGCGTGGCGGAATGACGGGAGGAGTTGCAAGTTGCAGGCAGAAATGAAAAGTAGAGACAGAAAAATTGAAAACAATAAAGTTTTCGTCAAGAAGGGACAATGGTAACATGCATATTTCATTGGTTATGCTTGTTATCTGTTCATTATTCGAAGAGTAAAAGACGGTGGGAGAAGAAAGAGGTGATATTGTAGTTGAGGATGCGAGGAGAAGAATTAATATATATATATAATACATATATATATTATATGTGTGTGTGTGTGTGTGTGTGTGTGTGTGTGTGTGTGTGTGTGTGTTAAAGGTGTTGGGAAAGATAATGCGATTAGAAAAGAATAAAGAAAGGGGAAACAGAAAGAAAGAAAGAAAGAAAGAAAGAAAGAATATTAGAATAAATAAGAATGAGAAAGAGAA
The DNA here is from genome assembly GCA_023376005.1 of Doryteuthis pealeii. NCBI lineage: Eukaryota > Metazoa > Mollusca > Cephalopoda > Myopsida > Loliginidae > Doryteuthis > Doryteuthis pealeii. The sequence continues at coordinate 80,284,110 of CM042145.1, forward strand.
AGAAAGAAAGAAAGAAAGAAAGAAAGAGAGAAAGAAAGAAGAAAGAAAGAATTTAGATAGATAAGAATGTTGAGAAGAAGAAAGAACAAACAAACAAAGAGAGAAATTCGATAAATAAAAATATTGAAAGAAAGAAAGAAAGAAAGAAAAGAAAGAAAAAATAGTAATAGATTTAGAAGAAATAAAAGAAATATTAGATTAGAAGAAAGTTGAATGCTAGAAAGAAAGAAAGAAAGAAAGAAAGAAAGAAAGAAAGAAAGAAAAAAATTAGATAAGAAAAAAGTAGAAAGAAAGAAAGAAAGAAGAAAGAAAGAAAAGAAAGAAGAAAAATTACATAAATAAGAAAGTTGAAAGCTAGAAAGAAAGAAAGAAAGAAAAGAAGAAAGAAAAAAGAAGAAAAAGATAGAAAATTAGATAAAAAGAAAAAGAAGAAAGAAGAAAAAGAAAGAGAAAGAAAGAAAATTACATAAATAAGAAAGTGAAGCTAGAAAGAAAGAAAGAAAGAAAAAAATAGAAAATTAGATAAATAAGAATGCAGGAAGAATGAAAGAAAGACAGAAAGAAAGAAAGAAAGAAAGAAAGAAAGAAAATTACATAAATAAGAAAGTTGAAAGCTAGAAAGAAAGAAAGAAAGAAAGAAAGAAGAAAGAAAGAAAAAAGGATAGAAAATTAGATAAATAAGAATGCAGAAAGAAAGAAAGAAAGAAAGAAAGAAAAAATTACATAAATAAGAAAGTTGAAAGCTAGAAAGAAAGAAGAAAAGAAAAAAAATAGAAAATTAGATAAATAAGAATGCAGGAAGAATGAAAGAAAGAAAGAAAGAAAGAAAGAAAGAAAGAAAGAAAGAAAGAAAGAAAGGGAAAAGGAAATAAAAATGTTACTCAATAAGTTTTTACAACTTTCCATTAAATCGTTGAATAGAACTGGTTGAAATCTTTCTTTTGCAAATGAAATATACTTTCTCTCCTCGACTCGTCAAAATTATATTTATTTCCCAATAATATCAGAGCGTTGAGTCAAAATGGCCTTGATATTGTCGTGGACTGCAAATACTAACAGGTACTACCACTTCGGGTGAAAATGGATCTGGCTATAATGGACATTAGAGGGCTCTCCACTCTCCCCATGGCTCTAGAATAGGAGCCTCACCATCAGATATAGTTGAGTGTAATATCCAGGAAACTCTGTAGAGGATGTAGTCGACTTATTCTGTCCCACTGTGAGATGCCCATATTATCTTGGTATAATTATTTATTATCTTAGCTTAGATGTGGCACACGGCCAGAAGTATGGGACGCCCAGTGAGAATCGAACTCACTAACAATGGTTTGCGAGTCTAGCTTCCTAACCATTACACCACGTGAGGTGCCCAAAATAGTTATTTACTAAGCTTAGACTTAGCTTAGATGTGGCACATGGCCAAAAGTATGGGGCACTCAATGAGAATCGAACTCACTAACAATGGTCTGCGAATCTAGCATACTAACCATTACATCACGTGAGGTGACCATATTATCTTTGTATAAGGAATCACCACTTCTATATATAGACTTCACTAGCAATAGTCGGAGCAGAAACTTCTGGCTAAATGTAGGGCTGACTTCTGATTTAGGTCGGAAAATTAAAACGGAGAGTTTTTTGGTGGTCTCCAATGACAGTTTAACAACAGTCTATGAATTAACATTTTGTGAATTGGGTTACGGTTTTAGGGGATTAAGGTTGTTTTTAATTATGTATTGCTTAAAAAATTAAACAACAAAAACCCAAATTACTGTACATTTAATTAACCATTGAAATTAATTATTGAATCTATTATTGAGATACTTGTTTGTGTTAGTATTGCAATGTATAATTTCAATTAAACTTAGTTTAAACAAATGTTTTTCAACATTAAATGTATAGTAATTTGGGTTTTTTGTTGTTTTATTTTTCAGAATTCAACCCAACAAACAAGGAAAGACAACTGATCTCTCTCCACAGGAGGCTTCGTTAACCATGATTCAACAATGGCTACGAGAATCTCGACAGATGAACTGACTCTTCTTAATTATTAATATATATATTTATTCTGTTTACTTCTGTTTACTTTTTTTATATGAATATTTAAGCCTTCAACGACGCATTCGAATTTTCTTCTTACGCAGCACGACATGGTTAAATTAATTAGATACTGCAAGGCAAAATTATCTATTCGATAAACAACTCGTTGAAATCTTCTTTTTTGGTTTTAGTTTTTTTTTGTTTTTGTTTGTCATTTTTATTTTGTTTTGTTTTTGTTGTTGTTTTTTGGGGGAAGGTGGTGCTTTGTTTTTAATGTTAACCCCGTCGATAACACAAAGGTGATATCGGTGTAAAATAATTAAGTATCTTAATTAATTATTTTAGTAATTAATTTTTTAGAAGTATTTTTAATTAAACATTGAACTTAAAACTGAGCTGCCAAATTTGTTTTTTTAGATTCGAAACAAAAAAAAAGATGCTGGAGAATAAATGGCTGTTTATAAATTAATACTTTGGAATGAAAACATCCGAGCATAAACGGTTGGTTACAAATTAAAATTGCTCGAGAAATACTTTGGAAAAATATTCGAAAATAAACGGTTGTTTAGATATTACGTGATTTTTTTTAAGGTCTGTTAAGAATCAGCTGATGTTTGCGCCTCGGCAGTGACGTGGACGGGTTGATCAGGGGAAAATATTAATTAATCTTTAGGTATATAATATATACCTAAAGATTAACTTTTTTAAGTGGAATATTTTATAAGAAAATAAGTACCGAAAATCGGAAAATAAAATGTAAAAATAAATAATAAATGATTAATTTTTTGGAGATTTCTTTTTTACTCATTTCGATAATTATTTAATTGGCTATTATCTTATAAAAGAAAAAATTATATATCGATATTTTTTCTGCTTAAAAAGGGGAGGGGCTACATTTTCAATAGAGTTTTTCTTCAGAACGTATACTTTGTTTGACTAAAATAAGTTTTGCATTAAATAAATATTTATTTCTAGAATCTAAAAATATAACATTTTAAACTTAACATCAGAATATTTTTATTTTAAATGAATTTTATTATTGATTTTCATAGCAAAAATATTCAATTAAAGTTTTGAAATAAAATAACTGATGCATTATAAAATGTATTAATTGATAAATCAATACTGAAATTTTCATTAAAATCGATAATTCCCTGAGTTTTGGTAATTTTTTTTGCAATCGCGAATGTTACATTAAATTTGTAAACAAGCCCTTTATACCATTATACCACTTAAACCCTAAATTACTTCGAGTCTGGAATTAACCTTAACTTTATGAATCTTAATAGACTTTCAAAATACCAAGCAATCGTCCACCACGAACCAGCGAAAGCCCATGCGATTTTTAGTTTCCCATGGTTGTTTCAGACAGAATTGAACCCTGACATGCGACATGTCAATCACAACTACATATTCAATAGGATGGGGGGCATTGCATAACGCCTTATAATTTAGTTCTTACATTTTACTCTTTGCTTTTTTTTTTTTTTTTTTTTTGCTTTTTTGCTTTATACTTTCGTTCTTTCTTTCTTATTATTATTCTTTATTCTTTCCTTCCTTTCTTCTTCTAATTTCTTTCTTCTTTCTTCCTTCCTTTCTTCTTCTAATTTCTTTCTTCTTTCGTTCTTTCTTCTTCTTCTAATTTCTCTCTTTTTTCTTCTCCTTTCTTCTTCTAATTTCTTTCTTTCTTCCTTCTTTCTTCTTCTAATTTATTTCTTCTTTCGTTCTTTCTTTCTTCTTCTAATTTCTTTCTTCTTTCGTTCTTTCTTTCTTCTCATTTCTCTCTTCTTTCTTCTCTCCTTTCTTCTTCTAATTTCTTTATTCTTTCGTTCTTTCTTTCTTCTTCTCATTTCTTTTTCTTTCTTCCTTCTTTCTTCTTCTAATTTCTTTCTTCTTTCGTCCTTCTTTTTTTCTTCTCACTGCTTTATTCTTTCTTTCTTCCTTTCTTCTTCTCACTGCTTTATTCTTTCATTCTTCCTTTTTTTCCTCAATTTGCCTTAATTCTTCCTTTCTTCTTCTCCATTATTCCTTTCTTCTTCTCATTTCTTTATTCTTTCGTTCTTCGTTTTATGCATAAATCTATGGTGTCAATTTTATTGTCTTTTCTGGTAAATTTCGATGTATACATTACAATGAGACCAAATAAAGTAGTCAATTTGACAAACTGGCCGAGATATGTGGCTTTAACCCCTTTCTCCCTGACAGTGTCTTAAAAACATTTTTTCATGCAAATTTATTTATTTGAAACCATGTAATGTAAGGTGTTGATTTTAACGCAGAAGATAAGTAATAAGAGCTCGACTGCTTCTCGAAATGTTTTTGCCTATACCAAAAATGTGAATTTATGAAACAGGTCCCTCAGTCTGGAATGGGGATTAAGTTAATTCAATAATTAATTTCAACTTTCGCCTACGCTCAAGATTTGGAAATATGGCGAGAAGAGATTTACGCTTGACTGGCAGAAGACACAGAAAGAGAGAGAGAGAGAGAGAGAGAGAGAGAGAGAGAGGAGAGAGAGAGAGAGAGAGAGAGAGAGAGAGTTGATTTATGATCAGTTTTGGGGCAATTTATCTTCGTCTTTGAGACGCTGGAGAAAAGACCGCCATTTCAGCTGAACAGCCAGTTGAGAAACGCCGCTAAACGACGAGGAATACTAGAAGCACGCCTACCGTAGAGCAGGGAGGACAATGGCAACAACTTACCAGTTGATAGGAGCTTGTCGTAGACAGAGGCCCAATTCAGATCTGAGATTGAAGACTGGTGGGAAAAATTTGCAAGGAGGGAATAATAATAATAATAATAATAATATAATAATATAATAATAATAATAATAAGCTCAAGAGAGCCCTGGAGACCTGAAGAGACTTGTTGTCACTCACTCCAGTGAAATACCATCAGCTAACACTGATGTGAAAAACCTAAAAAGGAGTGATAATAATAATAATAATAATAATAATAATAGGTGAAGATGAAAGAAAATTAAAAGATAGAAAAATACCTAGACCTTGCTAGAGAATTGAAAAAACTGTGGAATATGTAGTTGTGACACTTGGAACAGTCCCAAAAAACTTAGAAAAAAGACTAGACGAACTGGAAATCAGAGGAAGAATTGAGACCATCCAGACAACAGTATTGTTGAAATCAGCTGAGGAGACTTGTTGACACTCAAACTCCAGGCTGGTGTGAAAAACTAATGATAATAATAATAATAAAACTTCAAGGTAATAAACACCTTATATATATTTACCAACTCCTCCACGAGCAGGATGTGACACAAGGTCAATTTCTTAAGCGGTGTTCAACGGGTTTGAATTCAGAGTTTTTCCTTCTCCTATACCGATTGTCTAACCAAGTTAAAGAGCCCAGTCTGTCCTACTATTTACTCATAGCTGGAGGTAGATTAGGATTCATACCTTTCCCAAGGGCATTAGCACTAAGTGAAATGCAATTACCACATCCAGGATTTGAACTCGGGGCGACGAGTTTATTTCCCATGACTTTAACCATTACACCACGCGCTTTCTTCTTATAAGATACTCTGGCCCATTCTTAAAAGGAACAAGGAAAGAACTCCGACAGAAGGATCAAAGGACAATGAAATTGATGACAATGCACAAGGTATAACACCTGATAGATGATATAGACTATATGTAACATGAAAAGAAGGGGGAAGGGCATTGCCAGCATTGAGGATTGCGTATATTCGACAATCCGAGCATTCGAAGACTACATTAAACTGAGTAAAAAAAGACTAATCATATCAATTGCAACATACGGACAACTAAAAAAAACAACAAAATCTAGAAAACAGAAATGGGAAAAAACAACTAAATGGATACTTTAAGAGACAAATTGGAAAGATTGCACACGACGAGACATTGACATGGCGAAGAAAAAGAAACCTCAAGAGAGAAACCGAATCTCTCATAATTGAAACACAGACAATGCCATAAGAACAAAATATATCGAAGCAAAAATAGATAGCGCAATAGAATAGCAAGTGTAGGAAGTGTGGAGAGAGACGAAAAGGTTAATAATGTAATAAGCGAATGCAGCAAACAAGCACAAAGGCAGTACAAGTCGAGTTACAACTTGGTGGGAAAGGTGGTTCATTGGGAATTGTTCAAGAAGTTAAATTTTAATAATACTACAAAATGTTCTATGCAGAACCAAAATATCCTACATCAGCGGTTCCCAACCACGGGCCGCGGGCCATTAGGTACCGGGCCGCGCACAGAACGTTTAAATTTTTCTTTTTTTTTTATTATTGATTATCAATCTAAATGTTGATGTTTTATTTTCAAATTATTATTATTATTATTATTATTATTATTATTATTATTATTATTTGATTCTTTTATATAGAAATGATCTGTATTGTTACTTGAATCGACTTTTCATTATAATTATTTCTTATTAGAAAGGATTTTCGTTCTAAAATATTTTCGTTTACAGAGATGTTGTTAATTATTAATTTATGAACAAAAGGTTTTTTATTGTCTGTTGATGTTTGCATTTGACATAAGAACACTGCGGATGATTTATTATTAGATTACGTCATTAACGATTATCGAGCAAATGTAGGCCGGAGCATATGAGGCCGGTCCGTGAAAATATTGTCTTAGATGAAACCGGTCCGTGCGCAAAAAATTGGGGACTGCTGTCCTACATAATGAACCCATAAAATTCTCTGAGATTTTGAATACAAACGGATAACCTAATCCCGCTCAGAAGATCAGACCTAATATTGATTAACAAGAAGAAAAATGTCATCCAGTAGATTTTGCCGTTCCGGTGGAGTGCATTGTAAATATGAAAGAAATTGAAATGATTGACAAATACCTGGACCTTTTCATAGAACTGAAAAAACTGTGGAATAGCCGTTGTATTCTAGACGTGTTCAGACATATCCAGAAAAGCTACTTCACTGCTAATACTACCACTACGAAACATGTGTTTAGAAATTGAATTATAAAAAGAAATCTTCACTAAACTTGAGAACCATACTCTGATATGTTATCACGTTTCACTAATACCCTTGGTGAAGTTATTAATCCAACTATTCTCCCTCCAGCTATGGGTAAATTATAGGATAGACTAGGTTCTTTAACTTTGGATTAGGCAACCAGTCTAGAAAGAAAAGTCTGAATTCAAACCCGTTAAACTCCACTTACAAATTGACCTTGTGTCACATCCTGTACGAGCAGAGGGGTTGATATATATATATATATATATATATATGATAAGATAAATATATAAAGGTTTTACATATCTATTTATTAGGTGACAAAGGAACATTCACAACCATATTGGTTTCATGTTTCACATTTGAAACATCTTCACCTGATGATTGCATCGCATGAAACCAATATGGTTGTGAATGTTCCTTTGTCACCTAATAAATAGATATGTAAAACCTTTATATATTTATCTTATTATATTATATAACAGCTCTATTTTATATTGAGCACTCTACCAATTAATACTGCCTTTGGTACACCATTCCAGCAAAAGCTGAAATAGTGACCATCTCACACTATATATATATATATATATATATATATATATATATATATAAATATAGTCATTTTCTAACTAAACTTAGTTTGTGGCACAAGAACGAAGTTTTGAGGCAACCGGTGAGAATCAAACTCTCTCCTAATACCGCTCTGTCGGCAAGGCACAGAATACGTTGATTGTGTCCATACCCCCCAAAAAAGAGAAGATCCTGGATATGACACTAAACTGCATCTGAATGTCAAACTAAAGTTCTGGAGATCTGGAGATCTGGAAATTATACCATTACTCCCAGGTCCACTTTGATCCGGAGTGGTGGCAGTAACATTTAGAGTCCAATCTATGGATCAAATAGATCTATTTAAAGATAATTTGTATTAGATAGGATTACTTGATACCATATAACTGCGTAGCGAAATGGTTATCGTCGTCGGAAATGGACGGCAAGATGAGTTCAAACCCTGGGCGTGTCTTTTTGCATTTCACATAGCGCTAATACCATTGGGTAAAGGTATGCACCCAACTACTATCCCTCTAGCTACGGGGAAATAGTTGGCTAGACTGGGCTCTTTAACGTTGGTTAGGCAACAAGTTTTAGAGAAGAAAAACTCTGAATTCAAACCCGTTAAACTCCGATTAAGTAATTGACCTTGTGTCACATCCTGCTTGTGCGGAGGTTTTGGTAAATATGTATAACTGAGTGTAAATTATTTGTATTAAGAATAGTTACTTGAAGCTATAATTGTTTACCTATTTAGCCCACTGTGTATGCGTATGTAAACATAGAACGTGCAGATATTTACTCAAACCTATAAACATATGTAAAAAATGGAAGTAAATGTCTTTCTTTTAGAAAGTATATGCAGAAAAAAAACTAAACAAAAAGAAGAAAACAAAAGAAGAAAAATATATAAAGAAAAAGATTTTAACGGTTACATTTTGGTCTTGAGATTTTTGCTTGTTTCTTTTATTTATTTATTTTTTCCTCCTCGTCAATGAAAGCATTTTACAGTGGAAAATCAAAATAGTTAGGCATTAGTGCAAAGTGCTATTAGCGCGCATGCGCGAACACAAACCCCTGCCACCAAAGAACGACTCTTAACAGGCAATTTAAATGAAAGCAGGAACCAATGAAAAAGAAACGTTCAAACAAATAGTCAACAGCAATTAAAAATAGAGCTGTCGACTGAGCGCTAAATTCGGAAGCAAACATCTCCATTGGAAAAGTCGAACGGCACGAAGACAGACTTAAAGCAACAAAAAAATCAATAGCCATTACTTATCTAAATTTAAGATAATCGAAAGAACAGACTTAATTGAGTGTTTATTTACTGGCTGTTAAGCTCTCGTCGTTTTGGCGCGTTCGTTTATCAGATAATAGAGTTTAAAATATGAACTTTTAAAAGACTTGTAGTATTCACGTTTGTACGAAATTACCATACAAATGAATTAAAATCTACAAATTGTATTCTGTTTTTTTTGTTATTTTTTTTTTTTTTGGCATATTAACCAAACCCTCCGCACGAGTAGGATGTGACACAAGGTATTTTTTAAGCGGATTTTAACAGGTTTGCATAAAAATGAATTAAAATCTACAAATTGTATCCTGCTGTTGCTGCTGCTGCTGCTGCTGCTGTTGTTGTTGTTGTTGTTTTTGGTTTGTTTGTTTTTTGCCAAAGACTCCGCACGAGTAGGATGTGACACAAGGTCTATTTGTTAAACGGATTTTAACAGGCTTGAAATTACTACACAAATGAATTAAAATCTACAAATAATATCCTGTTTTCTTTTCGTTTTTTTGCTGGTTTTGCTGGTTAGGGGTGGGGTTGCATATTAGCCAAACCCTTGCGCAGGATGTGACACAAGGTCTATTTTTTAAGCGGATTTTAACTGGTTTGAAATTACCATAAAAATGAATTAAAATCTACAAATAGTATCCTGTTGTTGTTGTTGTTGTTTTTTTGTTTTATTTTTTTCATATTTGCCAAACACTCCGTACGAGTAGGATGTGACACAAGGTCTATTTTTAAGCGGATTTTCACAGGTTTGAAATTACCACACAAATGAATTCAAAATCTACAAATATTATTCTGATTTTTTCTTATTCGATCTTATTATTTTTGTTTTTAAAATTAATCATTTTTCTATTATCATTAAATTCCTAGTTTTACTTCATCTTATTACTGTTGCTTTTTAAAAAGAATTATTTTCTTATCATTTTATTGCTAGTTTACAATAATAATTGCTGCTTTTTAATCAGTCATTTTCTCTTTAATTATTTTACTGCTAGTTTTACTTCATCTTTTATTATTGTTTTATTAGATTAAAAGAATCATTTTCTTAATTTTTATTTTACAAATAGTTTATAGATACTTTTTGCATGGATTATTATTATTATTATCATTATTAATGTTGCTTTTTTAAAAGAATAATTTTCTTGATTTTTATTTTATTGTTAGTTTTACGTAATCTTATCATTAATACTTTTTGAATAGATCATTTTTTAATCCTTATTATTATGTAACAGCTAGTCTTACTCCATCTTATTATTGTTGCTTTTATTAAAAGAATCATTTTCTTAATTTTTACTTTACTGCTAGTTTTACCTAATCTTATAATTGATACTTTTTAAATGGATCATTTTCTTTTTATTATTATTATTATTATTATTATTATTATTATTATACAACTAGTTTTACCCCATCTCATTATTGTTGCTTTTTTAAAAGAATGGTTTTCTTAATTATCATTCTATTGATGTTTTTATACCATCCTTGGCTCCTTTATTTTATTTTCGGTTGACGTCTTTCACCTTTGCCCTTCACCTTTCTTATTTCTCGAAGCAGTTAATTATATGGGCGGGTGGAGATTTCCACGCGCTTTCAGTCGTCTTGAAGAGCGCGTGTCAATTGATTCAGAATTATTGCGACACACGCCAGTTAAGCAACAGCAGCAGCAGCAGCAAACAGCAGCACCAGCAGCAGCTGCAGCAACACCGGAAGCTTCTCTAGTATCCATTGACCTTGATGCGGCTATCAAGTTTGTAATTTGAATCGAGGGAATTTTATTGACTTTATCAAAAGGCGTCTTGTAATGGAAGGATTTCGCCCATCACGCAGGAAAATTTTTCCAGTCGGTTAGTCTCTAGGCATGTCACGTGAACAGGTTCGAAGGGCGGGGGCAATCGTTAACAAACTAATCATAGGGATCATTATTTCTATAATGAATTCAGCACTCACTGAGCGTCCCGACACTTGTGATTTTGCGTCAGACTAAATTAAGTGAATAACTGAGTAGCTATTCACCAACCCGTTCACCACGGGTCGAATGTGACGCAAGATCGTAAATAGGGGTATCCAGAAAGGATCTGCCTATTCAGTAATAATAGATCTTGCGAGACTCCCAATCAGATTTAGCCGGTAGATATTTACACATACTGTTATACCAAAAAGAATGATCTAGTTATGAGGATGAATGAGTTATTTTTTAGAGATGTTTTAAAAGTAATAAATGAAAAATAAATTCTCCCGTTTCTGTGGGTGGGTAACGAAGGCGTAATTGTTTAATTGATAAAATGATTATATTAAAAATATATACCTAAAAATAATTGGATTCCATTATGATAGTCTTTATGAAAAGATATTGAAAATAATTTTTGAAGTGAAAATGATTGTCTTTCTTATACTGGAGCCATACAGTATACTAACAGCCTTGATCAATAGAGTATGACAACGTGGTAATCCCATTCCAAGTAATACACGAAAATACGGCTGCAATATAAAGATTCTATAATATTTCTTATATAATTTTATTGTAAATTATTTAATCTAAATACAATTTAATTTAAAAACAAATTACTCTTATGTTTTTTGTTTTATATTTCAAAACTTTTGTTTGTATTTCAAAACTGCCATGGCGTTTTAAATTAATTCATGACAATTTTGAAAATGTAAACAAAAAGCGATAAATGATTTAAAACAAAAAGATGTACGTTGTGTGTAACATAAATGTGTTTTTTTTTTTCTAACATATAAACTTGGAATTGTTCTTTATACAAAATGTAAAAGAAAACAGTAAAAATATGATTTTCCATTTTTTATCAATGTTTGAAAGTGTTTTTTTTTTTAAGTTACGCCATTTTGCCCATTTTTTGTTCATCCCTACATAGTGGGCCAATTCCTCTTGCTGCCTGCTCCAGATGTTACATAATTGATGGGGAGACAATTAATTATGTAATGTAGTGTAGTAAAAAAAGAATAAAAGAAATAATTTCATGGAAATATACAAGGAAGCTGATCGTCAGATTTTATTTACCTGTTTAGCTTTCTCTCATTGGACAGAGCCAACGTGAGAAACTTAGAAAATCAGTTTCGGCTGGGTGACGAGACGAAACAGATCGCAAGATAGTGTGTCGTCCAAAGGGCCATTTCTCTATACGTGCTTGAGTTCACTTGGGTTTATTCTTGATAAAGAGCTCTAAAGAAAAACAACATAGTCTTGTGTTCGTTAATCAAAAAATAACAACAATTCAGGATGAAGAAATCAACAAGAAAGCCTAGACAGAAGATCAAGGAAAAAGATCCAGATACTAGCTCAGTAGTCATGGTATATAATTGTTAGTACCTAACACTTATTTACAGTAGTTAGAAACCAAAATGGCTGTTATAAGTTGCAGCCGGTGGCCTTGAAGGATTGAGTGACAGGGCTTGACCTCATCCTGATCCTTCCGGTGGATACCATGAGAATCGGTGGAGAAGACCCTCTTCCGGTTTAGATTAGAAAGAGAGTTTAGTATCAGTATCGGCCAAACCACGAAAGTGGTAAGTCGTGTTAAGCACACGGCCGTCTCAATCTGCGCAGGTAGTCTGGTGGAGATTTCGGAATAAAATATGATCTAAAGCAAATCGAAGTCTTGTGTTATTATCTAAAAACTACCAATGACACAGGACTTCTGATAAAGAGAAATCCCCAATGGAAGACCAGACACGAAGTCCCCAAGACCAAGTCCAGACGCTAGAAGAAGAACGTAAGATACCAAAGATGAGCAGAAGAATAATAGAAGTAAAGAGAGTATACAACAGTCAGAGAAAGATAGCAGATATACAGAGAACTCAACTCATCTTAATAGAAGCTTAGCATATAAGCATGAGTATATAATACTTTAAAAGTATCAATATTTTTGAAATTGCTATTCAACACAAATTTACCAAAGACAAAAAGATTCATGTACTAAGATTTGAAGTAACAACTAGTCGTACAGTTTGATGCAACATTTGTTTTTTTATCACATACAAATTATCCAATTAACTAAAATAGAAATTATCCTAGAAATTCTATTTGTCTGAATTTTTCAGGTGAGACTTGATAATTAGTATTATTTAGATTTTTCGGACTGTTGTATTAATCTTTATTGTTACTAGTACAAAATTTAAAAAAACACCCTCCGGGCGATGTAAAAATAGATTTTTGAAACATATTGCCTGAGGGGTGGGAGTGAAAAATTCAATGTCGGCGAGTTTGTACCCTAAGTAAGTAAAATCATCAAATTCATTAAAGGATTAAAAAATAAAACAATTTGAAATGTAAACTTTAAATATGTATTAAATAAAACAAACTATATATAGATATATGAATACCAGTCATGTATTTATCAAAACTTGTTTTAAAAAACAATGAGGACTGTCTAATGTTGCATGTTCAAATTTTGAGTGTATTTATTCTATGTTATGACGATTTTTGGTAATGTAACGTAAGCAGTGACGTAATTTTTGTTACAGACAAAAACCGGAAACGAATCTCCATTATTAATAGATATATACAACGTATCGGCAAATGTGTCCTCCGGCCTTCTTTGCGTGTTACTTGTCGAACTCGGGAGCCTCCATGTAATCGGAGCCTTCACAGAACTTCGAACCGAACCCTTTATTTAATCCATTGGGTAGAGTGTTCTCACTCCGTTAACCATGACCGGGTAAAAGTGTTAAGCTATGTTAAATATTCTGTTATTTTCACCTGTAGTCAGTATTGAACCTTCAACTGCCTGATGATTGTCACTTAAAAGTGTATTAAATCAACCCCTATATTCATTGCGCCATGTGTCCAACATATTGCGGACGTTTTTGACGTGCACGACCGCCATAAACTTCCATTTAGTGGCGATGAATTTCAATCGGTTTATTGCTTTTTGAGTTCTAATAGCGCAAACTTCAAACTCCACTACCGTCAATCGGGAGCTCCATCAGAAACGACTGTCAAGCCAAAACTGAACGTGGCAGCGTGACATCGAGGTGCCCGTCGAAGCATTCACAACAAACACAATAATGTTACCAGTAACCACCCGAACAGTTACCCGGCGTCTCCAGACCTTTGGAGACCTTTTGGGATTACTGCGTATATATATATATATATATATATATATATATATATATAATATATATATATGTGTGTGTGTGTGTGTGTGTGTGTGTGTGTGTGTGTGCTTTCAAAACCCGGTAGAGCTCTCTAGAAGCGACTTTAATTAACTTTCACCGCCAGCATAAAGCAATGATCCTCTGTTGTTTACAGATTGGATCTATCTGGTGATCGTAAAATATATAAACAAATGTATGTATTTAATAGTTAACACACTGCTCCTTAACTACAGATGTCGATGGCCTATAGAGTAACGAATCGGACTGATGAAATGTCAGTCGGGTTTCGCTCCTGGTCGGAGGTAGTTGCTGTGTCTAGCCACACTGATGAGACGTGAAACGTCGGAACACGGTGTTTGTGCATGACATATATATATATATATATAATATATATATAGAGAGAGAGAGAGAGAGAAGTGAGAGAGAGAGAGAGAGAGAAACATGACAGAGTTCATGCATACTATTGGTCTTTAGCAAGAATCGGTGTGCGCATTCAAGGGAAATAATCTTTACCATCCTTGATTCTTTCACGCACGTACACACGCAGATTCACGATTTTAAAGAGCATGTCGACGCATGCGCAAACAAATATTAAATGAAAAGAACCGGGAAGAGTGAGTCATCGGCACTCTTTCTTGTCACTTCCCCCCACCCGCTCGCTACTGATTCTTTTCTTTTCGCTTTTCACCTTGTCCCACCTCTCTCTCTCTCTCCTCTCTCTCTCTCTCTCTCTCTCTCTCTCTCTTCTCTCTCTCTCTCTCTCTCTCTTAGAACTTATTGCTCACTTGAGTGAATGATTACTGCTAGGATTGATCAGCCTGCGGGTTGGAGCGGAAAAGATCAGGAAAAAGAAAGAAAGAAAGAAAGAAAAAAAGAAAGAAAGAAAGAAAGAAAGAAAGAAAGTTCTCGAGGAGGGGAGAAAATCAGAGTATTAATATTTTACGGAAGAAGTAAAATTCGAAATAGAAAGAAAGAAAGAAAGAAAGAAAGAAAGAAAGAAAGAAAGAATGGGTATACATGACTTAGAAGAAAGAAAGAAAGAAAGAAAAAGAAAGAAAGAAAGAAAGAAAGAAAGAAAGAAAGAAAGGGGTATACATCACTTAGAAGAAAGAAAGAAGAAAGAAAGAAAGAAGAAAGAAAGGGGTATACATCACTTAGAAGAAGAAAGAAAGAAGAAAGAAAGAAGAAAGAGGTATACATCACTTAGAAAAAGAAAGAAAGAAGAAAAAAAGAAAGAAAGAAAGAAAGAAGAAAGAAGAAGAAAGAAGAAAGAAAGAAAGAAAGGGGTATACATCACTTAGAAGAAAGAAAGAAAGAAGAAAGAAAGAAAGAAAGAAAGAAAGAAAGGGGTATACATCACTTAGAAAAAGAAAGAAAGAAAGAAAAAAGAAGAAAGAAAGAAAAAGAAAAGAGAAAGAAAGAAAGAAAAAAGAAAAGAAAGAAAGAAAAAAGAAAGAAAGAAAGAAAGAAGAAAGAAAGAAAGAAAGAAAGGTATATATTGGCAATAAGAAACAATGAATGATAGAATCTTAAGAAAGAAAGAAGGTATATATACCCAAGAAAAAAAAGCAAGAAAACTGGTATTCATCGGTAAGAAAGAATTAATGAGTGAATGAATCTTATGAAGGAACGGAGGTATAATCGACAAGAAAAAAGAATGAATGAATGAATTCTTAAAAATGAAAGATATACTCCGACAAAAAAGAAACTATATTAAGAAGGAAATAAAGAAATACAGAAAAGGGAAAGACAGAAAAAAGTAGGTATAATCGATAAGAAAGAAAGAAAGAAAGAAAGAAAGAAAGAAAGAAGGTATAATCGATAAGAAAGAAAGAAAAAGGGGGTATATATTGGCAATAAGAAAGAATGAATGAAATAATCTTAAGAAGGAAAGGAGGTATAGAAAGAAAGAATTAATTCTAAGAAGGAAAGGAGATATATAGTGAAAAGAAAGAAAGAAAGAAAGAAAGAAAGAGAAAGAAAGAAAGAAAGAACAAAACATGAAATAAATAAATTGTACATAGGAGAAATGACTTAAATTGAAATCCGAGATCAAAGCGAGAAAGTAAACAAGCATGAAATTCTGATGGAAGAAAAAGAAGGAAATAAGGAAAAGAAAGTAACAAAGAAAAGAAGAAAGAAGCCACTCATCAATGAAAAGAAGAAAAAGAAATAATGAAATAAAAAAGAATCTCAAAACGGAAGAAGGAACACATCGACAAAAAAAAACAAAGAAAGAGAAATAAATGATCTTAAAAAGGTAAGAAGGTAGATATTGACAAGAAAGAAGAAAGAAAGAAAGAAGAAAGAAGAAAGAAAGAAAGAAAGAAAGAATTCATCAAAAGGAAAGATATACACCGAAAAAAAACAGAATATATATTAAGAAGGAAAGAAATAAATACATAAAAGAGAAAGACAAAAAAGGAGGCATAATCGACAAGAATGAAAAAAAGAAAGAAAGAAGGAAGGAAGTGAAAAAGATGGAAAGGAGGTGCATATTGAAAAGAAAGAAAGAAAGAAAGGAGAAAGGAATGAAAGAAGAAAGAATGAATGAAAACGAGGTATATATTAGCAAGAAAAAAAAGAATCAGTTAATTTTATGAAGGAATGGAGACATATAGCGACAAGAAAGAAAAGAAAAAGGAAAGAAAAAAAGAAAGAAAGAAAAAAAAGGAAGTATATATGAAAAAGAAAGAAAGAAGAGCGGATGTATATATCGGCAAGAAGAAATTAAAAAAAAGAAAGAAAGAAAGAAAGAAAGGTGTACATCGGCAAGAAAGAATTAATTTATCTTAAGAAGAAAAGGATATTTCTCGCAAAAAAAGAAAGAAAGAAAGAAAGAAAGAAAGAAAGAAAGGTTGGATGTATATATCGACAAGAAGAAAGAAACAAACAAACAAACAAACAAACAAAAGTATACATCTGCAAGAAAGAATTAATTAATCTTGAGAAGAAAAGGATATTTATCGAAAAAAAAAGAAAAAAAGAAAGAAAGAAAGAAGAAGCTATATATCAGCAAGAAGAATGAAAGAAAGAAAGAAAGAAAGAAAGAAAGAAAGGTATACATCGACAAGAAAGAATTAATTAATCTTAAGAAAAAAAGGAATATATATCAACAAGAAAGAAAGAAAGAAAGAAAGAAAGAAAGAAAAGAAAGAAAGAGGGATGTAAAGTAAAAAGATGTACAGGAGATATACAACGCCAATAATAAAGAAAGAAAGAAAAAGAAAAAAGAAAAAAGAATTCTTTGAATTTCGCTTGAAGTATTGACAACTACGCAGAGAAAAGAAAACAAAGAAAAATGAAAGGTGACATCGGTGGAGCAGGGTGGGGGAGGTAGAGTCGAAGTCGACGTTGGTGTTAGCCGGAGGTTCGACGGAAGTCAATCTGGTGTGCGGTAAATTCAGCGTCAATCTTCACTTGCCTTGCGTAATGAGGCTATTGGCGCAAGATGGCCGACAGCCGTGGCTGACAAGCGAGGGTGGCGGCCGCCATGTTGACGTTGCGGTTGTTAACTATTAATAAGGAACGCTGAAACCAGAGGGCGGGAAATGTTGGCTGCTCTAAATAGAACTGACACATAGACGGCCGGAGACGGCATTTCTGATTTCTTCTGTTGGAACGTACATGTACGCTCACTGGGCAAGATCTACGCGAATTACGCATACAGGTGCAGGCGAATACACACACACAACACACACACACACACACATGCACAAAGAGAATACACATTTTTGATACCCATACATATATATATATATATATATATATATATATATATATATATATATAAACCCCTCATTACGAGTAAGGTGTTACACATGGCCAATTTCTTCAGCGGTGTTTAACAGGTTTGAGTTTTCCTTCTCTTAGAGTGGTTGCCTAATCAAGGATAAGGAGCCTAGTCTGCCCGACTATTTATCCATAGCTGGAGGGAGAATAGTTGAATTAGTCAACGCCTATTTCTTCGCTATCCTTACTTAATATATGTGCTCTATCAATGATATTGAGCTCTCTTTACTTATAAATATGACAAATTATATCATCAATATATATATATATATATATATAAGTAACCCACAGACACGTGTTTCGAGGTTTCACCTCTCATCAGTGTGGTTATACATTAACAGCTACCCCTGGCCGGGTTTGAGACCCAAATGAACTTTCGTTCGCCAAGCCTCTTACCCGTGCGGTAATATATTTAATTGAGACATTTCTAAGCGGAAATGGATTTACTAGAGTCCTCAAACTTTTGTAAACAAAGCGAGGGTTAGCTACACGCCAGAACGGGGAATTTTACAATTAAATCCCTATTTAGAGAACTCAACCAAAGTGGGAGTATTTTATAATAAATAAGTAATCCACAGACACTTGTTTCGAGGTATATATTTGTGTATGTGATCCACACCCATAAAATTTATTCACCGACGTATTTATTTTTGCTTATATATATATATATATATATAATATATATATATATATATATATATTCTTTTGGCCATTACACTGGTATCGGTTGGTTATTTTCAAGTGGGGCGTATGTATTTTTTCTCAAGGCATGAATTTGTATTTTGTAATGACAAATTAAGTATATGATAAAAAGATATTCTTTTTTTCACAACTGGTGATTTTTTGCTTTATTCAGTGACTTGTGATTTGTGACATATTTTCTATATTCGTGAATATACTGAAAAGTTCATATGATTACAAAATATCTGATTGATTGTTTTTTTTACCATTGGGATCTAAGCGTTCCCATTGAATAATCCTCGGAGTATATCTAATAATCGGAAATATTTATCAATCAATTTTGTTTCTTGCTCTCTCTCTCTCTCTCTCTCTCTCTCTCTCTCTCTCTCTCTCTCTCTCTCTCTCTCTCTCTCTCTCCTTCCGTATGAATATAACTCTTGAAATAGATTGTTGGACGATCTCAAGGAACAAGACTTTCTTATGGATCAAGAAAATGTTTCTTCAAACTTACGTTATCTTCAACACCTCAACCCAGAACCTTCTTAAAGCACAGGCACGCTAGACAGTTGCCTAGGGGTCCACATCATAGGGGCCCCATGCTAATCTATGTATGTTGTGTAATCTATGTATGGTTGAGTAGATAAGGGCTTCAATGCACTGCTTTGCCCAGGGGCATATAAGGCTGTTAAGATGACCCTACATCTACCCACTTCAACCGTCAATAGATTGAACAACCTATCAGCAGGGCTTAGAATATACTGATTATATCCCCTGATGAGAAGCAAACCCCTCCCCACCAAGAAAAAAATACATCCTGGGTATTACACTAAGCTGAATCTCTTTCCCTCAAATGTTTGTTTTGTTGCGTTTATTGATTTAAGAATCTGGAGGCGCTTATAAAGTAACGGTTATCAAGGTATGAAGTGGGCACAGCTATCTATGTTCAAATCGGGAACTGGGCTGTTTGTGTTTCGATTATTTGCTCAGAAAATAATTCAAATGGCTCAGCTAAGATTCCAAGATATACGAATTTGGAAAAGCTAGTAAAATAGGCTCTAAAGTTACTCAAAACTTAGAATATCTTGCTACAGTTTTTCGTTCATCCATTAATATCAAATTCCTTTAAATGTGTATGTAGACTTCGCTTCAAGATCAAAAGTCATTTCAATAAATTCTTTTTTTTAAGAAAGGTGTCTAAATTTGCACTTTTCTCTTCAACATCTTTTATTCATTTAAATAAACCATATGTAAAAGACACTTCATTAGCGGCCATCACTTGGGAAAGGAATGCAATAGTAAAATCCTCGTTCATTTCTTTATAAACATATATATTAAATACGAGGATGAGTCAAAAAGTAATGCCATTTTCTTTATTTATGTGAAGTTCGTTTTTATAAAACTAGGGCTACATTGAGACCCTAACGAGGCTCAGAGCAAGAATCCGACGAGTAAGACCTAACTTGCTAATCGACAATGTCCTCCTTCGGCATAACAATGCTCGACCACACACAAACATCAGGACAAGGAGAAAATTGCCTCATTCTCATGGACAACTTTACCGCATCCTCCATACTCACCAGATTTATCGCCTTCGGACTATCTCTTCATCCCCGTGAAAGAGGGTTTGAGGGGCAAACATTATTCCAGTGACGAAGAAGTGAAATCTGCAGTGAAGAAGTGGCTCAAAGAACAGTCAGCAGAATTTTACGGGACAGGGATACATGTTCTCGAAGGTGGAACATTGCTATCGAGAAAAACAGTGACTATGTGGAGAAGTAGGGACCACAGAGGACCAGCTTCATTTTGATGTATGATACATGTTCCTTTGTTGTAATTATACCTGTCCTAAACAAAATGGCATTACTTTTTGACTCACCCCTCGTATTCTCCACAAACAACCATATCCTGTAATCGAAACCCCATTGTTCATTGAATTGATATTGTCTTCAGTAAATTTCATCAACCAAGCCAAGAAAACAAGAAAACACTTCATTATCACAGTTATATGCTTACAAGTAACTTCCCGTTTGATAATTTCTAATAATTATATCATCATCATCATCATCATCATCAGTTCATGCTGAAAGCATGGGTACCCATGACTCTCTCTTGACAGCCGTACCAAACGGTCAACACACCTGGCTGGTCTTCCACCGGGCATCTGGAAACTACACAACTGATTGATATGGTCCTTCTCTTCTTCGATCGACTGACAACATTTTGCACCCATAAAATTATATATATATATATATATATATATATATATATATGAGAAGTAAACTAACAAACAATGTTTGATATGCCTTTTTTAGCCGACAATTTTTAGGAGAATATGTGCTTAATTGAAGTCGTACCTAATTTTGAAAATTAATTAATTGATAACTAATGAATTAGGTGGGCATACCTATTCAAATGTAAGGCTATATTCCACTTATGGTGACTTTGCACGACAGTATGAGAAGTAAATAACTGACTTCAAAACAAACGAAACATCTGGGAAAACCAGCTGGTGTAATGTCAGTTTGACAGTCAGAGTTCGAATCACACACAAAACGGTCTTCCTGTCTATAGCTCGGCTGATGAGGCCTAATAGGCTGAAATGTATATAGAGAGATTTATTTTTCTCGATTTGTTTAGCCTTACATTTGAATATGTATGCCCGCCTAATTCATTAATTATCAATTAATTAATTTTCAAAATTAGGTACGACTTCAATTAAGCACTTATCGGCCCCAAAAAATATATATACGTGTGTGTGTGCGTGTGTGTGTGTGTGTGTGTGTGTGTGTCCATTTGGTTTGAGAATCGCAAAGAAACGTCGATGACTTCATATACACGCTATCCTAACGTTGTATTCACGATATTGAGTACTGTCCATTTATAAAAAGAGTACATTATATATAGTAACTTCAGGGGCACAAAAACTTTATTATAGTCTTCCGAGACGGAAATGCTAATACAATATACAATATACCAAGCCCTCCGCAAGAGTAGGATGTGACAAAAGTCCAATTTCTTAAGCGTAGCAAAACATATTTGAATTCAGAGTTTTCATTTTCATAGATTGGTTGCCTAATCGTTAAAGAGCTCGGGCTGCCCTACTTTAACTCTAGTTGAAGGGAGAATACTTGAATGCATACATTTCCCGGGAGTATAAGTGCTATGGGAAATGCTAACAGCTCAGTCCGGGATTTGAACGGTGGACTCTGAGTCCATTTCCTACGACAGTAACCATTATACAACACACCCACACTATCTCTCTCTCTCTCTCTCTCTCTATATATTATATATATATATATATATATATATATAGATATTAGAGAGAGAGAGAGAGAAGAGAGAGAGAGAGAGAGAGACATTATAATAGAAAAGTTGCAGAAACACCCACAACCTATCAAATATCGGACATATTCTGCCAAAATAATAACTCAATGCCTGAACAAGACAACAGATCAGAAACACGCGTCGTGTATGCAAGATAAAAAGAATAAAAAGATTTTTCTGAGAACATAATACATTTTGCGGACCTTCTTTTTTATAAAATATCAAATTTTCTCTCGTTGGAACCAGAACATCCTTTGCCGGGATTACACTTGTCAATTTCATTTTCTATAAGAAAAAGTATACGAATTTTATGCGATACATGCGTTGTAAGTGCCTTCAAGTAAAAATTTTATATATATATATATATTATATATATATATATATATATATATATACTCTCACACACTCACACTCACACTCACACAAAACACACACATATATACATATATATGCAATCATCCGACGAGTGATGATTGCATAGGCGAGAATCTGACTGTTATGAAATGCTGTCGGCTCTGTTTCTATCATAATTTACATATATAGAAAATCAAACATAAAAATATGCATACAGCACGATCCTTTCTAGATATATACGGCACCCTAAAACAAACACCTTGTCGGTGAGGCTTAGAATATGCTGACTGTATCCACTATCGAGAGTTAAGACGCCCTAAAAAGTGATATCCAGGGTATAACACTAAACTGCATTTGATGGTGAGGCTCCAGTTCGGAAGAGTGAGAAATCGCCCCTTCATGCATTCACAGGACTCTGACTGGGAGCGGTAGTAACCGTTAGGATCCTATCTATGGATAAAATAGATCTGTTTCAAAATTATTCATATGGGATAAAATCTTAAGAAGCAAAATGTATATATAAACGTACAATGAACGAGGTTCCCTAACCTCTTCACATAAAATAACCCTAGACGAATTGGCATGCTGTTAAAATGAATAAATCAATCAATCAACCAATAAAAAAAAACAATAGCAGCCCAACAATATCGTCTAAAATTAACAAAACAGTACTACCCTAAAACAACATATCAACAATTCAAAGTCTGGCCTTGATAGATAGAACAGTATTAAGATGGGTATATATATATATATATATATATATATGTATGTATATGTAATAATATATTATAAAAAAATTGAAAAAAACACAGGTTTAAATGAGTTAAGTAGTGAGTTTATTAGCCGACGCTGCAGTATTTCGATCTATTAATTAGATTATCTTCAGGGCTTTTGTTGGTATGGTGAAGGTGATAAAAAAAGAATATTTGACGTCATATTTCAAACCGTTCATTTTTTCATCGTTCTTTTTTCTCAGACTTCAAATTTTAAACAGACAGATAAACAAGGACTATTACTCGTCTTTCTCCTTATTCTGAAATAAAAAAAAAATGTTATCACCTTCCACATACCAACAAAGCCCTGAAGATGATCTAATTGATAGATCGAAACACTGCAGCGTCGGCCAATAAACTCACCACTTAACTCATTTAAACCTGTGTTTTTTCAATTTTTCATTATACTACATACCGTCGGATTCACTTCCTTTTATTCACACACACACACACACACCACACACACACACACATATATATATATATAATATATATATATATATATATATATATATTATATATATATAGATATAGAAAACAGCAATTTATTAATGAATAAAGTGGTGAAAATTTCATTAAAATTGGACAATTTCCTGATTTTTAACAATTGCTTTAAAATTAAGATATTTTAATAACCTTTATTACCTCCCTTTGTTCAAATGTATGCGCATCTAATATGTGTGGAGGTAAATGTATATTTCTGATATACAGTTTTTAAATATAGTTTAGAATGTCCGTGAAAGTGTATATGAAAATACCTCAAATTGAAATATTCAACGTCACATATAGAAATATCATATTGATTTTGTTTAATAATACTATTGCTTTAGGATAGGTAAGTTCGTTGAACCAGTAAAATTATTTTAATAAAATGTATAGTTCGAACGTACTCTTGTTAGATCAATTACAACGACGATTGTTATGGAAATGGCTTGATGACGTATTTAGCTTATAAATTATTATCATAAATCACAACAGTGAGTCGGAGGGAGTTACAATATCAGAAGGGTGAGAGAACTGGAAATAGTGAGACGAAATAGACGAACACATCTTTATTGATTCTAACGAGGTCATATAAAATTCATTCACAGTACTCTTAATAAATATCTAAAATAATAAATATAGAGTTGTCTGATTCCAGGGTTGTGCCAAATGTATACAGATCCTTTTTTCTAAGTGTGGCCGGGTTAGCTCAGTCGGTAGTGTATTCGGCTAGAAACCACAAGGTTCCTAGTTCGATACCGGCACTCGCCAACTCAGTGTATGCATACACATGTAGGGGATTATCTTCCCTTTGCCTGGAAGAGTTATCTTCCCGCTGTATTGCCGTTTGTGTCCACCAGGGTACCTCTTGGATATAAGCGGCTGATTCAAATGCTTCCTCCTCTATTTCCTTACTGTCGCTGAACGAGCACATGGGTTAGATTTATGTCTACCCCTTTCTCGGTGGGGCTTTGACCCCCCCCCTTACATTACGGTAAGTCTTTTATACAGCATGGACTATCCTTTAGTTCCATGTCTGTAACATTTATATTTTATGTACATTTGGGTATCTCGTTTATACCTAAATATTGTATCTTGTATTTACCATTCATGAATATGTCCTTTTATCTCTATTCTTATATCTTATTTGTATCTTATGTATTTATGTACTTTATGTATCTTATCGTTACCATGTGCTGTACACCTATTAAATGTTTTGTCTCACACACGTGTCGGAGCTGTTGTTCAATTATTAACTTTGAATCTTACACACACATATATACATATTGATCGCAACGTCTTGTAGGACGAATGTCACTCCTTCGGACATTAAATGACGGAGTGGCATTCGTCTGACAACATGTATGTATGTATGTATGTATGCATGCATGCATATGTGTACCCAATCTTTCCACACGAGCAGGATGCGACATAAGGCCGTTTTAAAATTGACCTTATGTCGTACCGTGCTCGTGTGGAAAGGATTGGGTACATACATACATACATACATACATTGAACGTATACAGTGTATACCTGCATACACGTTTGAAGTATACATAAGAATTCATATAATC